>OZ026837.1:16221675-16641675 GCA_964023205.1 Lutraria lutraria | reverse complement strand
CGAGCTATAATTATTAGCTGATAATAATTCGAGTCGCTAAATATGAATGTAAAAATACTTCTTGAAATAATAGTTAAAGAGATCTTTTTATTCATAAGGTACAAATTAAACGTATTTATAATGTGGTATTCAGTTAAAATTTATGTAATTTGAATAATTTTAAAAGCAGTACTACAAGGCATACAATGTAAACAAAATATTTATAACAAAACATAAATTGTAAGGCAAGGTAAATTTATATCTATGCATATGTACATAATTAAAAATTATAAATTTCAATGCACTTGGCAATTAATCAGATTACATGTAATTTAACAATCTTAAGTTCATGTATTTTTTGTCAAGCATTGACAGTCATTCCAGAGTTAAAGCCATGACAAGAAAACCTACAGGTAACAAAACGTTATAATTATGTAGACGAATTACCAGAAGCATTGGTTTGTTGTTGTTGTTGTTTTTCACGGTACGGAATTGTTTCTTTTTCATTAAGGTGGTAAAACTATATCTTTTCGTAATCAATTGAATAAGATAAACCCTAAATACTATCAAATTCACAATATTCTGCTATGATAAAACCACATTGACAGAGTATATTTACTACTTCGGGTCAAACTGGCCACTTGATTGGCTATTGGTGATGTCGATCATTTTGATTAGTCAGTCGTTGGACTGGCTCTGTCATACTTGACTGAATGCGTTCGTCTGCTATTTTGATAATTATTGAAAGGTAAGTAATAAACTGGTTCCCGTTGACTTGCGTGTGTCGCCTTTGCGTCCATACCATGACATGCGACAACGCGATAAGACATTGCGACAACGCGATACGACGCTCGACAACGCGTTGTCGTGCGTCGACCGGTGTTCACTTAAATAAATACCGCCGTTCGCTTCGATCGTTGCGACAATACAATTTACTCGCATCTGACCTGAACAAAAGTTACCTTTTCATTGTCTATCACGGTGGTAGGATGGCGTCTGCTAGTTTCTTAAGTATGTTTTTTATATTAACAATGGTTGTTGATGAATTGCCATAATATGATATATAAGTAATTTTTGTGGTAGTTTATACATGTGCTGGTTTCATTTGCGCATGTGCGTTCATCTTTTATGTTTGTAATGAACAACTGGACGTTTTAATACGTGTTTGAAGAACAAACACAAAGATACAAAAGTAACTCCATTGGATAGAAATGTTCCCACGACGAAGCTGTATATTCTAAAGATGGCTGATTCCTGTATATTGACCTCATGAAAATATATACATGTATATATATATAATTATGCATTTGGCAGTCATCACTAGTTTATATAACTGTTAATGTAAACAAACTGCCAGTAATTAATCAGAAAACAACGAATTCGTTAATGTATTGTTTTCAAGTAATTAACAAAGTAACATGAATTCATGCATGTGTGAATAACTTTGTGTGTTAATGAAGTTTGACTTCAATAACACTCCACACGTTTCAAGTTAACAAACCAATAAAGTAGCTTGTCTGCCCTCCACACCTATCTGGGCATGAAAGTTTCAAATAAAGACTGATATTATTTTCTGCAAATCAGAAGTAGGTACATGTATATCTAAAATCAATGATGATAGAGAACATGAACCACTACTAGGAATTTTGAGACGAATCGGAGTGTGGAATGTTATTGAAGTCAAACTTTATTAACACTTTTTTAATGCAAAGTATTTTTTGGCAGTTAAAGTCTCATTTTTATCTTTTACAATGTGTATTATAAATTTAACACGCATAACGATATTGGCAGGTCGAGTTACTAGTAAACAAATTGTGATAGTAGTGTGTCGTACAATTAAGCAGTCGGAACAAGAGCGTAGAATACATTTAGACATATTTTAAAGAAAATGAAACCTGTAAAACAACAAGGTGAGATCGGTGGTCTAGTGGTAACGCGCTGACTTCTAAACGAAGGGTAGTGAGTTCGAATTTCTGCTTCGCCTTTCTATTTTAGGCACGCCCCTTTTAATGCACCAATCTAAACTACCGAGCTATAATTATTAGCTGATAATAATTCGAGTCGCTAAATATGTATGTAAAAATACTTCTTGCAATAATAGTTAAAGAGTTATTTATATTCAAAAGGTACAAATTAAACGTATTTACACTATGTCCATCAGTTAAAATTTATGTAATTTGAATAATTTAAAAGCAGTACAAGGCATACAAATGTAAACAAAATATTTATAACAAAACATAAACTGTAAGGCAAATTGTAAATTAATATCTATGCATATGTACATATTTAAACACTATAAATTTCAATGCACTTGGCAATTAATCAGATTACATATAATATAACAATCTTAAGTTCATGTATTTTTGTCAAGCATTGACAGTCATTCCAGAGTTAAAGTCATGACAAGAAAACCTACAGGTAACAACACGTTATAATTATGTAGACGAATTACCAGAAGCATTGGTTTAGTTCTTGTTGTTGTTGTTTTTTACGGTATGGAATTGTTTCTTTTTCATTAAGGTGGTAAAACTATTTCTTTTCGTAATCAATCGAATAAGATATACCCTAAATACTATTAAATTCACAATATTCTGCTATGATACAACCACATTGACTTACTTCTAATATTATTCACAACATATTATCTAGGTCAAAATCACAGAGCAATGGACGCATGAGTGTAGCCTATGGCGTACGATAAGGGTCATAAATGCACGACCCTGCATGATGCTAAAAGTTTTCAGCTGAAAACTTTAAGGATGATGCAGTGTCGTGCAAATAAAATCCTGACCATAGTAGCTTACATAACTATCTTAACATTCTGAATTGACATTAACAAAAGAACGTACACATTCAGTCAAACATGTAAGGTTACGCAACGAATAGGCAATCCAATGACTGGCCAATCGGAATGACCGAGTTCACCATTAGCCAATCAATTGGCCAGTTTGACCCAAACTAGTAACATGTTCTATTACCAACTACTTGCAAACAACTATGACTAAAATTCGTCTAGAAAAAATTGTATATCTAACAAAAAAGCAATTTTTGAGTTAATTGTAATTGAAATGAATGCCGTTTGCAATTTCTTATTAAGGAGTTTAGTGTTAATTAATATTCACACGTGTTAGCTTGCTTTGGCAATATAATGTTTAAAACTAATAATAAATAAACTTACCTCCAAGCCTCTCCGAGATTCGATACACACTACGCACGTGGTATGTTTGTTGTAACCCGAAGATCGCGTTATTACACTGTATATGCATTTCTTATGAGCTAATTTTAGTCATGGTTATGGGTTTATTCCAGTTGTTTACGAGTATAGAGTATACGTAAGTAAGTAATGTTGTATTATAGTGACATGTGTATATACAGATATAACAATTCATGTACATTTAACACAAAAAATATAAAAAACGGCCCGTCGGGGTTATATGTCACCTAATTACAAAAGTTAAACAATTTAAGTTGTAACGATGGGTTGATATAATATAGATATTAAGAATGTAAAGTGTGTACAATCAATATAAAGGTTTAATTTTGTGCACTTGCCAGAGATGATCTACTTGTATTAGTATTGATTATATATACATTTTCTTCGTGTCGCGTTATAGAGTATATTTACTACTTCGGGTCAAACTGGCCACTTGATTGGCTATAGACCCTTTCATTTAACCGATTTCATGCGCACAACAGTTAACTCCCTTACCGGATGTGACGTCAAACGATGATAGAAAGCTGATACAATCGATATTTTGCCGTACAGGGCGAATTCGGTTTGTTTCTCGGTTGTACAAATTACAACAAAAATTTGTGTTTTACTATATTAATAAGTTATATTGTTATCTAATTAAGAAGACAACGTACGTTCGATATTTCATATTAATATTTATAAACGGCATTTGTTCACGGATATTTTGTCCATCATTACAGGTTACAGTAGAATATATGTATAATCTTCCGAAGGGGTTTACAATGGCAAATATAAATATATTTCGGAAATTTTGTGGTTTGCAATAATAAATTTGGTTTGTTGAAAAGAAAAAATAATTCCATTCATAATTGTCAGCTAGTCAACTTACATATTTTGAAAAATCCACATGTTCATCTTTGTGATTTATCAGCACTTGAGTGCTTTTTTCTGTCATATTTTTGTCACTGATTTGTATAATCCAAGCATTGTCTCTGGTATCAATTTTGTTTGATCTCAGTCCAATTTCCAGTGTTATATATTGCATGTCTACTTGTCAGAATAACGTAAAATTGTTGACACGATCCTTACTGATTACAATTAGATAAGCAATGAAATTGGGGGGGGGGGGAAACGGTCAGGGGTCTAATATAGCACCCGTTGTTTACGTATGAAAATAGTTTTCACAGTCGCCTGAGGGTCAAACATGTGTTTTCAAGATGTAATCAGCGGGTGTGATAAACTAATTCAAAATAATTGGGGTCCAACAATCAATGCATTAATTAGTGACATGAAAACGATTACCAATATCATTCTCTCTTTGTTGATTAATTCGATAAAAACATATTATTAATATCTGTTGAAAAAACTTGTGCATCTATGAAATCATAAGACAGAATATAAATACATGTAGGCGATAGTTTGCAGTGCTTTGTACGACAATTAATGTATGATATTTCATTGTCGTATTCTTATATTGTTTCGGTGTAAAGAAATGTCTTGAGCAAGGGTTCAAAGTTTCAAAGTTGTAGTTAAAAGTCTGAAAAATAGCCACAAACTATGTAGAAAAACATTGATAACGGATAATAATGCATTTATTTTGATATACATGTTTTTATCAGGAAGTTGGGAAAGTTGAAACTTTAATGACTTTTTTTGTGGTATAAAAATGTATGTTGTTTAAATTTTATGACTCATTGTAGATGATCTACTTTATTAGATATCTTGATATTCTTTGAATGTTTTAATTTAGGTGTACAATCAAGCCTGTGTTAGTGGTCACTTCTGAATAAAGGCCATGATGTGAATGCCGAAGTCCATTCGTTTAAAGAAATAGTTGATTAATTAAAACAAAATGACCTCTGAATGAAGACCACCTGCCAATAACAGCCACATTTCTATATCCCAAGTTTCTAAACTCATGAACTGTTTGGTATTTGGTCATATCAGTCAAGCTGAATTAATGTACAGTAAAACCTCTCCAGAGTGGCCCATTGTAGATCAACAACCTCTATATAACAACACATTCAAAAGTTACCTAAGTTGATATTTACAACCTCTAAACAACGGCCAATATTTGCAGCTCCCACAGAGTGTTGCTCTACAGAAGTTGTACTGTATACATGTAATGTACTGCATGTTGCTGTGAACAGTACTAGTCCTGTATTTTATGCCTGTTTAAGTTGTCTCTTCTATACATATATATATACATTTCAATTTCTGACCTAGCAGTTGCTAATACAGGAAAAGGAAACAAATTACATTTAACTATACAGTCAAACCTGTGTTAGCGGCCACCGCCGTATTAAGGGCACCATGTGGATAAAGGCCATTTTTATTAAAAAACATCATTGATTATAATCATAGAACACAACGATCTCTAATTAAAGGTCACCTGTCAATAAAGGTCACATTTTGTCTATTTCAAGGGTGGCCTTTGTTCACAGGTGTGACTGAACTTACCTTAAGGCAAGATGACTGTTTAGAACTCTTGGTGAGGGCTTCTCATCAAGTTTGCTTGCTGTGAAGACTTCCATCATAGTTGCAACTTTGTTGCTCTTTACTTGTTCAGCTGATTTGTTGTTTATCATACTCAATATCTCGTACATCCAATTAGTCCCTTTAATTCAATTAACATTTAATTGAATAATTCATACATCATAACCTCGATATTACGTCCACCTTTAGACCTCTTAATGTGAAAAGGTACGCAGTTGCTAACGGAGGATGGGATTCTAGTGCTGGTTCATTCCAGGAACGGTTGTTAGGTAGACTGTCTGCGTCATATGACTCTGGCTGTTGAAAAGGGGCGTAAAACTTGACCAGACAAACCAACCACATTTCGAGACCAAATATATCGGTTTTATATTAAGATGTTCTCATGATTAAATTAAATCGTTTCTGGGATCAGTCACCGATCATCCCGAATGGTAACGTGCAGGACGACTAAACGAAATGTCGTGGGTTCGAATCCCGTTACCGCCTTTCGAATTCAGTAAAGAAGCTTTTTCAGTGGCCCAATCCTAACTACCGAGCCAAGTACTGCATCTAGAAATTCGCAGGAAAAAAGGGAGGCGGGTATCATTGCTTTACACTGGGAACGATAAAGAGCCAGGAAATAATATTCGAAAAGGATCTCCTCCCCCCCCTCTCTCCCTCTCCCTCTCCCTCTCTCTCTCTCTCTCTCTCCCTCTCTCCCCCCTCTCCCCCTCTCTCTCTCTCTCTCTCTCTCTCTCTTACTCTCTCTCCCTCTCCCTCTCTCCCTCTTTCCCTCTCTCCCTCTTTCCCTCTCTCTCTCTCTCTTTCTCTCCCCCTTCTCTCTCTCTGCC
This sequence comes from Lutraria lutraria, assembly GCA_964023205.1. NCBI lineage: Eukaryota > Metazoa > Mollusca > Bivalvia > Venerida > Mactridae > Lutraria > Lutraria lutraria. The sequence goes on along the minus strand of OZ026837.1, from coordinate 16,635,177 downwards.
CCCTCTCTTTCTCTCTCTCTCTCTCTCCCTCTCTCCCCCCTCTCTCTCTCTCTCTCTCCCCCCTCTCTTTCTCTCTCTCTCCCTCTCTCTCCCTCTCTCCCCCTCTCTCCCCCCTCTCTCTCTTTTTCTAGGGTGACCCTGAAATGACCATAGAATTCGACTAGTCCGTTTAACAGATTTATAAATCAAACTAGTAATTTACCTGTTTTCGGATAAGTACAGAGCATAATATCATCTTGACGATATTTATAATCTGGAAGACGATCGAAAATACTCTTAGCTGCCTCAACAGACACGTTATCGCCTATTGATGGGATTATAATACCGCCTACATCAAATCCAATCGTTATTCCATCTCCTTCGCGGTCAGGCACTACTTCTTCTGACATATTGTGCATCAACCAGCTAATTAGTAAAAACGTATTTGAATGCATGGAATTGTATTATAACATCGTTTCACTGAATAAAATCTGCTTGAGCCATAAAGCACTATTATTATTTAAGATAAAAGAATGACTCTTGAAAAGAAATGGAATTTACATTTCCAAATTTTCGTACATGTATTCATATGGAATAATTCCTCTTCATTTATCTTCAATATTGTCTTATTTGTGTTCAATAATTTTTCATTTATATGTGATATTTTTTCATGTGGAAGCATTTCTTTCATTTATTCAATATTTCCTTATTGATATGCAATAGTATTTCATTTATATTCAATAAATGCCGACTTCATTCATATGCGATAATTGAATTGTGGGTACAGAATTGCGTCATAGATCACATGTTGCACCGATGTCTCTCATTGGTAGATCTACGTGGTCGCCGCCATATCAATTCCATACAACCAATGAGAGATATCCGTAAAAATGCCTTTAAATAAAAGTGTAGAATACAAATGAAATTTAGCAAATGTTGCAACGTTTGACACGCCAGGAAGCCAGAAACATTACTCCTGTTGTGTTTGTTAAGGCTACTGTATATTATAGGGTGTGCCATAAAATGAGATACCATTACGACGATATATAAATTTTGATTGCATCAGCCATTTTTGCTTGATTTAAAAACAAATTAAAATTATTAATTTCGGTATAAAAAGCGTGTAAAACATTGTATACGTTGTATATAATATATATCACAGACATTAGATTGCCAAAAAAATATTATACAAAAAAATACATGTATATAAATAGTGGTAGACCATGATTATCAACTTTTCACACCAAGGATGACAAAAAAAGTACAGAGATTTCCTATAACCTGATACAAGATAAATTTCAATAAATCTTTAATGAGGATAGATGTGTTCTTCATGCAAACATACGACATGTATTTTCGATGCAATAGGGATATGATAAGTCTGTGATAATTCGGTTCATTCAGTCATTATGGTGTTAAAGGTTCTGGAAGTAAGAAGTGTGCTGTGGTTCACATTAACACACGATCAAAACCTTACAAAATCAGTCTTGTACGGACGCCAACCTGTCTGTTTTCTTCTGTCTGGTGTCCGCCCTGACATTATTTGAAGGAAATTAAGCTACATTTAAAGTTGTATTTTATCTGTAAACCAATCTCTGTAGAGACATTATCTTCCTTACTTTTAGATCATTCATGTTTACTGCTTAAATGTACATTTTAACAAGACTGCCAGGCCACAAAATACGCCCGTCAAGGGACATAACTCAGACGTGCCTGGGCCAATTGGGCTGGTTATCGAACTTGACTGAGATCACATTTCCATCAAGTTTGGTGAGGATACGAATACAACTGTTTGAAATTAGAGAGCGAACACCGTTGTGGACGCCGCCCGCCAGCCCAACGCGTATGTTACCATAATAGGACCCGCTTTATAAACGGGCGTGTAAAAATACAAATGCATAATACTGCCAACTTCATTAATAATGTGCATACTAGTATATTATCAAACCACGGGCGCCTTATTACAGATATCAAACGAAGTCAAACGTACGTAACCCGAGCGCCTATCATTTAAACCGATATCGCTGTTTAAACTAAACCTGTAAAACTTCTAAACGTCTTAATATTACAGTATACATGTATGCAGAATAATTTAACTAAAGTTGTATATTATGGAACAGTTGGGACGTTTAATTGTATTTTGTGTGTGTGTGGGGGGGGGGGGTAACCCCGTTTGTCAACAATTGTTCAGTTATAAATGGCGGCCGACTCACTGAACCAGTCAGTTTTCTGGGCCATATTCTTATTATTTATGGCAGGGTATGAACTGACTAGACCGGAAATAGAAACAAGGTCACCGGGTTACAAATCAGGTGCACTAGCCACGGAACCACGACCGCGATCACTAGAACGTTTAAACAAGACAATTCTATCGCATTTCTTTAATAACAATAATGAAATCTTTATTTCTTGAAGGTAGCATATCAAGCATCATATATGAATAAAACATTTTTTTCAAACAAAAGGTACAAAACGTATTTACAATATGGCCTTCAGTTAAAATTTATGTAATTTGAATAATTTTAACAGCAGTACCACAAGGCTTACATAATTAATATAAACCGTCTTTGCCAGTGTAAAACGGACACCTGTCAATAAAGACCTCATTGTTTTCTTTTCCAATTCTATATTTTTGTATACCAGATTCGAGTTAAACTAATAATTTTTTTATACATTTATATATACAGCACAAGCTCTCCAGAGTGGCCCTCTTTTGAGAAACAACCTCCCTTCAACAACAGCATGAGTTAACTTTAGATTTATCATCTCTAGAACAGCAACCGCTAAAAAAAACTATTTTTGTTACTGCTCAAGTATGTGCCTTTTTAGAAGTTTCACTGTATTCAACTCCGAAACCTAAATTGTAACGACATTTTTTATAATTGTTAAGTTATGGTCTGCTGACATTTATCTAAATATCTGAAATTTAAGTTTACATGTTTTTTAAAGTCTCATTTTTCTTATTCAACATGTATTGTAAATTTTACACACGTAACGATATTGGCAGGTCGAGTTAAACAAATTAGGATAGTAGTGTGTCATACAATTAAGCAGTCGGAACAAGAGCGTAGAATACATTTAGACATATTTTAAAGAAAATGAAACCTGTAAAACAACAAGGTGAGATCGTTGGTCTAGTGGTAACGCGCTGACTTCTAAACGAAAGGTCGTGAGTTCGAATATCTGATTCGCCGTTCAATATTTCACGGACGCCTTTTTAATGCACCAATCTAAACTTTCGAGCTATAATTATTAGCTGATAATAATTCGAGTCGCTAAATATGAATGTAAAAATACTTCTTGAAATAATAGTTAAAGAGTTCTTTTTATTCATAAGGTACAAATTAAACGTATTTATAATGTGGTATTCAGTTAAAAGTTATGTAATTTGAATAATTCTAAAAGCAGTACTACAAGGCATACAATGTAAACAAAATATTTATAACAAAACATAAATTGTAAGGCAAGGTAAATTTATATCTATGCATATGTACATAATTAAAAATTATAAATTTCAATGCACTTGGCAATTAATCAGATTACATGTAATTTAACAATCTTAACTTCATGTATTTTTTGTCAAGCATTGACAGTCATTCCAGAGTTAAAGTCATGACAAGAAAACCTACAGGTAACAACACGTTATAGGTAGACGAATTACCAGAAGCATTGGTTTAGTTGTTGTTTTTCACGGTATGGAATTGTTTCTTTTTCATTAAGGTGGTAAAACTATTTCTTTTCGTAATCAATCGAATAAGATATACCCTAAATACTATCAAATTCACAATATTCTGCTATGATAAAAACACATTGACTTACTTCTAATATTATTCACAACATATTATCTAGGTCAAAATCACAGAGCAATGGACTCATGAGTGTAGCCTACATAACTATCTTAACATTCTGAATTGACGGTAACAAAAGAGCAGACGTACACATTCAGTCAAACATGTAAGGTTACGCAACGAATAGGCAATCCAATGACTGTCCAATCGGAATGACCGAGTTCACCATTAGCCAATCAACTGGCCAGTCTGACCCAAACTAGTAACATGCTCTATTACCAACTACTTGCAAACAACTATGACTAAAATTCGTCCAGAAAAAATTGTAGTTCTAACAAAAAAGCAATTTTTGAGTTAATTGTAATTGAAATGAATGCCGTTTGCAATTTCTTATTAAGGAGTTTAGTGTTAATTAATATTCACACGTGTCAGCTTGCTTTGGCAATATCATGTTTAAGACTATTAATAATAAACTTACCTCCAAGCCTCTCCGAGATTCGATACACACTACGCACGTGGTATGTTTGTTGTAACCCGAATATCGCGTTATTACACTGTATATGCATTTTTATAGCCGAATTTAGTCATGGTTATGGGTTTATTCCAGTTGTTTACGAGTATAGAGTATACGTAAGTAGGTAATGTTTTATTATAGTGACATGTGTATATACAGATTTAACAATTCATGTACATTTAACACAAAAAATATAAATCAAAGTACTGAAAGTACTGTCGGACTTGATTTTTACCATACGAGACAAAAGAGAGAAATGTGTACCCACATCGTTCGAGCCCATACAAATATTTTAACATCTAAAATTACGGACCGATTTTTCAATCATATTGTAATGCAGGTCATATGCATATAGGTAAATGACATAAGATAGGGCTTTACTATAGTACCTTTGCTAAAGTTTTAAAATGAAAAAAGCCTGATATTGGAAAGTTTAATGATTTGCACATTAATTGAGGACAATTTAATTGCATTAAAAACTCTTTATTGTACAAAACTAGTAAAAAACACTTCAGTAACAGTAAATACAAACATTGATTCTTCTGGTTTTAACACAACAGAACATCGCCGCATTGAACACATTCAGGGTCACTCAAATCAAAAAGGTCCTGACACAGTAGAGTAAGACCTATATGACCTATAGTTAACCCGATGTTGCATGAAATTCAGACGTGATTATGTAATTCTAAATAAGCTGGCGTAAAGGGAACTCTTAAACAGTAAATTTTAAAAGCACGTATCCAGTAATTTACGTTCGTATTTAGCGACTCGAATTATTATTCTTAAGCCGCAGTTTTAACATTCAACCTTCGATAAATCAAACTCCCCACATCGGTTACGCTTTGCTACTAGCCACTGCGGGGAGTGAGTCTATAAATAGCGATTCCGTCATCAAAATAACACTAGTTGGTGTGAATATCACGGAATACGATTAAATGAGAATTCGCTTTGTAATATTAAGGAATGTTAGAAAGGCACAAAACACACACATCGATGGTAGATTGTTGCAAATGCATGAATACGTCCGTGGAGATTTTTCTGAACTATCGAACGAAAACCGAAAGTAGAACTACTTTTACGGCAAGATATTTTATTGGACAGTGAAAACGCGGTTTTAATTCTACGCATTTGAAAATCTCATGTATCTACCGACAAGCACTTATTTATATACATGACTCTTTCCATGTAGTTACAATAGAATGATTTGAAATGTATTTAGATCTGACACACTTAATTGGGGAAAGATTCCAGATACTTCTACATAAACATACCATTTAGTTGCGTACTATTTCCTTTATGTGGCATTCTTTTAACCAAGCTGTTATGGAGTCCAGCGACAAATATAAGTCAATGATTACAAAGGACTTGATTTACCAACTACTTGCAAACAACTAGAATAAACTCATATATACCTATGACTAAAATTCGTCTAGAAAAAATTGAATATCTAACAAAAAAGTAATTTTTGAGTTAATTGTAATTGAAATGAATGCCGTTTGCAATTTCTTATTAATGAGTTTAGCGTTAATTAATATTCACACGTGTCAGCTTGCTTTGGCAATAGAATATTTAAGAAAGATTATTAATAAATAAACTTACTTCCAAGCCTCTCCGAGATTCGATACACACTACGCACGTGGTGTGTTTGTTGTAACCCGAAGATCGCGTTATTACACTGTATGTGCATTCTTTTATAGGCGAATTTTAGTCATGGTTATGGGTTGATTCTAGTTGTTTACGAGTATAGAGTATACGTAAGTAAGTAATGTTTTATTATAGTGACATGTGTATATACAGATATAACTATTCATGTACATTTAACACAAAAAAATAAAAAAATGGCCCGTCGGGGTTATATGTCACCTAATTACAAAGTTAAACATTTTAAGTTGTAACGATTGGTTGATATGTAATATAATATAGATATTAAGAATGTAAAGTGATGAATATAAAGGTTTAATTTTGTGCACTTGCCAGAGATGATCTACTTGTATTATTATTGATTATATATACATTTTCTTCGTGTCGCGTTATAGAGTATATTTACTACTTCGGGTCAAACTGGCCACTTGATTGGCTATTGGTGATGTCGATCATTTTGATTAGTCAGTCGTTGGACTGGCTCTGTCATACTTGACTGAATGCGTTCGTCTGCTATTTTGATAATTATTGAAAGGTAAGTAATAAACTGGTTCCCGTTGACTTGCGTGTACTGCAACATGGAACGGAAACCAGTTTAGGTAAGTAAGTCAAGTGGGCATAGCTCTGTGATGTTGACCTAGATAAGTTGTTGTGGCGTAATATCGGAAATGTTATTTCAAGTAAGTTCAATGGTTTTATACCATAGCTGATTTGGGTGAATTTGGTAGATTTAGGGTATGTTTTATTCGATTGATGTATATTTAAGTATGATATTACCATGTGCTTGTGAACTTAAATACATGGATTCATTCATTTGTCAAATATTCATGATTGTCATTATAATGTGTATTATTCATATCATGTAAATATTTTATACTCTCCTTAATGTAAGATTGAATAAAATACACAGTCAATATCCTTTATGAAAAAAATCGACTTCATACAAAAAACATAAACCAATATGTTTCTTGTAATTCGTCAACCTATAACGTTTTGTTATAGTTTTTCTTGTTATATTGTTTTTCAATTAAACTCATCAAACAACGCAAATCGATACCCGGGATAGACTGTTTGCATATAATCGTAAGTCCCGGCTTTCCTACTAAAAGCTGTCAAAACGGTTAGATATTTGGCATACTATACAACAAAAGCGAGGTTCCCGAAATGCGCACGCATTTTAGAATCAACAAGTCAGCAAAAGATGGATTACGAATTTTATGTATTTTGCTTCAAAATTAACTTTGTGATTTGATCATGCAAGAGTGAATTGAAGAGTATGTCACATATATATATAGTATATACTATGAATATAAATAACAAAATGGTATTAATGCATTAACATTTTATTTCCAGAATATGTATAGATACATCATGAAAAGGTATTGGAAGTAAGTTATGAATGAAATGAAAACAGAAAAGTTAAAAGGTTTCACTAAACCCGCGGAACATCGCTGATAGTCTCTTGAATATGTAAAGGTCCTGAATGAACATTATATAATATTTTATGAATGCACGTTTGAAGACCCTCTCCATGGCATAGGTAAAATAATTGTATGAACTTAATAATACACATCTATATACACGTACGCTATGAAAATATATTCAAAAAACAAACATTTGCTGATATCATCCCAAGATAATTATTACCGACGAAAAGAGCCCCCTTTCTTCTAAAATTACTCATTTTGCTGTGAATTTTGCTTTTATAAAGAGCGCCTGACGTCACTTCGTGCCGTGTGCATAATATGACTGCGGGAAAACACGGCTGTTCTGTAAATAATAATGTTTTCAATGATACTGAAAACAAGAAATATCTTTTTAAAAAAATAATCGGCGTGTATAAAGTTAGAAAACTAACACAGACTATTCAAATAACTGGAATAAGATAAAATGGTTTACACTTTACAAATGGGATCGTCCGTGTATACAATAACATTGCTGACCTAAAAATGAACTGTATAATTATAACCTTCTCCAGCGTTCTATAGACGAAACATTTTGAATTTGATGCTAAAAGTATACATACCATTTTTCATTGAATTAGATGACATATAATATACATATTAATATATTTGTCTTACTACTATTTACTGTATATGGTAGTGTAATTTTTCATAGTTTAAACGTTTTGATATTTAATGTGTGATTGAATTGATGGCTTTTATTAATGCATTATTTTCTGAGGCAGTAAAACAAATGATAATGGTTTCTGCCCTAAAACGTTGTAACAAAATAGTCTTTAACCAATGAGAAAACTCCTACTTCAGCTGAAGATTTTTGTACAAGTTTAACAATTTCATTGGTTACAAATGTAGGTCCAAATCAATTTTAATACAGCTGCGCCGAAAAATACGATAGCGGTTTTGGAAACATTTTTCTTGCTATAAAGTACATACGGGAGGAAAATACACCGGATTCCTCTGTTATAGAACAAACAGAAACTATTACGACCGATATGATTATGGGACTTTAACTATTTATTTAAACTCACTAGCGCATCAAGCTCTCAACAAATGTAATGTTACTCCCTAAGGGTATTGCTTTGGAGAGGTTACACTGTACAGTCATGTAAGTCAAACCTGTAACCAAAGGCCACCCTCGGGAAAGACAAAAATGTGACCTTTATTGTCAGGTGGCATTTTAAGGAGTTCTATTTCATCAAAATAATCAACGACTTTTTTGATGCCTTTATACACAGCGTGGCTCTCATTCGGGTGCGTTTAACTGTACATCTAATGTGTACAATGTCTAATATAAAACATTGAAAAATATGTCAGAACTTTATGTCAAATAAAAAAGGTTTTTACGAGTATTTACACTTGATTTGAAAATAACATTATACAGTTGTACAAACAAATCGATCGATTTGTAGACAACGATGTACAAAGAATCATCAATTTCCCTTATTTATCCTGGGGTCAGTGTATATGAATTTGAATAGTTTTGAATCTTTCATTTCAGCCTCCCAGTTACTATCAAACTTTTCACTGTCCGCAGAAGTAAACCAGTTCTTCCAATCACCAATTTGACCTGAAGTACAAACGATGATATAGCAGCATACAAATGAAATTATTTATTATAACAAAATATTTCGTGCAAAAAATGATAATTAAACAAATACATGTGGTTTCAATGTAAGGGCATTTAATCAGTTACGAGGGGTGTTCAATAGATACGCGGAAAAGTGCTGTAACTCAAACAACTAGTAATGTCAATTATAACTTGATTAATACACATGGATAATATATTCGTAAGACAATTTCAAATCGGCGTTATATCAGCGCTTTATTTTGATCCGTCCGCCCATCCTCCGCCAGTCCACCCTTCCTGTGTCCCAGTCAAGTTGAAAGGCCCTCGTACCAGTCCAATGACTCATGACCCAGTAGGATTGTTTGGATATGATCGTTATATAGGGGTTACAGTATATGCGGTTGTCATCAGCAGGATTAAAGTAAGGAATCTTTGTCAAACTAGTTGTTTGTGGACGCTTTCACTAAGGATGAAGTTTGAGAGATGGAACCAGTAATTCGGAAAGTGTGGAAAATTCAGATGGTGTCATACTTGATGATAGGCTGAGCATGTTACATAATGCATGATTGAATATATTGACTTCACATAAACTTATACTCTGGATCTGGACAAAGATGCCTCTACAAATCGAATTGGAGAGTAGGATTCAGCTAACCAGTTTTCCTGGACTGTATTCTAACCAGTACTACATGACACTTCTCACGTAAGATGACTTGTAAGACATGTTGAGTAAAATCAATATTTATTTTTGAATTTTATGAACAGGAATTACCTGCCATTTCTGGGAATCGAACTGGGTGTGTCACGTTACTAATCCCCTTTTGATCACTTTCTAACTGCCGTTCTGTTTTCTCTTTTGCCAGGTCAACTGATGTGGATACAATGGGATAATGGTGAAATGTGGATGCCCTTGATATTCAGCACACTAGAAAGATCAGAATTTTTCTATCTCATTTTCTCATCCATATATGTATGTGGATGTCTTGGCCTTCTAGAATTTAATATATGTTTCTTTTCAAAAATATTCCTGTATCTTGGAGGAAAATCAACATATTTGTCTTGCGAGGATATGACTTGCCGCCACTGGGAATCGATCACTAATTGTATACGCCTGATGTCACCATTTTTTTCTTGCATCCAACAATGTGTGTTTTTGCTGTGCGGCACTGTGTGCATTGTGGCACTTTGTTGCATTCACAATTCACAATGTGTGCATGATGTTGGAATACACAGTGTGTACTGCCAGGAGTAAGGACTCCCAACACCATCCTGTCAGTTAGCATTGACAGTTTTTCCCTATAAATGGTGGAAACCGATTTGCCAGGCTACATGTCCCTACTCGATTTGTAAGTTGTTTTTTTGTCATACTTAAATTTTAATTTTAAAATTTTCAAAATATTTTATCTTGGTATGACTTATTTGCAAACTAGGAAAGTAATTTCCCAGTCAGCCAAAATAAACTAAGTTCTCATCTTGCTAGCTTGTGGATGCTGATGTATAGCGATTCTTAGAGCATCTCTTTTTTTACTTTTATTTTTGTCTGAACACTGGTGCATTTAGGATGATTGTGTTATGTCCAGCAAATACCCGATGAAAGGTTCACGGCTAGATGTTGAAGCCACCCGGGCACCAGTAGCTTTCTTACTGGGGTGGTGTTCTGCATCAGGTCTGCATGCCTACTTTAATTTTGGATTATACTTGTATTTATTTAATAACTGTTAGCATACTGGCATAGCACTTTCTTCCTACCAAATGATAAGTGTGAATTGGTCTGATTACGCAGAAAATGATTGAAAACAAAATTTCTGACTTCTGTGTAATGAATTATTTTAAGTCAAGTTTGCACAGTGTTATGATATATAGGGTAGGCTTCATCAGTGAAAGCGGTGTGGGATATTTGAACTGATGCCACTATGAATAACTGCATTAAATCTGTTCTCGAATAAAAGTCAAATAGTTGTTTCCCGAATTGGTTTATTACTATATTTATCAACTTTAAAACTTTAGTTTGTTCTTTCTTAGCTTTATATTTTTTTAGTCTTTTAATTAGAATTTTCAAATATTTGTTTCCTGTATTTCTAAATGCTCTATGCTTTTTGTTTATATTTTTGACAAACTTCTTGTCTGTTTTGTCCATTGTATTGTAATCATTTTTTTTTTATATGCACACGATTTTTTAGACAATTTTCATGAAGTACTCTTATGTTAAAATATAAAACAATTTCGGTTGTTATATGTAGCTTTTTATAATAATGCTAATGATGATACTGTCGAACTTTTAATTTTGCATTTGTAAAGAGTGTGGCCCCATATGCTCTGCAATCTGAAACTTGACGTGGGGTACAGGTTTCCAGTGATTTTTTCCCTATACGGTTTTGATCTCTGGTTTTTCCTGGGCCACTAGAATTTTTAATGATTTGGCAGTCAATTTATGTTTTTGTAATTATGAATGAATGTTATGCTAATTACATTTTTATCATTGTAAATCAATCTTATGTTAAGTTATGTTTTTGTTATTGCAAACAAATTTGTTACAATTGTAAATAAATGTCATTTTGTTATTGTAAATGTAAATCAATGTAAATTACGTTTTTGTTATTGTAAATAAATGTTATGTAAATTATATTTTTTGTTATTGTAAATAAATGTTATGTAAATTATGTTTTTGTTTGTATTATCTTGACATTAATAGAATGTGCAGTCATGTGAAGTGATATCATGTTTTGGAGTAATGCTTAGTTATGTCCATATGTTTACAGTTTTGGTAGGTTAACAGCTATATTTTTTTTGTTATTATTACTTATCTCTGGGAGGTTCATTTAGTGCCTTTTTTCGCAGATATCCAAATAAAGATAGAAACCAGTCCTGAGTTTGAAAAAAAGTAGAATTTTAATTATCTGCAAATATTTAGTTAAATATCAATGACAATCACAAATTCACTTATGACAAATTATAATACTGAAGAATACTGGTGGTACTGCTCAGTTAGGATAATTGTATAGTGACGCTGTGGTCGAGTCCATTTTTACGGTGTAAAACCGTTGTCAAATTATCATTGGACATATAGGCTGACTACATGATTTACAAATTTCAATAAATACATCAACTATTGGCGTAGCGCAGTTGGTAACGATGGTGTCTGGCGATAATCTATTGATGTGAAAAGAACTGTGTGAGACCGCGACATGGCAATTTTTCGCAAATTATTTTCTATTGCTATATATCTTTTTTAAAAAATCGTCATTTTTTGTCCTTTTTTTATTTGTAAGGAATATACTAGATCTAGTGTTTATATTATTATCATCATTTTTATCGTTTGGCATATCTTTTTTGAATATCTTTTTACATGTAATAAACATGATGAAAAATAGTCTTAGACATTTCGTTGGTAATTACGATTGGTTCGCCATTAAAAGTCCACGTATTGTCAGTCATATTTAGCTAGTTGGCATTCAGATAAGTTTGCACGAAATACCTGTGCGCGGTACTAATACTTCATGTACTTCTGCACTACACACTTTGCGTTACACAGGACAATTATATATTATGCATTCTTTTTCTTTACAATTTACTACTAAATATTATAACGAAACTACAATCCATTTGCAAAAAGTTGAAAAAGAAAACGAAAAAAGAGACAACCGATGAGGTTTGAACTCGCGATAAATTCTGATCAATTCTAAAGGCTTTACCAACTGCGCCAACCAGACATCTACAATATCATTGCTAAACTATAATACTACATTTGTTTCTTATAAACCCATTTTACCTGTTCAGACAATGGATGTAAACTTTTGTGTACACATAAAATGAAACGTCACTATCACATTATCCTAACTGGACAGTATTAACTAAGCAATTTTGTTAAGTGCATCTTGATACACAATACAATCCTGTGAACTCATTGACAACAAGCAAACATTCAAACAAAGAAATTTAACCACATTAAAATTTAGCTGTCACATGGCTAAAACTAGAATGTTATAAAAACTAATGATAATACATGTCGGTGTATACACAGGTAACTGTATCATGAATAGATTATAAAAATATGAAAAAAAATATTTAAAAAAAATATTTATTAATATGTTAACATATTAATAAATATTTAAAAACAAATTATTACCATCGGGCGTAATGTATTGACAATTTTAGAAAATTGTAGCACAGCCTAAATGATATTAATTGAGCCTCCGACTAGAATTTTTATCATGAATCCAGTATTTACAAAAGTTGACTATGATGGAACCGTATACATAAGACAATCCTGAAAAATACTGAAAGAATCACAACAATTGCTGCATATCGCATAGGCCAGTCAAATCGCTAAATACTGGAATTTCTCCATTGTCATGGAAACCTGTAAATACTGGATTCATGATAAAAAATCTAGTCATGTTCAGATTGGGCAAGAAAAGTCGCACAAGAGAGAGAGAGAGAGAGAGGGAGAGAGAGAGGGAGAGAGAGAGAGAGAGAGGGGGGGGGGTAGAGGAGAGAAGATACAGGAGAACAGGGCATTTATATCCCTACTCTTTTCGAATAGTTTTTCTTGGTTCATTTCCGTGCACAGTATAAACCATCGATACACGCCTCGCGCATTTTCCGGTGAATTTCTAGACGCACTACCTGACTCGGTAGTCGAGATAGGGACACGTAAAAGTGTCCCGAGAAATTTGGAAGGCGGAGCCGAGAATCAAATCCACGCTATTTTGTTAATGTCCAGTTTGTACCACCTGACCACTGACCACCCCAAGTAAACAACAACGGACTTACTTCAAAATCATCTAAAATCAACTTTTAATATCTAGATTCGCCGATAGATCAATAACATTGGTTGGATCAAAATGGTAAAATGCTCTCCAAAGACACCAGCTCTAACGTATGTTACGACGGAAAACATCTTTAAACTAATAAAGAAAACATACCTGTTCGCAAAGCTGTTAACCTAACACGTTATCAATGTCGTGATGCAGTGGTTAGTGCACTAGAGTTGTAACCCGGTGATCGGGGGTCAAATCCCGATCGCGGCAGGCCATGTCCTTCTATTAAAATTTTACACAATTCGATTTTCCTCCAAGTTTACAGCTCCTTGTAAAAGGGTCAGTAAGCACAGTAGAAATTCAGACAACAGAAAACTGGTTCGGTGAACCCGACTGGGCTAGTATATAAGTTTAAAAAACCGGCCTTAAACCCACTAAAAACAATTTATTACTACAAAGACTCAATTGGAATATGTGAATTTCCAAAACCTTTTTGAGCTACGATGGATATAAATATATAAGTCATTTGTAAACCAGCCTCGTTTATACATACACTTTCTTTCCTGTCGTTTGATCAGTAATGTTTGACTGCTTAAGTGCACAATGTACAAATACATTAAAGCCATAGGCGCTCGACTACATATATCAAATTAACTCCTATGAACTCATACGAACATAGCGCCAAAGGCATAAACTACAAAATATTTTGTTTTATTATAGTGTCACCCCTATCAAGTTCGCACAGTACCTCCCGAATCCCTTCTCCTTTTGCCGGGTGCCTGGCTGATCTGTACAAAATCTAAATATCATATGCGATACAATGTGTTCTGAATTTGCATAATGCAACAGTTGGAAAAAACGAGACAATGTTTTTTTCGCAAGTCTTTTTACACAGCGGGTCAGCTTGATTTGACAAAAGAACATTAAAACTGGTTATAAATAAACTAACTTACCTTCTTGGAAGTCTCAATAATCCACTACGAGACTCGATATACATGCAATGCGTGCGTGCCACGTGCGCTATCTTCGTTGTATTTATAAATATACTCCCCGCAATAACAGTGTTCTGAATCTTAACCCGGAAGATCGCGCTTTTATTAGCTTTAAAAATATATTAACATAACAATAACGTAGAACGAAAGAGAGTCGTAGGATGTAAGAGGTAAATCTTTTAAAAACGTCATTAATTGTTAGTATTTAAAACCAAAATGACCTCTGTAAAACGGTCACCTGTCAATAGTCCACATTTTTCTTCTTTTCCAAGGGTGGCCTTTGTTCACAGGATTTGAAGCGCCTGTCCACTTTGCGCACCTTTAATTCAATATTTTGTATCAAGATTCGACTTCAGCCCCATTAGCTTTTTGCTACAAGAATATATGCAAAAAAAAAACAACAATTGCTGATATTATCCCGTAATGAATATTACCGACGAAACAAGCCCCTTTTCTTTGAAAAAAAAACACTCATTTTGCTGTGAATTTGCTTTTCTTAACTTGAAATATAAAGAGCGCGTGGCGTCACTTTATGCCGTGTGCACTATATGACTGCAGGAAAACACAGCTATTCTATAAATAGTATTTTTTTCAATGATATTGAAAAAAATACGATATAAATACGCTATAAGCACGGGAAGAAAACGCACCGAATTCCTCTGTTATAGAACAACTATTAAGACCGATAAATTTATATGATTATGGGACGTTAAACTATGATAATAAGTACATTTATATATACAGTTTAACCTCTCCAGAGTGGCCCTCTCTTATTAACAACTTCTCATGAATTTTCCCCACTGCATGATTTAACTATTGATTTTACCTCTCTAGAGAAACAACCTCTCAACAACAACATAAATTTGCTAATCCCAAAGATTATTGCTTTGGAGAGCTTGCACTGAATTTAACTCCGAACCTAAATTGTAACTAGTTCTTAAGTTATGGTCTGCTAACATTAATACTTTATCTAAATGAAAAGGTTGTATTCGGAACATAATTATGTGAACGTGATCGATAAGCAAAATGCATAATAAACGGTACATGTATGTAGTGTAGTGTACGGTGGCATAAAGGGGACATAGGAAATATTTTATGTACCGCGTGCGAACGTAGTAGCTACGGCGTGCGCACGTGATATCTACTGCGTGCGCACGTGATAGCTACTGTGTGCGCACGTGAAAGCTACTGCGTGCGCACGTGAAAGCTACTGCGAGCGCACGTGAAAGCTACTGCGTGTGCACGTGATAGCTACTGGGAGCGTACGTGATAGCTACTACGTGCGCACGTGATAGCTTCTGTGTGCGCACGTGGTAGCAACGACAGCATGAATTTTCCCCTTACCTTTTAACAATCAATTTAACCTCTCTAGAGTAACAACCTCCCAACAACAACATAATTTTGCTACTCCCAAAGGGTGTTGCTTTGGAGTGATAACATTAAACATGTACAGTCAAATCTGTAATCAAAGGCCACCCTCGGGAAAGACAAATTGTGACCTATATTACCAGGTTGTCTTTATTAGGATGTTCATTTATTCTAAATAATCAACGACGATGTTTTAAGGTAGTAATCGGCACACAGTCTGACGAGTATCGGAACTTTTATATCAAGATAGTAGCTGAGTATTAATGCAAAACGTACAAAATACGCTGTTTCTATTTCATTTTTAATTGCAAGAAACAAACGCCAAGCGATTACGTAACGTTTGTAGCCTGTTAACCGTTTACAAACGAAAAAAAAGAAGATCCGTGGCTGGTTTCGAACCCGCCACAAAATGTTTGTCTAGAAGCTTTCAATGCCCGACGCTTTACCGACTGCGCTAGAGCGGCACATACTCTGACGAGTATCGAAACTTTTATATTAAGGTATTTGTGCACGTGTTCGCTTGATTAGTTTTATGTTACTGTAAACTTGATCAGTATTACGCTTTTAAAAATTACTGCCAGAGACATACGTAGATATATGACCCAAACAACAATTTCCCTTGCAGTCCTAGATGCTCTGTTAGTGCGTTTCCTGTACGTAATTGGGTTACTTCCCTTTGTTGATGATGCACGTTTATTCGTGTTCGTTACCATCAAGGTGTGATAAAAAAATTATTGCATCTTACCAAGTATAAATCTACCCAAGTGAATGCAATCTGAGATTGTAAAAACGAAGCAATGAAATTTCAGTAAAGTCGTTCCTTACACATACGCGGGCTTATTTAGTTCCTACCCAGCATGGGGCGTAGGGGGTGTTTGACACAAGACGGCCCTCAAATATGTCAGACTGTTCTCTCCGCATCTGCTTACTTACATTTTTAATTTGTTAAGTTCGCAAATATATCATACACAATTTCAATGCGGTGCCTGTGCTCTCTCATTTAATTTGGAATTGTTCTGCAATTAGTCGGTTCCAATATTCTCAGACTGATAGTTTTTAAATGAATGCAATTGGGTAATGCAAGCACATCAATGTGCATGCACTAACATACCATAATACTTTCTCAACTTATTGCATGTATACCGATTCACCATATCCCCGTCTTACATACCTATGTAAGCGTACATGCTCAGTCTCTATATAATTGATATCAAAACAAATTGTTCAGTTACAACCACTAAAGAAGGTAGACAAGTCCCTCTACGACCTGTGCTGCTTATGAAATTCACAGTAAGATACCTATGTACCATATGCAAATTGCCGCCAACGACAATAATTCAACACGTAGTGATAGCACGATACAGTAGCCTTGAATTGGTGCATAGCGCAACATATCAAACTAAAGCGATACGGCTGGTTTCGTTATAGTAACCCGCACGTGAAATGCGAATAACAATCGCTATTATTGCAGAAATCTGCAATTGATAGATATTTAACGAACTTTGAGTAAAAATATACCAATGTACGGCTAGACGCGATTTTACAAGTCTGGCTGAGTATTAATGCAAAACGTACAAAATACGCTGTTTCTATTTCATTTTTAATTGCAAGAAACAAAGTGATTGCATAACATTTGTAGCCTGTTTTACGCTTACGAACGAAATAAATGACAGACAAAATAGCACGCTAACAGCTCACCCTGAGCTTATCTTTTGTAACTGTAATGAATTATTAAATGACACCGATGACAATTTCTAACAATTTTTTCACAATAGGCTGCCTAAATAAACTTTTAAGAAATTGTTTTTTACATTTGAATACTTTCATATTTTGATCTTTAGAATGCGTTTGATTGTGTATAAAGCTGTTACAATGACTTCAAATGAATAAATATGTATTATTGTCATACAAATGAAGGCTGAATAAAAAACTTTTCAAATCGTGTTGATATATGTGATTCTAGCCCACACACCTCATCATACTTTTGACGCCAAAAAGAGGTCTTGAGGCTCTTTCTTTTCTTTAATTATTGTTCATTCCAAAACGTAGAAATATTGAAGTGTATTGTGTGAAAAAAATAACGGATGTACTTTTTAGTAAAATGTTCTTCATGTGTTTACCCATGTCCTTTATGTCAAATAATATTGTTATAACGTGTATCTAAAACGCTTGATTAGAACACTATACACATGTAATAATAAATAGATACATTCACTTTGTAGACAATGATGTACAAAGAACCATCAGTTTCCTTTATTAGTCCTGGGGTCTGTGTATGTGAATTTGAATAGTTTTGAATCTTACATTTCAGACTCCCAGATACTATCAAACATTTCATTGTCCGCAATAGTAAACCAGTTCTTCCAATCACCAACTTGACCTGAAGTGCAAATGATAACATAAAATATATTAAATATAATAACAATATATTTCGTGCTACAAATGATAATTAAACAAAATACATGTGGTGTCAATGTAAGGGCATTTAGACAGTATTGATGTAAATTATAAACTGACTAAAACACATGGATAATACTTAGTAAAACAATTTCCAATTAGATTTATCAGATCTTTGTATCGATCATTTCATTTGATCCGCCCGCCCTCCCGCCCGACTACCCTTCCGCCAGCCAGCCAGCCAGCCAGTCAGTTATTAATCATTTGTGATAAAAAATGTAGGATTCTGCCTCAAATATTCTACCACTGGATCGGTGCCAAAATATGAACAAAGGCCATCCTTGGGAAGTTAATATTTGGTCTTTATGGTCAGGCTGTAAGAATAAATGTGATAGAAATATACAACATGCTACCTTTTCTAAAGAAACTGAAGTCATTTTTTAATGCTTTTTTCATCATTCCTGACGGATTTTTATTTTTAGCCATATTTTCAAAACTACAGGCTCTTAAGATATCAGACTTCAATGTTTCGTCTAAATCAACTTCTAGGAATTTCAGTAGTCGATCCAGTTCTTTTTGACCATCCTGCAAATAACAAGAGGGTCATGATGGCCCTATATCGCTCACCTGAGTATTGTAACAATTAGGAATAATTTAATCAGTGAAAGTTATTTGACATGGTAAAGAGTTATCTACCCAAACCGTCAAGTAGCTATTGAAATCAACTAGAAGTCCACTAGACAATGCCACATACAAAATATTGAAGCTCTAGGCCTTGTGGTTTTGGACAAGAATATTTTTTATCTTCCTATATAAGTCTATATAAATCAAGTGACCCTGGGGCGGGGCCAATTTTGACCCTAGGGCAATCATTTGAACAAACTTGGTAGAGGTCTACCAGACAATGCTACACACTAAATATCAAAGCTCTAGGTCCTCTGGATTTAGATTTTGGAAGATTTTCAAAAAAATCCTTCTGGTTGCTTCGGCAACCAGAGTTCTGTATGGAATGGAATTCTTTTTAACAATTTTGGTAGAGCTTCAAGCAAGGAATACACCTGTGAAGTTTTGTTGAAATTGACCCAGTGGTTTAGGATGAGATGTTGTTTAAAGAAATTGTTGACGACGGACGACGTATACAGCTCGATCCTAAAAGCTAACATTGGT
Source organism: Lutraria lutraria (assembly GCA_964023205.1). Classification (NCBI taxonomy): domain Eukaryota; kingdom Metazoa; phylum Mollusca; class Bivalvia; order Venerida; family Mactridae; genus Lutraria; species Lutraria lutraria. The sequence continues at coordinate 16,615,541 of OZ026837.1, read as the reverse complement.
ACTCTGAGCCAGGTGAGTTAAAAACAGATAAACGAGCTGGATGTCTTTACGAGCGAATGGAAAACAAAATGTAATATCTGGAGAAAACTCAAAATCCATTGACACCCCACTGGTTCGGTTATTCATTCAAAAATATATCGTTTAAAGTCGCAGTTCGATTGAGACTGCGGTCGTTGTCCATGGATAAATGCGCCGAGCGATTGTAACATGTTGAGCTATTCAATATTGACTATGTATGTAGTTTTCCTTAAGTGCATTATGCAATATCTATCTAGTATCTATGGTGTTATTCAATACTTAATTGAACTGTTGTTGTTGTGGGACACCATGTAATATTAGCATGTTTATTTATTATGTTGTTGACTGATGTCGTGGCAACTTATGACAGGTCTATAAATGTATAGGATGGTATATAAGATCACTAATAATAAAATAAAGATGTCGACGTGAAATCGTGTGTTATGATTATGTTACACGATTCTCGGTCGCAGCAGGGCGTACCATCCATGGAAAAAATGACAACTATGCAGATTTTTCTCCCCTTACAAAAAATTATGCTTTGCGGTGAATGGTTGCAGTGAATTCTAGATGAATAGAAAGTGACTGGAACTTGGTGTGTTCGCCGGCTATTCGCTTCTTGTTCATATTTCACACGCAAATTAGGTATGCAACGGACAGCTGCTGTAAATGGACAGCGAATAAGAAGTTTGTTAGCTATTCACTGCTTATTCACGGCAGTCAATTCATTTCCCGTTGGCTGCAGGTTTCTCCGTTGAGTAATCAGCAATGCGTTTCCGCTGAATGAGCAGCAATTTTTATACGGTGAATTATAGGCGATCTGTCTGTGATGATCAGTTGAAAACAGTTTGAAACCAAAGGGATTTGTAATGCAAAAGAAATCCTTTTTTCATGTAACCCATATATAGAAGGGAAAAAACTTCGACAATTCTAATTTTCTCACGCATGTTATAAACTTCCATGTTATTGCAACACAGTACAAAATATTTAACTCATACATAGTGCAACGTGAGGGCACTTAAACACGCTAACAGAAAATGTGTTGAATGAAAAGTGAACAATAGAATTGTTCTAAGTGCCTCTAATGAACAAGGAGCGAACTAGGAAATCGTGTGTGCCTGCCGCGAATACTCAGCGAATATTATTCTTCCGGTGAAGAGACTGCGAACAAAATTGCATTGATCGCCGTTTATTCACCAGACGCAGTGAATTGTTTGCAAACTGCTGCAATGACAAGAACTGTTCTCAAACCATTTAATTTCTATTCACTTCTCATTAACTGGAAAAGTGCTATTCTGTAAGGGTCCACATGCGGAAAAGTGCTATTCTGTAAGGGTCCACATGCGGAAAAGTGCTATTCTGTAAGGGTCCACATGAGGAAAAGTGCTATTCTGTAAGGGTCCACATGCGGAAAAGTTGCAAGGGTAAATTAGTACTGGTTGGAATAATGGAACGTTCAGATACAAAAAGAAAAAGAAATCTTTCAGGAATATTTCATAAAATGCATGTAGAAGTATTTGTAAATTTTTCTAATTGATTTTGTTTCAAAAAGTTATAAATACCAGTTTCAGATTCTCGTAGTGCAGAACGTGGAGTGGGAAATCAATGCCGTCATTAATCGCTTTTTCCCATTCTTTTAGATACTCCGTGTACTTGCCATACAGTACTATAAAAGATAAAGGATCATTTCCCAAACTGTTTCATAATTTCTTTAGCCTGGCTAACATTTGCGTATTTAAGTGGCTTCTCTGTTTTGACAAAGTAATTTAAAATAATAGGTTAAGGTTTAGGGTTAGGGATTATGTGGACATAAAATGCTCTTAGGTGGCCAAAATGAAGAGTCGTACCAATTACGTTATAGTACATGTTGTTTCCAAGTATTTGTACGTAAATGTATTTTTCTCATAATTGTACCTCCTATACATATTATTAACAAAAATAAACAAATATTTCTTTTTAATAAGCTTTAAATGTATTTCATCATAATTATATATCATGCGGAACATTTCTGTAACTTGGCCGGTCTTATCGGGAAAGTTGTCTCCCTTGAAAACGTCTTATCGATCACTCCGATAACGTTTATCGATAAACTGATTTACTATAGATTTATATAGGAGCTGTATGGTTTAACACTAATAACTTGATTATAACATTAAATGAGAAAATTTTATAATCTCGTGAAGTAATATTCATTCTTTGCACTTTATTTCAATATAATTTTTATTAATGTGGTACGTGAACTTATTGCTTCCATTTTCGTTTGAAGTTGGTGACTATCGTTCGTTCATAGTTCTATATGAAAACTGTCAAAATATTCTTAAACCTCGTTTTTGTCAGGCCATAAAATTGTTTTTTACTAAAATGACATTTTTTTATAACCTCGTGAAGTATTCTGTGGTGCCCAAGCTTTATTACAATATATTTTTTAAGAAATTTGAAAATGTGGAAATTGCTTCCAATTTAGTTTGAAAATGGAGATATTCGCGTTCAAGCGCGCGTTTCCGTATCAATTTGTAGTAAGTACATTGTACATGTACAGTAGTCGATGTAGCAACTACTGAATTAGTTGTTGTTATTGTTACCTTTCATACATTTAACACGTGACTAATTGTTAAATTGCTTCAATAGCAGGTCGGTATATTTTTACCATGTTGGAAAAAACTGCTAATTTTTAGCAAACTGTTCGATAATTCAATAACTCGATACATATTTATTTTCTTAATCAGGTTTATATAAGCGGGTCTAAAAACTCAAAATATAACCATGGCTACCGTTTACGGTCATCCTGTGAATATAAATATATCAATTACAAATTAATAAATGAAGGCAGACAGTTTTATTGAGAACGCACCTGATGAAGGTGAAATTAAATGATTTTCTCGTGCATGTTTTACCGGAAACATATTCTGTAGAAAGGATTATCTTCAGAAAATATTTATGTATATATATATATAAGTCCTTGTTATTTAACACGCTTTATAAAACTACGATTTGTTTAAACTTTTCCAGTCGTGAGCTTGCTGGGTCAGAAACATAGATTTAGTGATTTTATAAACTCAGAAGTATATTCCAATTATTGTTTAAAGCCCAATTGATTTTAAAAGTAGTAAATCAAAACAAAATCTCGGTTTAACGCTAAATAATCCATATTCACTGCTCGAAAAAACGCGTTTAAGGAAGTTTAGTGAAAAATTATATTTCTATAAACTTCACGTTTAAAATTTACTTAGAATATAATGACAATTAAACTCCAAATTTACATTTCTTCATTTATTTGAAATTTACTTAGCGTTTAATGAAGAATTAAATTCGTGTAAACATCATGTTTAAAATTTACTTAGAATATAATGACACTTAAACTCCAAATTTACATTTCTGCGTTTATTTGAAATTTACTTAGCGTTTAATGAAGAATTAAATTCGTGTAAACATCATGTTTAAAATTTACTTAGAATATAATGACACTTAAACTTCAAATTTACATTTCTTCATTCATTTTAAATTTACTAGCGTTTAATGAAGAATTAAATTCGTGTAAACATCACGTTTAAAACTTACTTAGAATATAATGACAATTAAATTTCAAATTTACATTTCTTCATTTATTTGAAATTTACTAGCGTTTAATGAAGAATTAAATTCGTGTAAACATCACGTTTAAAACTTACTTAGAATATAATGACAATTAAATTTCAAATTTACATTTTTCTGTTGATTTGAAATTTACTAGCGTTTAATGAAGAATTAAATTCGTGTAAACATCACGTTTAAAACTTACTTAAGAATATAATGACACTTAAACTCCAAATTTACATTTTTGCGTTTATTTGAAATTTACTTAGCGTTTAATGAAGAATTAAATTCGTGTAAACATCATGTTTAAAATTTACTTAGAATATAATGACACTTAAACTCCAAATTTACATTTCTGCGTTTATTTGAAATTTACTTAGCGTTTAATGAAGAATTAAATTCGTGTAAACATCATGTTTAAAATTTACTTAGAATATAATGACACTTAAACTTCAAAAATATACATTTCTTCATTCATTTTAAATTTACTAGCGTTTAATGAAGAATTAAATTCGTGTAAACATCACGTTTAAAACTTATTTAGAATATAATGACAATTAAATTTCAAATTTACATTTCTTCATTTATTTGAAATTTACAAGCGTTTAATGAAGAATTAAATTCGTGTAAACATCACGTTTAAAACTTACTTAGAATATAATGACACTTAAATTTCAAATTTACATTTTTCTGTTGATTTGAAATTTACTAGCGTTTAATGAAGACTAAACTTATGGAAACTTCATGATTATAATTTACGTAAAGTTTACTTGGACGTAAAGCTTGAGTTTATAATTTTACTTAAATTTGATAATGAAGATACTTTGTTTTGACTCAGTATTTGTTGATATGTAATGTTAATTTATATTAACCCTATCATTTTGGTACCGATTTTTGAAAATTATGCAATTACAACCGAAACGAGTGCATTCTTTTATTAGAAAATGAAATTGAGAGTTGAATACCTAGTGACAGTCAAGAGAATGATTTTGAAGATTGTGCATTATTTTGATTTTTGAATTGAGATATTTGAATGATGTTTATATAACGAAGGTTTTACATTATTTTCTATTATTCTAGATAGTTACTTTTTTAGTTGTAGAGGGTCTGGGGGTTGTGGCTAACTAGTACTACTGTTAGTCATGTTCCCCGTTTTCTGCTGTCCATTACTAGATGTATGCCATGTTGTATAAAAGGTATAAATCCACCACAAACGCTGAAAATTTTACTATCTGAGGTTAACACATGCAGTAATAATTGTTTACACAACCTGTATGCATTTGCGCACTGCATCAGTGGTCAGTTTTACAGAGTGCCTAATTTTAGAACAGATTATCAACACAGGAGAGTACACAGGAGAGTGCCAACGGATTTAGATTTAAACTTTGTCTTGGAGTGATATGTTACTTTCAATGAAGAACTGATACATTCGTTAACTTGTTGACTTGCAAAATGGATGATTATTATTCTTCGGTGTATGGAACTGATGTCTTCTGATGAAGAGTAAAATAGGTATAAATCTTAATATGTTTATGTCTATTATGTTTAATATGTACTGTATACTTGATTTATATTGATAACCACCTATATTTTATACCTCTACACATACATACTGTACGATGAATATACAATTAAATCAGCTTTATCATATTGAACAGCATTTTTATTACAGCACTTTTTGCATGAAACACAACATAGTCATATCATGCCTGGGCCATGGTAATACAAATGTATATAATATAGATCATACCTATGACAATGATGAGAAATGTCTATCAAGGCTTTTATATTTATATTATGTTTGTATATTTACAGCGACGGCGAGGAATGCATCATGATATTTAAAGCTTCTCAAGGAAATGGACAAAAAGGTCAAAGTCAGAAGGGATAGCGGCAGGAGCTCAAACGTAACCGATCGGCATCAACGGAAACTTCTAATCGAAAGATGGCGGAGGATTGCCGTCTTGGACTGTCAATCAGGACAAAATTTTTTATGTTATTCAGGATAAGGAGTAATGTTATTCGATGTAATATTGATGAAAATAAAGCAATAACTTTGAAAAGTTTTGTATTTTATTGTACGATACGAAATATCGTGCATTCTGTTTACTATATGTAATAAAGTGAGTCGTATTAAACAGCTAGGTTTAATTTACTGTACTGTGTGAAATTTACTGCAGATTTTCGTAAAGCAAAAACACGAAGTTTAATGAAATAATATGGGAATATAATGCATTATATACTGCACGTTTACATAAAGCTTAAACACGAAGTTTAATGAAATAAAATGTGAATATACTGCATTATATTGCAAGTTTTCATAAAGCTTAAACACGAAGTTTAATGAAATAAAATGTGAATATACTGCATTATATTGCAAGTTTACATGAATCTTAAACACGAAGTTTAATGAAATAAAATGGGAATATACTGCATTATATTGCAAGTTTACATGAATCTTAAACACGAAGTTTAATGAAATAAAATGGGAATATACTGCATTATATTGCAAGTTTACATGAATCTTAAACATAAAGTTTAATGAAATAAAATGTGAATATACTGCATTATATTGCAAGTTTACATGAATCTTAAACGCGAAGTTTAATGAAATAAAATGGGAAAATACGGCATTATATTGCAAGTATACATAAATCTTAAACACGAAGTTTAATGAAATAAAATGGGAATATACTGCATTATAAACATCGAGTTTAACTACATTTAATATTAGTTTACGGGCGAAGGAAATTCCATGTTTACATCAAGTTTACGATGAACTTAAACTCCTGTAAACTCCGGAGTTTTCGTCCTTGTAAACTTAAAGTAAACGCCATGTAAACTTCAAGTTTAATTACCAACTTAAATTCGAATAAACGTCATTAAACACTACATATAATGAAGTTTACTTTGAGTTTAAGTTAAAATTAAACGCGTTTTTTCGAGCAGTGATTCGATAAGGTTAACTTGCTAAAATCAATACTGACCACTTATTGTTTTTTTGGCGTAAAGGGAAACAACTAGTTTATCACACAGGTAAAAAAATCAATAACGACAGGAGTTGTCTTTTCATGGGGAAATAGCGTCAATGTTCCGCATGGTAATAGTTTCATATTTTATTCTTCAATACATTTTTTGTACTTGCAAATACATTGTAAGTCTAAGAAAATGATTCCTTTAATATTCATATTAAGGTTGGCCTTTGCTGATTAAGTATCATATTAATTAATTTGATAACTTTTCTATTACACTATGCGAGGCAAATTTTACTCACCAAGCGATAGTCAATAATTAAAATTGTATACGAACAGAAATCCAATGAATGTCAGTAAAATTATGTGTTTAATATCGAGGCTGTTCAACGTGCTTAAAAATTTATTCAAATAATAAATCTTACGTTTTCCTTCCATGTAGGGTTGCAGCCAGTTGGAAAATCGTCCATTATAATTACATGCTATTCTACCCTTGATGTGATTAAAGAACGATACAGCCGTATCTTTTGGATTGCGGACGCACAGAACGGTTTTTGGCTTGGTTACCCGCAGGTCTTTAGGTAGAAACCTAAATACAATGCAACAGAGTGAGTGTTAGCATAGCAGATGTAGTCTTGGACTATTAAGCTCTATATATAAACACAAGGAATGAAACGTTCTTTCCGCCATTTGTCTATACGAACAAAAGTTCAGTTTTTATCATTATTTGGATTTATATTGGGCTATTAAGTTCCAAGAAAGTAGAATTTACCATTTTAAATTTTCAAGACAATAGACTTTACCATTTGTAACTATAAACAATGCTCACGTGCAACAGATGTAGATAATAATACTTGAACTGTTCAGGTAATTCTGAGAATTCTAGAAATTCAGTGCTTCGGTTTTGGGGAATTCCGTAAAAATTATTCCGCAGTGAATAAAGTTGTATATGAGTTCCAAATACCGTACCCTTGCCGGGTTACGAAGGGCAGTAACTCATGCATTTGGGTACCAGTTGTGAATCTTTGAATGCATTAATAGTGGTTGAGCTAAGAACAGTGTTTCATCCTTTATGCATATTATATATACAGTGTACATATTGACCAGTACTTACCCCATTATACCCGCAAGCCACTGCCTTGCTAATCCACATAATACAGAGGTAAAGGACAATTTAATATAAGATGTAATATCTTCAGATATCTTCAAATAAATATCTTCAAATTGTAACGGACATTGTGAGCATCTTCCAGGGTCCGAAGTCACAACCTCTTGATCAGCAGACCAAGCTCTAACCACCGAGCTAACCGGGGAGTTGCATGCACTGTTTTATCATTCAAATAACCATGCATGTAACTGGAGGAATTTATGTATTCATTCATTCATTTTTTTTTGTTTTTTTTTTGTTTATTTGTTTGTTCATTTGTTTGTTTGTTTTTTGTGTGTTCGTTCGTTCGTTCGTACGTTCGTTGGTTCGTTTCGTTTCGTTCGTTCGTTTGTTTGTTTGTTTGTTTGTTCGAGTTAAACGCCCTTGCGGAACAGCCATTTGATTCAGTGAAATTAACCACTCTAGCAAGGAGGCGGGTTTTGATATCATATACTCGTACCTCTATATAAAGGCATATTTATTAACTTTTTAACTTAAAGCATGCATTAAATGTATATGTAGTTTAACTAATTTCTGACCTAGAAGTTGCTAATACAGAAATAGGAAACAAATTACATTTAACTATACAGTCAAACCTGTGTTAGCGGCCACCGCCGTATTAAGGGCACCATGTGGATAAAGGCCATTTTTATTAAAAAACATCATTGATTATAATCATAGAACACAACGATCTCTAATTAAAGGTCACCTGTCAATAAAGGTCACATTTTGTCTATTTCAAGGGTGGCCTTTGTTCACAGGTGTGACTGAACTTACCTTAAGGCAAGATGACTGTTTAGAACTCTTGGTGAGGGCTTCTCATCAAGTTTGCTTGCTGTGAAGACTTCAATCATAGTTGGAACTTTGTTGCTCTTTACTTGTTCAGCTGATTTGTTGTTTATCATACTCAATATCTCGTACATCCAATTAGTCCCTTTAATTCAATTAACATTTAATTGAATAATTCATACATCATAACCTCGATATTACGTCCACCTTTAGACCTCTTAATGTGAAAAGGTACGCAGTTGCTAACGGAGGATGGGATTCTAGTGCTGGTTCATTCCAGGAACGGTTGTTAGGTAGACTGTCTGCGTCATATGACTCTGGCTGTTGAAAAGGGGCGTAAAACTTGACCAGACAAACCAACCACATTTCGAGACCAAATATATCGGTTTTATATTAAGATGTTCTCATGATTAAATTAAATCGTTTCTGGGATCAGTCACCGATCATCCCGAATTGTAACGTGCAGGACGACTAAAAGAAATGTCGTGGGTTCGAATCCCGTTTCCGCCTTTCGAATTCAGTAAAGAAGCTTTTTCAGTGGCCCAATCCTAACTACCGAGCCAAGTACTGCATCTAGAAATTCGCAGGAAAAAAAGCGAGGCGGGTATCATTGCTTTACACTGGGAACGATAAAGAGCCAGGAAATAATATTCGAAAAGGATCTCCTCCCCCCCCTCTCTCCCTCCCTCTCTCTCTCTCTCTCTCTCTCTCTCCCTCTCTCTCTCTCTCTCTCTCTCTCTCCCTCTCTTTCTCTCCCTCTCCTCTCTCTCTCTCTCCCTCTCTCCCCCCTCTCCCCCCTCTCTCTCTCTCTCTCTCTCTCTCTCTCTCTCTTACTCTCTCTCCCTCTCCCTCTCCCCCTCTTTCCCTCTCTCTCTCTCTCTCTCTCTCTCTTTCTCTCCCCCTTCTCTCTCTCTCCCCCCTCTCTTTCTCTCTCTCTCTCTCCCTCTCTCTCTCCCCCCTCTCTCTCTCTCCCCCCTCTCTTTCTCTCTCTCTCCCTGTCTCTCCCTCTCTCCCCCTCTCTCCCCCCTCTCTCTCTTTTTCTAGGGTGACCCTGAAATGACCATAGAATTCGACTAGTCCGTTTAACAGATTTATAAATCAAACTAGTAATTTACCTGTTTTCGGATAAGTACAGAGCATAATATCATCTTGACGATATTTATAATCTGGAAGACGATCGAAAATACTCTTAGCTGCCTCAACAGACACGTTATCGCCTATTGATGGGATTATAATACCGCCTACATCAAATCCAATCGTTATTACATCTCCTTCGCGGTCAGGCACTACTTCTTTTGACATATTGTGCATCAACCTGCTAATTAGTAAAAACGTATTTGAATGCATGGAATTGTATTATAACATCGTTTCACTGAATAAAATCTGCTTGAGCCATAAAGCACTATTATTATTTAAGATAAAAGAATGACTCTTGAAAAGAAATGGAATTTACATTTCCAAATTTTCGTACATGTATTCATATGGAATAATTCCTCTTCATTTATCTTCAATATTGTCTTATTTGTGTTCAATAATTTTTCATTTATATGTGATATTTTTTCATGTGGAAGCATTTCTTTCATTTATTCAATATTTCCTTATTGATATGCAATAGTATTTCATTTATATTCAATAAATGCCGACTTCATTCATATGCGATAATTGAATTGTGGGTACAGAATTGCGTCATAGATCACATGTTGCACCGATGTCTCTCATTGGTAGATCTACGTGGGCGCCGCCATATCAATTCCATACAACCAATGAGAGATATCCGTAAAAATGCCTTTAAATAAAAGTGTAGAATACAAATGAAATTTAGCAAATGTTGCCACGTTTGAAACGCCAGGTAGCCAGAAACATTACTCCTGTTGTGTTTGTTAAGGCTACTGTATATTATAGGGTGTGCCATAAAATGAGATACCATTACGACGATATATAAATTTTGATTGCATCAGCCATTTTTCTTGATTTAAAAACAAATTAAAATTATTAATTTCGGTATAAAAAGCGTGTAAAACATTGTATACGTTGTATATAATATATATCACAGACATTAGATTGCCAAAAAAAATATAATACAAAAATATACATGTATATAAATAGTGGTAGACCATGATTATCAACTTTTCACACCAAGGATGACAAAAAAAGTACAGAGATTTCCTATAACCTGATACAAGATAAATTTCAATATATTTTTAATGAGGATAGATGTGTTCTTCATGCAAACATACGACATGTATTTTCGATGCAATAGCGATATGATAAGTCTGTGATAATTCGGTTCATTCAGTCATTATGGTGTTAAAGGTTCTGGAAGTAAGAAGTGTGCTGTGGTTCACATTAACACACGATCAAAACCTTACAAAATCAGTCTTGTACGGACGCCAACCTGTCTGTTTTCTTCTGTCTGGTTTCCGCCCTGGCATTATTTGAAGGAAATTAAGCTACATTTAAAGACATTATCCTCCCTACTTTTAGATCATTCATGTTTACTGCTTAAATGTACATTTTAACAAGACTGGCAGGTCACAAAATACGCCCGTCAAGGGACATAACTCAGACGTGCCTGGGCCAATTGGGCTGGTTATCGAACTTGACTGAGATCACATTTTCATCCAGTTTGGTGAGGATACGAATAAAACTGTTTGAATTTAGAGAGCGAACACCGTTGTGGACGCCGCCCGCCAGCCCACCGCGTATGTTACCATAATACGACCCGCTTTTCAAACGGGCGTGTAAAAATACAAATGCATAATACTGGCAACTTCATTAATACTGTGCATACTAGTATATTATCAAACCACGGGCGCCTTATTACAGATATCAAACGAACCCAAACGTGCGTAACCCGAGCGCAAGAGACATAGATCTATATCGCTGTTTAAACTAAACCTGTAAAACTTTTAAACGTCTTAATATTACAGTATACATGTATGCAGAATAATTTAACTAAAGGTGTATATTATGGAACAGTTGGGACGTTTAATTGTATTTTGTGGGGTGGGGGTTAACCCCGTTTGTCAAGATTTTTACAGTTATACATGGCGGCCGACTCACTGAACTAGTCAGTTTCCTGGGCCATATTCTTATTATTTATGGCAGGGTATGAACTGACTAGACCGGAAATAGAAACAAGGTCACCGAGTTACAAATCAGGTGCACTAGCCACGGAACCACGACCGCGATCACTAGAACATTTAAACAAGACAATTCTATCGCATTTCTTTAATAACAATAATGAAATCTTTATTTCTTGAAGGTAGCATATCAAGCATCATATATGAATAAAACATTTTTTTCAAACAAAAGGTACAAAACGTATTTACAATATGGCCTTCAGTTAAAATTTATGTAATTTGAATAATTTTAACAACAGTACCACAAGGCTTACATAATTAATATAAACCGTCTTTGCCAATGTAAAACGGACACCTGTCAATAAAGACCTCATTGTTTTCTTTTCCAATTCTATATTTTTGTATACCAGATTCGAGTTAAACTAATAAATTTTTTATACATTTATATATACAGCACAAGCTCTCCAGAGTGGCCCTCTTTTGAGAAACAACCTCCCTTCAACAACAGCATGAGTTAACTTTAGATTTATCATCTCTAGAACAGCAACCGCTCAAAACAATATTTTTGTTACTGCTCAAGTATGTGCCTTTTTAGAAGTTTCACTGTATTCAACTCCGAAACCTAAATTGTAACGACATTTTTTATAATTGTTAAGTTATGGTCTGCTGACATTTATCTAAATATCTGAAATTTAAGTTTACATGTTTTTTAAAGTCTCATTTTTCTTATTCAACATGTATTGTAAATTTTACACACGTAACGATATTGGCAGGTCGAGTTAAACAAATTAGGATAGTAGTGTGTCATACAATTAAGCAGTCGGAACAAGAGCGTAGAATACATTTAGACATATTTTAAAGAAAATGAAACCTGTAAAACAACAAGGTGAGATCGTTGGTCTAGTGGTAACGCGCTGACTTCTAAACGAAAGGTCGTGAGTTCGAATATCTGATTCGCCGTTCAATATTTCACGGACGCCTTTTTAATGCACCAATCTAAACATTCGAGCTATAATTATTAGCTGATAATAATTCGAGTCGCTAAATATGAATGTAAAAATACTTCTTGAAATAATAGTTAAAGAGTTCTTTTTATTCATAAGGTACAAATTAAACGTATTTATAATGTGGTATTCAGTTAAAATTTATGTAATTTGAATAATTTTAAAAGCAGTACTACAAGGCATACAATGTAAACAAAATATTTATAACAAAACATAAATTGTAAGGCAAGGTAAATTTATATCTATGCATATGTACATAATTAAAAATTATAAATTTCAATGCACTTGGCAATTAATCAGATTACCTGTAATTTAACAATCTTAAGTTCATGTATTTTTTGTCAAGCATTGACAGTCATTCCAGAGTTAAAGCCATGACAAGAAAACCTACAGGTAACAAAACGTTATAATTATGTAGACGAATTACCAGAAGCATTGGTTTGTTGTTGTTGTTGTTTTTCACGGTACGGAATTGTTTCTTTTTTCATTAAGGTGGTAAAACTATATCTTTTCGTAATCAATTGAATAAGATAAACCCTAAATACTATCAAATTCACAATATTCTGCTATGATAAAACCACATTGACAGAGTATATTTACTACTTCGGGTCAAACTGGCCACTTGATTGGCTATTGGTGATGTCGATCATTTTGATTAGTCAGTCGTTGGACTGGCTCTGTCATACTTGACTGAATGCGTTCGTCTGCTATTTTGATAATTATTGAAAGGTAAGTAATAAACTGGTTCCCGTTGACTTGCGTATGTCGCCTATGCGTCCATACCATGACATGCGACAACGCGATAAGACATTGCGACAACGCGATACGACGCTCGACAACGCGTTGTCGTGCGTCGACCGGTGTTCACTTAAATAAATACCGCCGTTCGCTTCGATCGTTGCGACAATACAATTTACTCGCATCTGACCTGAACAAAAGTTACCTTTTCATTGTCTATCACGGTGGTAGGATGGCGTCTGCTAGTTTCTTAAGTATGTTTTTTATATTAACAATGGTTGTTGATGAATTGCCATAATATGATATATAAGTAATTTTTGTGGTAGTTTATACATGTGCTGGTTTCATTTGCGCATGTGCGTTCATCTTTTATGTTTGTAATGAACAACTGGACGTTTTAATACGTGTTTGAAGAACAAACACAAAGATACAAAAGTAACTCCATTGGATAGAAATGTTCCCACGACGAAGCTGTATATTCTAAAGATGGCTGATTCCTGTATATTGACCTCATGAAAATATATATATATAATTATGCATTTGGCAGTCATCACTAGTTTATATAACTGTTAATGTAAACAAACTACCAGTAATTAATCAGAAAACAACGAATTCGTTAATGTATTGTATTCAAGTAATTAACAAAGTAACATGAATTCATGCATGTGTGAATAACTTTGTGTGTTAATAAAGTTTGACTTCAATAACACTCCACATGTTTCAAGTTAACAAACCAATAAAGTAGCGTGTCTGTCCTCCACACCTATGTAGACATGAAAGTTTCAAATAAAGACTAAATTAATATTATTTTCTGCAAATCAGAAGTAGGTACATGTATATCTAAAATCAATGATGATAGAGAACATGAACAACTACTAGGAATTTTGAGACGAATCGGACTGTGGAATGTTATTGAAGTCAGACTTTATTAACATTATTTTAATGCAAAGTATTATTTGGAAGTTAAAGTCTCATTGTTTCTTTTGCAACGTGTATTACAAATTTAACACGCATAACGATTTTGGCAGGTCGAGTTACTAGTAAACAGATTATGATAGTAGTGTGTCGTACAATTAAGCAGCCGGAACAAGGGCACAGAATACATTTAGACATATTTTGAAGAAAATGAAACCTGTAAAACAACAAGGTGAGATCGGTGGTCTAGTGGTAACGCGCTGACCTTTAAACGAAGGGTCGTGAGTTCGAATTTCTGCTTCGCCTTTCTATTTTAGGGACGCCCCTTTTAATGCACCAAGCTATAATTATTAGCTGATAATAATTCGAGTCGCTAAATATGAATGTAAAAATACTTCTTGAAATAATAGTTAAAGAGTTCTTTTTCTTCAAAAGGTACAAATTAAACTTATTTACATTATGTCCATCAGTTAAAATTTATGTAATTTGAATAATTTTAAAAGCAGTACAACAAGGCATACAAATGTAAACAAAATATTTATAACAAAACATAAACTGTAAGGCAAGGTAAATTTATATCTATGCATATACATGTACATATTTAAACAATATGAATTTCAATGCACTTGGCAATTAATCAGATTACATGCAATATAACAATCTAAAGTTCATGTATTTTTTTCAAGCATTGACAGTCATTCCAGAGTAAAAGTCATGACAAGAAAAACCTACAGGTAACAAAACGTTATAATTATGTAGACGAATTACCAGAAGCATTAGTTTGTTGTTGTTGTTGTTTTCCGCGGTATGGAATTGTTTCTTTTTCATTAAGGTGGTAAAACTATTTCATTTCGTAATCAATCGAATAAGATATACCCTAAATACTATTAATTTAACAATATTCTGCTATGATAAAACCACATTGACTTACTTCTAATATTATTCACAACATGTTATCTAAGTCAAAATCACAGAGCAATGGACTCATGAGTGTAGCCTACATCTGAATTGACGGTAACAATTAAAAGAGCAGACGTACACATTCAGTCAAACATGTAAGGTTACGCAACGAATAGGCAACCCATGACTGACCAATCGGAATGACCGATTTCACCATTAGCCAATCAACTGGCCAGTTTGACCCAAACTGGTAACATACTCTATTACCAACTACTTGCAAACAACTAGAATAAACTCATACCTATGACTAAAATTCGTCTAGAAAAAAAATGTATATCTAACAAAAAAGTAATTTTTGAGTTAATTGTAATTGAAATGAATGCCGTTTGCAATTTCTTATTAAGGAGTTTAGTGTTAATTAATATTCACACGTGTCAGCTTGCTTTGGCAATAGAATGTTTAAGAAAGATTATTAGTAAATAAATTTACCTCCAAGCCTCTCCGAGATTCGATACACACTAAGCACGTGGTATGTTTGTTGTAACCAGGAGATCGCGTTATTACACTGTATATGCATTTTTTAAAGGCGAATTTTAGTCATGTTTATGGATTTATTTTAGTTGTATAGAGTATACGTAAGTAAGTAATGTTTTATTATAGTGATTAAACAATTTAAGTTGTAACAATGGGTTGATATATAATATAATATAGATATTAAGAATGTAAAGCGACCGGAGTCGCCGTACACTCTGGAATGCTTATTTTTTAGTGGCAATGCAAAATCGCAACTTCTTGCACCGAAGCAAATTACTGATAATGCCCGAAATATCCGCAATGGTCATCACGTGATATAAACAAAACAGAAATAGAGCGTGTTACTCACAGCAACTAGTGTTAGCTTGATGACGCAGTCGCTATTTATAGTCTAAGAATGGAGCGAGCTCGATAAACAACGACGGGAATGCATCTACCCATCTGTCTCAATAAACGAACCGAATCCAATCCTACTATAGTAAACAAACATGGCGTTGAATTTAGTATACTATCAAGCATTGTGTTATATTACTGAGGATGAAGAAAAACTACTTTTTAAGTGCTGTTCATGTGTACATTCAGACTGTGTGTTATTCAAGTTGTTAATCGGACTCGCTAATAGTCTCAATGATCACGTGCCATTCACCGAATACTAGTAGCTGTTTCATATCGTTGTCGTCTCGTCAATGTCAATCACCTATAAATTACTAGAAACGTGTCAATATTTCAGTAAAAGTGGTTTCAGATGACTGAGAATTTGACTCTGCCTGGTGCGCTACAACGAGAACTAGTTTAGAATTTATATGGGCACTGTGACGACAGGGTTCGATATTAAGGCAGGTCCGAACAACAATCAATAGCTTACTGGTCCAGTCTAGTGCATCTTGCTATTTGGTAGCCCGAATGGTCGTGCTCTTGAAAATGCAGCCGAAACTCTTTATATCAAAGGACTTAGGAAAAATTGTTCGATCTAAATGAACTTCGATGTATAAATTATTAGAGAAATTCGCTGTGTTTATAACATTTTGGAGCGATCGTCGGTGTGTTGTAATAATCATTTAATCGTGTTATAAGATACGGAACACGGTATTTATACGTTTCGATGTATTTATTTTAGCAACATGTCCCAAATAAACAAAACATTATAAACATATTCACACAGACTAATTTTATAATCGCGAGCGTGGACACTGACTTGTTTACGCAATTGTCTTTAACTAAATATCGATTTCGGAGCTCAATACAAAAAAAGTCCGATCAGGTGAGAAATGATGACTTAATTGGTTCGACATAGACGGTCACTTTATGGTTCGATATAGATGGTCACTTTACAGTTTAAAATCTATGTTTGGGACCGTTATACCAGGTTTTTACGACAACGTACCCTAAGACAACGGAGTATATTATTTTTGGAGACTTTATTTAAATATTTTAAACGCATTCCAGCAGATATTGCAACGTCTGATACATCAAGGTGATAGTTTCCCCTGATTTTAATTTTAGGGTGGAAACAGGGACTACATATAGAGTACCTCGTGAACTGTAGAACCATATGACCAGATTCATGAGATTCATGAAGCATCAACGGCTTGTATTTTTGATGGAGTAGATGATCACTTTAGTTTCGGGATCAGTTAAGTCAAAATAACAAATTCGTTTGATCTGAAACTTCGCACATCCTGATAAAAATGTTACATAGGCCACATTCTAGTATTGAATTGCCGGATGCGATTTTGCGCCGTACAAACATTTAACTTGTATTATTATTGATTATATATACATTTTCTTCGTGTCGCGTTATAGAGTATATTTACTACTTCGGGTCAAACTGGCCACTTGATTGACTATTGGTGATGTCGATCATTTTGATTAGTCAGTCGTTGGACTGGCTCTGTCATACTTGACTGAATGCGTTCGTCTGCTATTTTGATAATTATTGAAAGGTAAGTAATAAACTGGTTCCCGTTGACTTGTGTGTACTGCAACAAGGAACGGAAACCAGTTTAGGTAAGTAAGTCATGTGGGCATAGCTCTGTGATATTGACCTAGATAAGTTGTTGTGGCGTAATATCGGAAATGTTATTTGAAGTAAGTTCAATGGTGTATACCATAGCTGATTCGGGTGAATTTGGTAGATTTAGGGTATATTTTATTCGATTGATGTATATTTAAGTATGATATTACCATGTGCTTGTGAACTATAAATACATGGATTTATTCATTTGTCAAATATTCATGATTGTCATTATAATGTGTATTATTCATATCATGTAAATATTTTATACTCTCCTTAATGTAAGATTGAATAAAATACACAGTCAATATCCTTTATGAAAAAAATCGACTTCATATATGTTTCTTGTAATTCGTCAACCTATAACGTTTTGTTATAGTTTTTCTTGTTATATTGTTTTTCAATTAAACTCATCAAACAACGCAAATTGATACCCGGGATAGACTGTTTGCATATAATCGTGGGTCCCAGCTGTCCTTCTAAACTTATTTTTTGAGCTGTCAAAACGGTTAGATATTTGGCATACTGTACAACAAAAGCGAGGTTCCCGAAATGCGCACGCATTTCAGAATCAACAAGTCAGCATAAGATAGATTACAAATTTTATGTATTTTGCTTCAAAATTAACTTTGTGATTTGATCATGCAAGAGTGAATTGAAGGTTATGTCACATATATATTATATACTTGTACTATGAATAATAACGAAATGGTATTAATGCATTATCATTTTATTTACAGAATATGTATAGATACATCATGAAAAGGTATTGGAAGTAAGTTATGAATGAAATGAAAACAGAAAAGTTAAAAGGTTTCACTAAACCCGCGGAACTTCGCTGATAGTCTCTTGAATATGTAAAGGTCCTGAATGAACATTATATAATGTTTTATGAATGCACGTTTGAAGACCCTCTCCATGGCATAGGTAAAACAATTGTATGAACTTAATAATACACATCTATATACACGTACGCTATGAAAATATATTCAAAAAGCAAACATTTGCTGATATCACCCCAAGATAATTATTACCGACGAAAAGAGCCCTCTTTCTTCTAAAATTACTCATTTTGCTGTGAATTTTGCTTTAATAAAGAGCGCCTGACGTAACTTCGTGCCGTGTGCATAATATGACTGCGGGACAACACAGCTGTTCTGTAAATAATAATGTTTTCAATGATACTGAAAGCAAGAAATATCTTTTTAAAAAGATAATCGGCGTGTATAAAGTTAGAAAACTAACACAGAAGATTCAAATAACTGGAATGAGATAAAATGGTTTACACTTTACAAATGGGATCGTCCGTGTATACAATAACATTGCTGACCTAAAAAATTAACTATATAATTATAACCTTCTCCAGCGTTCTATAGACGAAAGATTTTGAATTTGATGCTGAAAGTATACATACCATTTTTCATTGAATTAGATTACATACAAAATACATAATATATTTGTCTTACTGGTATTTACTGTATATGAATCCACATACTAGTAGTGTAATTTTTCATAGTTTAAACGTTTTGATATTTAATGTGTGGTTGTATTGATGGCTTTTATTATTGCATTATTTTCTGAGGCATTAAAACAAATGCTAATGGTTTCTGCCCTAAACGAAATAGTATTTAACCAATGAGAAAACAATTGGTTACAAATGAAGGTCCAAATCAATTTTAATACAGCTGCGCCGAAAAATACGATAGTGGTTTTGGAAACATTTTTCTTGCTATAAAGTACATACGGGAGGAAAATACACCGGATTCCTCTGTTATAGAACAAACAGAAACTATTACGACCAATATGATTATGGGACTTTAACTATTTATTTAAACTTTCTAGCGCATCAAGCTCTCAACATAAGTAATTTTGTTACTCCCTTAGGGTATTGCTTTGGAGAGGTTACACTGTACAGTCATGTAAGTCAAACCTGTAACCAAAAGCCATCCTCGGGAAATACAAAATGTGACCTTTATTGTCAGGTGGCCTTTTAAGGAGTTCTATTTCATCAAAATAATCAACGACTTATTAAATGCCTTTATACACAGCGTGGCTCTCATTCGGGTGTGTTTAACTGTACATCTAATGTGTATAATGTCTTATATAAAACATTGAAAAAATATGTCAGAACTTTATGTCAAATAAAAAATGTTTTTACGAGTATTTACACTTGATTTGAAAATAACATTATACAGTTGTACAAACAAATCGATCGATTGTACAAAGAATCATCAATTTCCCTTATTTGTCCTGGGGTCAGTGTATATGAATTTGAATAGTTTTGAATCTTTCATTTCAGCCTCCCAGTTACTATCAAACTTTTCACTGTCCGCAGCAGTAAACCAGTTCTTCCAATCACCTATTTGACCTAAAGTACAAACGATGACATAGCTGTATACAAATCAAATTATTTATTATAACAAAATATTTCGTGCAAAAAATGATAATTAAACAAATACATGTGGTTTCAATGTAAGGGTATTTAATCATTTACGAGGGGTTTTCAATAAATACGCGGAAAAGTGCTGTAACTCAAACAACTAGTAATGTCAATTATAACTTGATTAATACACATGGATAATATACTCGTAAGACAATTTCAAATCGGCGTTATATCAGCGCTTTATTTTGATCCGTCCGCCCATCCGCCGCCAGTCCACCCTTCCGCCAGTAAGACCAGTCAGTCAGTCAGTCAGTAAGCGTTCCAGCCAGTTAGGCCCTACACTGCTACTTACAATTTTTAGTAAGTCAACACCACCAGTTGTAGCAAATGAGGCTTCTTCGAGTTGGTGCAATTGGTACAAGTCCAAGATTCTGGTCAGTAGGCCAGCCCAAGCCAGTCCATCGGTTCCAGTTCCAGATACTGGTCAGTAGGTCAACCCCTGGCCAGTAGGACAACCCTATGACACCCCAGCTGCTGTGCTTTTGACCTATGATGGACTGGAACCACTGAACGGATCTGGGTTGATCTAGGATTACTTTGACTTACCACGGATTGACCTACTGACCAGGATCTTGGACTTGCGCCATTTGCACACCTCCACAAAGTCTCATTTGCTTTTACTGCCCCTGCACATGACATTACATCAACTTTCGCAACATAAAGTTTATCCGGTGAATTCGAAACTAAAGTATAGCGTACCTTTTCTGAAGAAACTGAAGCCAGGGTTGAATGTTAATTTAGCTTTTTCTTTCGGAATTTTAGTTTTAGCCATATTTTCGAAACGACATGCTTCCAAGATGTCAGACTTTAATTTTTCGTCTAAATCAACTTCCAAGAACTTTAGAAGTCTATCAAGTTCCTGAGCGCCATTCTGAAAAAATTAATAAGAGATAGTATCTGTGCACATTGCTGGTGGGTTAAGTGATATATGAAGTGTATCAAAAGTATTCAATAACGGGACCGCGGACTTGTAACCTGGCCATCCGGGTTAAAGTTGTGACAAGTCATGATCATACCCTTCTATGATATTTTGACAAAAAGTATATTTCCTTACGCACGAGAATGTGCCAGCTTCTTATGGAAGTGTTAGTTGGATGGATGGATGGATGGAACATATAAATTAAAATAACAACTGTATCAAGATAGAAAGAAAGACAAAATTAAGATAAAATTAAACCATGACATGCTTCTAACACCAAGCATAACACAAGAAAACTAGTAGATCTACTGGTTATAATAATTTAAAGTTCAGATAACTGATTAGTTGAATCAGCCGACGTAAATAACTGAACAATTGTTGAAAAAACGGCGTTAAATTCACTGATACAACAAATATAAATACCAGTTTCAGATCCTCATAGTACAGAACGTGAAGCGGGAAGTCAATGCCGTCATTAATTGCCTTTTCCCATTCTTTAAGATAATCCGTGTATTTACTATACTCCACTACAAAAGAAAAAGGGGCCACGTTGGCCCTATATCGCTCACATGAGAATCATTGAGTGCCGATGAAAAGTATGTTTTTCTGGGTATCAATTTACGAATTAAAAGAAATCTATTTTCCCTTTTGTTTATTTTTGAGTCACGGACAGTTGATTTCAAAACATATTTATGGCGCAAATCATGTTGTTTTAATAAATTTGCGAGGAGTAATCGAGCGGATGCTAAATTTTTAGTTATACAATACATGTATTGCCCGATAGACGACGTTATTGAACAGAATAATTGAATATTATGATACTGTTTTGTAAATATTTAACTAAACGTGTTCACAAGGCAATGGCTGACGCATGCATGGCGCACGGTGACGGACGCCGGACAAAGACCGACCATAAAAGCTCACCATATTATACAGAGCTAAAATTCACTTACTAGTTTGTGCACCAAATATAATCAAACAGTGCCCTTGAATTTGAAAGAAATAACCTTATTCAAATATGAGTAACAGAACTGTCAGTGAGCAGGTCTTTCACACTTTTTCTTGTACCTGGGTGCTATATATCTCGAATACTGGATAACTGACAACGGCGCATCAATCATGTAATAACCATGTGTCTTTGAATCAAAAGTATTATACCACCGTAACACAAGATTATCGTCCTTACTGCATTCCTACGACGACCAAGGACGCGACAGGGACGCCGTGGGCTCGTGGTGAGAAGGCAAGAGAAAGCCACTGGGACCCCAAGGACGCTGAGCGACGGTGTTTACTATGTTCTAAGTAAACGTCGTGGACTCAGGACGCCATGTGATCGCCATGAGGTCGCCGTAGCAACACGGTGGTAACTCGAAAGACGTCCTAGGGAAGCAGTTTAGACTTAATTAACAGAATTTCCAAGGATGCGG
Source organism: Lutraria lutraria (assembly GCA_964023205.1). NCBI lineage: Eukaryota > Metazoa > Mollusca > Bivalvia > Venerida > Mactridae > Lutraria > Lutraria lutraria. The sequence continues at coordinate 16,593,065 of OZ026837.1, read as the reverse complement.
TAAGGTCGCATTAGGGACGCAGTGTACATGACTCCTGTGTGATGGGTGACCGAAATCTGTATTTCTTTTAGAAAATAGAACATAATCATTGGCGTCCACAATGCGACCATCGGCGTCCTCCTCAATTTGACAGTTTGTCAGGGTTTTCACCTATAGGGGTATGTTACCTGACAATTAAATAGTGTTGGGTATGGCTTAATGAATGTATAATTTATATTATGAAAATGTAGTATTTTAGCTAAATCAATATGCAAGTATATTCATTACTCCGTAGGCATCTCAGGTAGATTATTCTGTAAAGCTAAAAAAGAACCTGTGAATAAATCAATAAAAAAAATCTTATCTAGAAATGATATTTCTCTCCTAACCAAAAATAGTCTAACCTCAACTATTCGAGTGAAAGCAAACGAAAGCCATTCTAACAACTAAGATTAATTATACCATGGAGTTTCACCTTTACAAATGCTCACAATTAATTTATAAACAACAGCAATTATTTTGATAGTCCTCAGTTTAATTTGACGTCTCAGTTTAATGTCTCAGATAATTAATATTCCTGGATAACGGTTCCCCTCTCTGGGTCACTAACACTCTCTGGTCATAAACTCTCGCTGCTGCTATACACCTTATTTCTGTACAATTAGGTAGACTGGCCACCTAGTTGGCTTTACCTTTATAGCACAATACTACCACAAATGTTAACTCATCTCCTCTATACGTTTAACAAGTTTATTGAGTTTGGTTATAATCCTATGTATGAGTATATAGTCTACAGATAAGAAATCATCAATGTACTACGTTAATCCCATCTAATCAAATATTCAGATTGTCACATCTATTTTCCGTGATCAATATATCAAGTACTTGTCTAGAACTTCAATATCTTTAATTTAGCACACAAACGTAATCCAAATATAACGCCTAAGCATTATCTGTCCACACTACAGCCTCTAAAATAAAGCCTTTAAACTCTAGTATCCAAACTTCAGCCTTTAGACTTTAGTCTTTAAACTTTAGTCTTCTCACTTCAGTTTATAAACTCTAGACTGTAAAACTCAGTCTCCGAACGTCAGCTTCTAAATTTATGTCTCCACACTTTAGCTTCTAAATTTAAGTCTCCACACTTTAGCTTCTAAATTTAAGTCTCCACACTTTAGCTTCTAAATTTAAGTCTCCACACTGGGATCTATCAAAAGTACAAACAAACTTAATAGTATTGGAAAAAACATACAAAAGATTAATTATAAAATTAATAATACATTTTTGTATAACAAAGAATGATTGATAAGCAAAACTCCAAGACTAAAACATTATGAAAAATCAACTATTAGACTTTACTTATAAGACATACATTATTCAAGTAAGACTCATACAAAGTAATGTAATATTAATTATGTAATAATGAATCTTAATTACCCCAGTTATAAATCCATTTCTTGCACTAAATATATTACAAGGCAACAATGCCTTTAAATTTCATGCACCTTAACAGGCGTCTGCAAGCCTTCTCTGATATTTATAATGAATCGTACCAGAAACAATGGGAAATATGATACCAAAAATGATAAACCCCATCATCCCAACATTAAACAGAGTAAACATTTGACTCAGACCAGCATCCATATCTCACACTTGATATCTGATACTAAAGGTAAACAGGTATTGGGGATAAGTGAAAACAACAAACACAAAATGATACATTTATTCATAAACCACAAAATACAAGGTACATTGATATATACAGTAAGGGATTTTCTGACACAGTTTTATGACGCAGTAAGGGCGCGTGTCCGGTGTGACGGGGGTATTAGTGAAGCTAAAAAAAGCAATTTTACTTTAGTTATACCCCCATCACACTAGGGCCAAGTTTGCACTACGTCCACCACGTCCTGGTAGGACGTGGCAAAAACCTGATTAACGTGATGAGGACGCAGTAGGAACCAGTTCAAGCGTGGTATGGTCTTCGTGGACGTGATGGACGTGGTGGGACTTTTGGCATGTCAAAAAATAACGTGGCGGGGACGTGGTCAAATTAGAACGCAGTGCTTACGTAGTAAGAACGTAACAGGGACGTGACTAAAACCTAGTTGGAAATTCATTGACGCAGAAGAAGCGTGGCGCGGACTTGAAAAGACAGCAAGCGATTTTCACCGCGTTGTCACTGGGTTGTTACTACGCTTTTGTTACGTCAGCGAAGTTCTCACTACGTCTCAACCAGGTGTATGCTAAGACCATAGTACGTCCACATCACGTTACAGAAGACTGCACTAGGTTGTAATTTTGCTCCGTCACGTCTTTAATACGTTTGCAACAGGTGACCAGTACGTTCCTGTCAGGTTCTGAGCAGTTGGTATAAATACTGGATTCATACACAAATCCTTTCATTTCCAGTCAAATATAATAATTATGTTAACAAATGAATGCAATTTATCATTGTACCAGGACAACATGCCATTTTGGCTGCTCAAATTGCCATTTTCTAAATACGAAATAGAAGAAAAAGGAACATGAAGCAACCTAGATTATGTTGTGTTAGTGCATGGCTATTAGCAGAAAGAATACTTCTTATCGGCCATCATTGCCAGTTGCAATAAATGGACACATGGTGCAGTATTCATACGGAGCGTGTGAATGCAATGAGGTAGTTATTGGGACCTAGGGAGAGCGCAGTTCAATCTGCATGGACGTAGTGAGCACGTAATTGGGACGTAGTATAAACGCAATAGACCTGGTGACAACGGGAAGCCGCGCGTGTAATGAACTTGCTGGGAACGTGATAGACGCAGTGAGAACCTGGCAAAGACATTGTAAGGACGTAGTGAGAACCTGGGTGCATCATTTCTTTCGAGTTTGACCCCGTCCCCGTCACGTCCATCAAATTTTTCAGGACGTGGTGGGAACTTTGCGAGCGTGGTGCGGACGTGCTGTGGTGTGATGGGGGCATTAAGTTGTCCGTAATTTTTGGTGCTGAAATAATGAATAACTCATTCATGAAAAGTCTTTGAAATCTTTTTTTACTATATTTGAAATAACAGAACTTACATTTGCCTTCCAAGTAAAGAGGAAGCCAGTTTGAAAACTTTCCATCGTATCCATAATGTTTCAACCCCTTGCAGTGGTTAAAATACGATACAGCCGTATCTTTTGGATTCCGGAAACACAAAACGGTTTTCGGCTTGGTAACTCTTAGGTCTTTCGGCAATAAACTATAGATACATAGAACGGAATAAAAACAATTGAACTATATTTGCAGTGCTGTAGAGACGAAATAGATGATGAATTCCATTATTTATATTAAAGTGCTGCTACTTCAGAGAAGATAGAAAAGCCATTTTGCATTTTGATATTAATTTCATATATTTCTACTCAGGGCTCCAGATAGATATTTGGGCAAGGGGTATTTTACCCCCTGCACTCTTTAGCAGGGGGTATTTTACGCCTTAATTTTTTTTTGGGGGGGGGGAGATATTTCAATTTTCTAAGGGTAATGGCAATCATGGAACCACTCTATTGGGTATTCACTTATAAACACAAACACACACAAAAGCCTTACCTTTTAAATATACTTTGCTGCATTGTGTTCTTCTATAATTAATTTATGAACTTATTTTGCATCCAGTGAAGAATGTACATGTAGCTTATATACAATACCTTTGCCTTATTCAATATTTTAAATTAAATCACTATATTCATAGATACTGCATTTCATTTGATAGTTACGCATTTTAATCGAGTAAAACGAGTACCCGTGATTTTAAGTGCGTATTGGTACGCTCTAGAAATATTTGTATGCGTATTTCGGGAAAACTAATGCGTATTTACGCAAATACGTCCCTTATCTGGAACCCTGAAATTTCTACTGTATTTAACTCTTTCCTTAAGTATCTGGCTTGGATGTCAGGTCAAATCAATTTTCACCAATTTATAGATAAAAAACTAGACAATAATTACATATCAATGTAAACCTACTGTATAAAGTGCATTGCAAGTAATTTGAAACAAATATTACATTTGATTGGTCTTCTATAAACCAATATCGCATGTAATTTACCAATTTTTGAACAACGATAACTACTCTTTTTATAGGAATGTATTACAACAAATAGCCTTAAAATGACTATAAATGTATAAAGCAGGGAACCGTGCCTAAGTTTTTTATAAAGTGCACCGTTAATTAGATACTTGATTTTAAAGAAATTCCGTACCCAGAATCCCGTTGTTTATTACGTAATACTCCATAGATAAAAAATGAAAATAAGTATCGAAATTCTTAGGCACGGTTCCCTAGATTAACATTTCCGCTACAAAATACCGAAAACCGCTTTGAAATCCGTCATCGAATAAGACGGCAATGTTAATTCGAAAATGACACCTGCTGTGTTTTTTAAGCTGAACAATTAACAAAGTGTCGGATCATTATCGTCTCATGAAATCAACGAATTTGACGTATCCCATTCGATTTTGACAGCCAATCAAAATCGCTTTTGTTTTAGGTTTAATAATTGAAACCACGCCCAGGTTTGATGTCTAGTAAGAGATTTTATTACAAATTTTTGTCATTAATGAATTAATAGTATCATATCGTACCGATACAATGCACATTACGTTAGAGATGTTTAACGCTGATATGGAAAAGTCGATAAAGGGGTAGATTATTTATCGCTAATAAACACCATTTTTGAGCCTTCGGTTAGAATTGTTTGTTGCTTGGTACTAAAGTATGATATCTAATCTTTGTAATAATGTAAAATATCATTTTACGTTATTTTAGCGATTTAACCAGGCCAGATACATTAAAGTTTTACATACAACCGGGTATCCTATTCTATAAGTTCAATTGAATTTGTACACTACTTTTTGAAATAATAATTTTCGGCATTAGGCTTCAAAAATACTTGTATATGTGCTGATTGAAATAAAATGAACTTGAAAACCCTTGAAGTGATCGCTAAGTTCGGGTTCTACTGTATATACGTAAAGTATTTTACCTGAGTGGAAAGTGACAGTTAAGAATTCTTGGTGATGGAAACTCGTTAAGTTTGTCTGCAGGTACACATTCCATCATAGTCATAATTTTGTGATTTTTTACTTGTTCAGTTGATCCGTTGTTTATCATATTCAATATCTCGTACAACCAATTAGTCCCTTTAAATAACGTTAGATAGAATTACATATACATAGACCACAAACACTGGGTATATATACAATCATTCAATCTCTATCCAGAGTTGTCGTTCCTTTCAAATCCACACATAGTTTTAGTGTAGCAGGAGCGACAACTCTGGGTAGAGATTGACAATTATTATAGAGTACATTTTACGGGTGCATTTTCGCAATATTATTATAAATACGCCAATTAAAGCATATGATATGCATGATACACAATTCATTTTTTATCATAGGTAGAAAAAAAAACGCTTATTATATATAACGAGCAACAGGTTTATCTCGAGCGTTTAGTCTGGTCCAATGACTCCTCGAGATAACGAGGTTTACAGTAACTAAACTTTTAAGGTACATTTTCTGCCGACAAATAACCGACGTTTACATATACATGTTTTTTTGTATATTGCGCTGCGAAATCTTGCTTAAATATACAAAAGTAAAACATGTGCTTTGCCAAAAGTGAATACACAGGAATGTTTGGCATTGACTTTCAGCCTACCTGCTTTCGGATAAGTACAGAGCATAATATCATCTTTTCGGTATTTAAAATCCGGTAGAGAATCAAAAATACTCTGTATGACTTTATCCGGAACCATCCCGCCTAAACTCGGGATAACAAAACCTCCAACATCGACTCCAATATCTAGCTTCTCTCCCCCAAGGTCTGTACGGATACATTTAGACATTTCTGAACTGAATAATCTACAAAAAAGCAGAAAATCAGCAAATAATAAAGTATACACATATACAGTAAAACTTCGTTATTACGATCAGACTATTTCAAATTCGGACATGATATTGCGCATGTAAAGTCACGAAAAATGCATTGATAAAGAACTTTATACAAACAATCAACAAATATTTACTCACCAACAAACATGTGATTTCATCTTTAAAGTTATATATAATGGGGTACAATTTACCTAAGCACTTTCATGTTATTAGTGTATATACCCCATTAAACGGGCACGCTACGCATTATACTAGTACACAGAACTTTGCTTTTTCATTCAACAAATTATAAATCAAATACTAGTAACCCGGGTATAACGATCTCGAGCGCCAGGTATATCTCCAACGTTTGATATGGTCCGATAACTCTTCGAGATAACAAGGTTATACTGTATGTATATAGTACAGTCGAACATGTGTTTACTGTCATCTCCTAATAAAGGTCACCAGGTGAATATAGGCCACTGTTTTTAAACTGATTTTTTAAAACAAAATGCCATACAAATACAAAGGATCACCTGTAAATCAAGGTCTTTCTAAAGGTTGGCCTTTTCCACGAGTTTGAATGTACTTTACGTATATAGTGACGACAGTATGGAACAACTTAGGTAAATACATGAACAATCATCGGAATAAATCAAGGACAAAATATGTCATAACATAAGTTGTATAGTAAACAAACTTAGACAAAATTGATATTGCATATTGCATTACGCTAAATAGTCTTTACAGCTCATTACATATTCACAATCGTATCTACTCGGGCATTTACGTAACTGAGAAATTCGCACTTTCTTTAGACAAACGCCGAGAAGCTCCGCTTGTCATATTCAGACATATTCGGGTCACCTCGGCCGGCTCCATCGACGTAAGCTGCTTTACGTTCCATATTGCTTGCAATGCAACAAGGGGGTCTGTATAACCATTGCCAACGGGAACCGTTCATTTAAGAAATTACAAATGGAGACCAGTGTGTTTGTATTGTTCCTATCTTCACATCAACATTGATATAAGCTTAATTACATTTGATCACAATATATTTCACCGTACATTTTGCATTATAATCGAATCATGGAAAGGTATAAACTGTCGTGACCGGGAATCGAAACAGGATCCCAGGGTTACAAGCCAATGGACCACGGCCGCGCCGACTATTAGAACGTTTAAACAAGACAATTCTTCACACAGCGTGTCAGCTTGCTTGCTATGACAATATAATATTAAAGAAATTAACTTACCTTCAAACCACTCCGGTATTCGATACGCAGTGCGCGTTTGTGCTATATTAGTTGTATAAATATCCTCCAGCAATTAAAGTGTTCCAAATTTTTACCCGAATATCGCGCTATTGTGCATTTTAACAAACATGATATGTATAAAACGAAAAAAAATCTGTTAGTCTGCACGCGTAAAATTACACCTCAAACTGAGAGACCCGTATATGGCAGATCAATGTATGAAGGTATACAATGAAATAAATGCGCAATTTAGCTGTAAACGTATTATAGGCGTGTTTCGGCAAGTCCAGGCACCCGAAAAGTTTGGTCTATGAGCATGCTTTGGACGTGTAGGACTATTGATTTGGAGTTATGAGTTCGAGCCCAAGGTAAGGATGATGAGTCAAACCTGTGTTAGCGGCCACCTCCTCATATAAGCAACCCTATATTTGAAAAATCGTCATTGCCACTGTAAAACGGACATTTGTCAATAAAGGCCACACTTTTTTCTTTTCCAAGGGTGGCCTTTGTTCACATGTTTGACTGTAGTACCACCCGGATATCAATAGCGCATTATGTAGAATCAGTTAGTTACGTCGTGTGCCTGTCCACTTTGCACACCTATAATTCTATATTTATGTATACCAGATTCAACTTAAACTAATAAAAATTATATACATTTATATAATTTATACAGAACAAGCTCTACAGAGTGGCCCTCTTTTGAGCAACAACCTCCCTTTAACAACTGCATGATTTTTCCCCACTGCATGATTTAACTATTGATTTTACCTCTCTAGAGCAACCACCTCTATACAACAACCTAATTTTGCTAATCCCAAAGCTTTTATTCAGTGGAAAAGTTAACTTTGGCAGCATCGTATATAAGACAATCTTTAAAAATACTGAAAAACCGTAACCAATGCTCCTTATCATCAGTCAAGGCGCTAAATTCTGAAATCTCTTTATTGCCTTGGAAACCGGTATTACTGGAATCATGTTCAAAATTCTCATTGAGTCATGTTCAGATCTAGAAGAGTGCAAGGAACAGCCCAATCTTACTTGACCAAAATACGACGTGCTTATCTATTGTCTGGCGACCCATTCGTCAGCTTTGGTCATTTCAGAGCCGCCCAGAAAGATAAATTAGATACAGGAGAACAGGGACTTTATATCACCACTCTTTCGAGTATTTTTTCCTGGTTCTTTATCGTAACTTATCGATATAAGCCTTGCCCTTTTCCCTGTGATTTTCTAGACACAGTACTAACTTGGTAGTTGAGGTGGGTATACTGATAAGTGTCCCTGATAAATTTGGAAGACGGAGCCGAGAATCGAGCCAACAACCTTTCGTTCAGTAGTCCAGCACGTCACCACTAGACCATCGATCACCCCGCATAAACTACAAGGAACGTATGTACTTCAAGAACATCTAAAAGTCACCTTTTATAATCTAAGAACAAGAACTTGACTTGCTGATTGATAAATAACAGTGGTTGGATCAAAATAGCGGAAAGCTCTCCAAAGACATAGATAAAGTGTATAACAATTGAACATATTTTAATATGAATTGTGAAAACATCACGGCTGCGACCTTGGTGCAGTTGTTAATGCGCTTGACTTGTAAGCCGTCGATCCGGATTCGAATCATGGAAGGGCGACCGGGAATCGAAAACAGGATCACCGGGTTACAAATCCAGCGCACTAGCCACTGGACCACGGCCGCGACCATTAGAACGTTTAAACAAGTCATTTCTTCACACAGCATGTCAGCTTGCTTGCTTTGACAATAGAATATTTAAGAAATTAACTTACCTTCAAGCCACACCGAGATTCTATAAGCAGTGCGCGTTTGTGGTATGTTAGTTGTATAAATATCCTCCAGCAATTAAAGTGTTCCAAGTTTTTACCTGAATATCGCGCTATTATGCAAATTTCACAAACATAATATATATAGAACGAAATAAATTCGGTTAGTCTGCACACGTTAAATAACATCACAAACTGAGAGACCCATATATATGGAGATTAATGTATGAAGGTATACAATGAAATTAATGCGCAACTTAGCTGTAAACGTATCTTTAGGCGTTTTTCGGCAAGTCCAGGCACCCGAAAAGTTTGGTCTATGAGCATGCTTAGGGACGTGTAGGACTATTGATTTGGGGTCAAGCCCACCAAAGAGGGAGAGATTGAGAGGGGAATTGGGACCCCGATTATGTGAGTTCGAGCCCAAGGTAAGGCTGATGAGTCAAGCATGTGTTAGCGGCCACCTCATATAAGCCACCCTATATTTGAAAAATCGTCATTGCCACTGTAAAACGGTCACCTGTCAATAAAGGCCACACTTTTCTTTTCCAAGGGTGGCCTTTGTTCACATGTTTGACTGTAGTACCACCCGAATATCAATAGTGCATTATGTAGAATCAATTAGTTACGTCGTGTGCCTGTCCACTTTTCGATATTTTGTATACCGGATTCAACTTGAACTAATTTTAATATACATTTATATATACAGTGCAAGCTCTCCAGAGTGGCTCTCTTTTGAGCAACAACCTCCCTTCAACAACTGCATGATTTTTCCCCACTGCATGATTTAACTATTGATTTTACCTCTCTAGAGCAACCACCTCTATACAACAACCTAATTTTGCTAATCCCAAGAAGTGTTGCTTTGGAGAGGTTGCACTGAATTCAACTCTGAACCTAAATTTCAACTAGTTGTTAAGTTATGGTATGCTAACATTCAAAATTTATCTTAAATATCTGAAACTCGAGCCATATTTCTAGTGTCTGATTTAAGTTTACATGTTTCAATACAATACATTCAGTTTAACAGACGGCCTTACACGCATAACGATATTGGCAGGTCGAGTTAAACAAATTAGGATAGTATATTGTGTCATACAATTAAGCAGTCGGAACAAGGGCACAGAATACATTTAGTCATATTTTGAAGAAAATGATACCTGTAAAACAACAATGTGTGATCTGTGGTCAATCATGCAGTAACGCGCTGACTTCTAAGTTTGAATATCTGATTCGCCTTTCAATATTTCACGGACGCCTTTTTTAGTGCCTCAATCCTATCTAATAAGCCAATTAGTAATTATTGCGGTAAGAAAAAATCATAGGAAGCGGGTGAGGACTGTATTGGCGCTTTATACCGGGTGCTACAGTAAATTAAGATATAAAAGTCCAGTTATCTTGTTTCTTATCTCCCCCAGCACTCTCTGAGGCAGCTCTGAAATGACCATAGTTGTTGAATGGGCCGTTAAACAACAGATAAACAATGAAAAAGGACAGCGCTCTAAAACCACACAGTGTAAATGTGCGAGACACTTTCTGACATATCTTTGATATCTTATACCAATATAAACTAATGTACATAAGGCTAATAACTGACTATTATAAAACTAGGACGAAAATTAACATGTCATCTATGCAGCCTAGTTTTATCTATGTTATTTAGAACATTGTAATACAATATTTTAATGATACAAAAAACATATTGCATGTATCAGATGTTTAAAAGGTCATCCTTAAAAACTATGTTGGTCTCTGGTTATGCAACCCAAACCTTGTAGTGTTTTTCTCAAGAGTTTTAACATAAACAGTATCTGTAATTTAATTAACAAACATCATTGTTGCAAGTTATCAGAATGAAGTGTTCCCAAACATTTTATTACACTGAATAACAATTCAAGCAGTGCTTGCTAAATTCAAATTAGCCCCGCTGACTTTCAGAATTCTTTTTATCAACAATGCATTTTACCTTTGGAAAGAGGAAATCTATGCCTGATTAAACATTGAACTTGTTTTATTTTGTTGATTTTTAATTTCTCCCTTTCATTTCTAGTTTTATACTTGCTTATCAACATTTTCAAGTTCCTTCCAGTATTCATTATCTAAATTTATGTACACGTGTATGATTCTTAACAAGCACAATCAATTTTTCTGCCAATAATAGCTATAGGACTGTCACATATAGCTTTATACACAATAAACAGAACAAATAGAGCATAATATGTACGAAAATTCTGAAACCAAAAAAAAACACTAAAACATGGTCATCTAAAACTATTTATTTCTGAAAGCTTAGAGCTTTTGTTCTAATATGCTACAAAACATAACAAGAATACATATATAGAAAATCGTTGAACTCAAAGCCATTAACATGAAAACCAGTTGTGTTATAAAAAAGACCTAGGGCCATAAAATCAATTACCTTTTCTTATTTCCAAGCACAAAATCTGAGAAATATGCATTGTCATGTAATCAAAAATGAGTCATACAGCAAAAATCTGTTTAAATTATACATTTCACAAATCCTAATCCTAACCATAACTTTATAATTACTTATATTGACCAAACCAAAATGAACAATTAATAGTTAGTCTGCTATGCTTATATAAATGTGTAACTAATCATGGGCTCAGTTTGTGTCATGGATTCATATAGGTCAACTTGGACCAGTAATTTCTAAGACAATTAAGTGTCATGTGATTGTCAGAAACTTATAGACATAATGATACATTACATACATTGCAGTATTAACACATATAAAAAACATATTATATTGTATGGCAACGTTAGATGTACAGTTTTCCCAGACTGTTCACAGTCGTGTATAAATAAATAAATAAACTAGAAATATTTCACACTGGACACAGAAAGGAGTGTTGTGTGGCAAATATGTGAATACAACAAAGAGCAGGTTGCTTGGGAATGCTGCCTATAGTGGGAGGTAAAGATCACCTAAGGGTGGTAAACACACAACTACATGTACATTCACCATTTCAATGTAAGGAATGAACATAAATATGTAAGTGTCCACTGTGACCTTGACCTTTGAGAAAGCGACACATTTTTTTGGCAGACATGTCGTCTTAATATGATGAACATTTGTGCCAATTTATTTCAAAATCCCATCATGCATGACAAACTTATAAGCCGGACACGAACATACACTTTCACTATATCCATAATTATATGCACAAACATTTAACATCAACTGTGACCTTGACCTTTGAGCAAGCTACAGAGTTATAAGCCGGACACAAACATATACATATAATACTTTAAGTGTCCACTGTGACCTTGACCTTTGAGCAAGCGACACAGTTTTTAAGCATGACACATCGTCTTGTTATGATGAACATTTGAGCCAAATTATTTCAAAATCCAATCATGCATGACAGAGTTATAAGCCGGACACGAACATATACATATAATGCTTTAAGTGTCCACTGTGACCTTGACCTTTGAGCAAGCGACACAGTTTTTGCGCATGACACACCGTCCTGTTATGCTGAACATTTGAGCCAAATTATTTCAAAATCCAATCATGCATGACAAAGTTATGAGCCGGACACAAACATATACATATAATGCTTTAAGTGTCCACTGTGACCTTGACCTTTGAGCAAGCGACACAGTTTTTAAGCATGACACATCGTCTTGTTATGATGAACATTTGAGCCAAATTATTTCAAAATCCAATCATGCATGACAGAGTTATAAGCCGGACACGAACATATACATATAATGCTTTAAGTGTCCACTGTGACCTTGACCTTTGAGCAAGCGACACAGTTTTTGCACATGACACATCGTCTTGTTATGCTGAACATTTGAGCCAAATTATTTCAAAATCCAATCATGCATGACAAAGTAATGAGCCGGACACGAAAATCCGTAACACACACACACAAACAGGGCAAACACTATATGCCATCCGCCATGAAATGGCGGGGGCATAAAAAAAAAGGATGATGAAGTGTCATAAGATAGAGGTTCGTGTTAGCTCGATGATGCAACTGCTACTAATAGAATGAACAAAGCCTTGACTTCCTGTACCATGGATTATCCGAAATAAAATTTCAGATCCATCAATTTCAAATAATCAAAGTTCTACAGTAACTGTAGTATAATAACAAATAAATCACATGTTACATTGTACAGACATTGTAGTAGTATAAGAATAAATACAAAGTGCAATAAAACATGAGAATTATTATATATAATGATGTAATAAACAGTAGTATAATAAAATAATTGATCACAACAAAGACCTATTCTGTACATTAACATGTGGTTTACAGCAGGTGTATTCTACCATCACATGGTTTAATGTAATAGTGTATATAGTCATAATCTGAAATCCTTGTCTTAAAAACAACTCCCTATCAATACATAAAACAATGTCACAACACTTGAGCAATATAGAGTAACTTAATAACCAATCTGTCGGATAAAAATCAACATATAATGTCATATTTATTCCCTCTTTGTTTGTTCCATTCACACTCATACGCCTCACACAGGACATGCACAACTTTTTCACTAGAACTCCATCATTTAATCTTTGGTTTGTGGACTTGATTGCCGTAATTCTTTATTCAGTAGTTTACCAAAGACAGCATTGTACGGATGTGCATTTCTTGTTGCAAGGTTGTTTGAATCAACCATCGGTCTGTTTTCATTGGCCCATTTGAATATGCTACCTTCAAGATTGTATACATCAACCTTATCAGCATCCTGTACACCTGAAAAACATGAACATCAGAAAAAAAATCCATTAAATCGTGAATTGTTTACAAACTTGCATATTCTCCAATTAAAGTATAGGTACATCTAACATATAATTAAGGCTACAACTTTTTTATTTGTAGCTTTTACAATTTTATACTTTTGAGAAGGGCTGGTCCAGACCACTGATAGGTCGAAAACGATCAATGCAACAAACTAGCACAAAGAATGAAAGGATACAAAACTACCACATTGTCCCCAAAAATATTCCTCAAAGAAAGACATTTCTTTTGTATTTTTTTTTCATTTTCTTTTCCCCAACTATTCAACCATGCTTTTTAAACACAATTATCACATTTATTCTTTATTTTCAATGTTCATCGTATTAATAGTATGAAATATAAAGTTAACAGAAAAATTAAATGAAGCCAGCATTTCTAATGCCAAGTCAGAAAAAACAGTTCACATATAAATTACAAGATGTACCTTTATTTTTCAACTGACTCATTATCTTCTCAGCAACCATGGATGACCTGTATCCAACAGAACAGTAACAGACCACAGTAGTCTTCACATCTACAAAAGTGAGAAGAAAACATTAATATGACAGGGGCCCATTTAAAGGGAAAAATTGCATCTCGAAGGAAAATGGGGAAAATCTATAATACAGCATACATGTACCAGACTCCCATCCTCCGTAAGAACTATCTACATTCTCACATTAAGAGACATGGTTGGTAGCTGGGCTCGAACCCAAGGCCCTTTATCAGTGAAGGGTTACAGTGATTTGAAGTCAGCAACCTTAACCACTGGACCATGGAGACAGGTCTATTACAATTAAGTTTCTCTGAGGTCAAATTACCTGATTTCTCCAAAAACATTATCAGAGTCCTTACATAGGAAGATATTTTATCAGAAAAAAAGAACTTAAACTTAAATGTCAATAGTAGTTTTATTTTATCTAGACTATATATACTGCAAAACTGACTACAACGATGAAGTTATTTACCAGGGTTTAGTATTTCAGGTGCAATATTCATTATGACTTCACCATCAGCATCAAAATCAACTCGCCTGGCGTCTTGGATATGGCTAACATTGTACTCACTCTCTGGCCTAGCATCCTGAAATAAATAATGGGTTTAAGGTCGCATCAACTTGTATCCAAGCTCATTTTGCAACTTTACCAGGTTTAATGGTGGAAGAAGAACCAAGATTTAAACCTGGGTATATTAACTACATACTTTCCATTAGTTTGCAGGACATGTTCCACACATGTGTAACTTTGCTTTAGTTGGGATTTGAACTCACAGTGGTAAGGAGCTAATGATTGCTAGTCAGGGAGCACAAACAATTGACCTAATGCAGAACTGGCTTAATAAACACACAATAATTAAGCAACTTAAATTGTAATACTCACAATTATCAATACTTTTTTATTAGTTCCATTTGTAGTGTCATTGTTTTTGCTGCTATTGATTAGACCAGCAAGTGCGTGCGTTGTAAGATTCTTGACTGATGGGAACTTCTTACATAAGCCAGCTATGGTCAGTCGCATACCAATCCCAGGTCTATCAGTTGATTGCTCAGTATTTGAACTTTCTGCCATTGTTTATTCCTGGAGATCTCGAGTGAACAATAAACATCAGAACATTATCTGAAAGAGGTTATGATAGAATAATTCAGGGGTGTCAATATTCCGGATATATCCAGTATTCCGAACTTATCTGTCATGAAAGAACTATGATTTCTGAGCAAAAATAAAAGTTATTTGATGAAAATATCTCAAGAAATGTCAATTTAATCTGCTCTGAAGGATTTTCTTTGATACAAACTGAGTTAAATATGGAAACAACATGCATGGTTGAAGGCCTCTTGTTTGGCAAAAATAGTCGGCCGCATATGATTTTCAGGATGTTTAATTTGGCTCTGTTGACACCCCTGATAATTACTCCTCTGTGGATTGGCATTGTTATCAGTATAGTTGGAAATATACAAATTCAGTTTCACTGGCAGATTCAGGGGGTGGGGCAACCAGCGTGTGCCCCCATAAAAGTCCCCAACCATGGATTGAAATAAAATATCATTCATTTAGCATTCAATTATTCAGTTCTGAAGCCCTCTGATCTTTTCATTTTTGTCTTAATTCATAACAGGTCCAAAACTCACCAGCATTCACTTCTTCAAATGAAAAATATTCATGTGGGAGGTCATTGCACCCCTGCCCTACTTTCCTAAAGATAATGTCCTCCCACAACTTGGAGAGATCTTATAATCTGTATCTTTCAGGCAATATCTAAAATACCAAAATCATGTACGCATGTCTCATAAATTAGATTAAGTTATACATATACCAATCAAAACACCTGGTCCAGTAGATCTACCGTAGTCATGAAATGGATTGATATCTTCAGGTAGTTGTATACATTATCTAAATACATGATATCTTATCTATAGTTTTAAAGCAACAAGTAGGTTAACTTAAGACGTGTAATAAACAACTTTACTATGTAACATAAAACAGTTGATTTTTGTAATTTTATTGAAAAGTGCACCTTTTACCTGAAAGTAAATCTCTTATTCAAAGCTGAGACGAACGCAAACTCCTCACTTCGGTAACGTTACGCTTTGCTACTTTTCACTGATAGACAGTAATACAAATGGTGTACCGGAAACAAAGGGGAGTAACTTTACGTTGTATTATATTAAAACTGGATCCCGTTCCATAATGCACAATATGCACAGTACCATTTTTTATCAATCTAAATTTTACTCTTTCACAGGGCTTGAATTTAAAAAGATTTTTAAAAGTACTCAAAATTTCAACTGGCAAAATTCGAAATACACTAGCAATTTTTTCACATTTGTTTTTCAGAAATATTCATGTTATAACAAAATAGGTTGTATTTTATGCACGTACATGTAATTGTATTGCATAAAAATGATAAAGTTTAATATTACGACACTTTCAGTTCCATTTGCTAGAAAATGCAAGTGGTCGTAAAATGAACTAGCAAAATCCAATTTTGACTAGCATTTTGCTAGCGTTATTTCGAACCCTGTTTCATATTCTGAATAGAAAGGTTCAGTTTCGACTGATAACCATAGGGAGCTAGCACATTGAAGAAGTGATTTTTAAAGGTTATTAAGGCCTAAAGTGGCAACACGGACCAAAAACACATTTATCGTTGTATTTACAGTTTGTTCAATGAAATGTACGCACTTCATTTAAAATGTGAAATATATATATCGCCTAAAATGTGCCGAAAACCTGGTATGTATTGAAATTAGCACTAACTGTAAATCAGTCATCGTTCGCGGAGCGCAGTAATGTCACATAAAATTCGAAATATAAACAATTTATAACTAATACTGTAATAGTACATAGTTACATAATGATAAACAAAGATTACAACTTCCAAAATGTTTCCGCACCAAGTTGGTTTAACAGTAGCAAAGGTCACAGAACCATACTTGAATGTTTTAGTCAATGCTACAATTTTGCTAATTCAGTAATTGCACATGAATAGAACATTCAGGGATTATACTTTTGCACAGGGTACCAGTGCATTTCAGTGACAAATATATTTTTTTTATGGTTAGAATCATGCTACAGTGTGATGTTGTAACCCATCTGCATATTCAGTACATAAATTAGGGCTGTGGATCGTTGGGTAAGTGGTAATCCGATCCAATCCACGATTCAACACTCACGATCCACAAATCGAATCACGAATCTTTTGTTATCAATTAATCCATCTAAAACTTAAACAGCTAAATTATTTGTTCATTTTTTTTTGGAATAATGAAGTAAATCAATATTAATTGTTCTAAGGCTTAGATTTATACATACACCTCCCAACTAGTTGATTTGCCAGCATCACTATTTAAAGAACCAATTGGACATCTTGGCAAACGAAGTAGTCCATCATGAGACAATATTTATTCATCGAAAAGGGATTTTTAAGAACAAAGAATAAACTTTTAATTTATTAAAAAACTAGATCGCGAACCACGAATCTTAGTAGTGACGATTATTCATACTCGATTTTTTAATTTGATTCGTGAATATCCGAGTACTCGGATACTCGCCACAGCCCTAACATAAATCTTACAAGCAAAAACATTCTCCTGCAGCTGGCCAAGGTTTGTGCAAGTTGGTACAGCAGATTTCAGGTGACTGACTAAGCTTTTAACTTGAGACATACATAATTGCATTCTTGGTTACTCGAAGCAGGGATGCTATATTACATATTAAATATACGTAATATACCATCCCTGCTCGAAGTGATAATATATAAAATGTGTTGTAAATATCATTAATTAAAGATTTAGAACAAACAATATTAATCTACAAAATCATTTATTACATCATGTAAGTAGCAACATCAACATGTTTACATAAGAATATTTACATGATCTGCATGTACATAAAAACAAGACAATAAAATGTGAACTGACACTTCTACACAAGAATGTAAACCATGTATCTCAGAAACAACACAGTCACTGAACTAAGTACCATTACTGAAAAGTTGGGAACTTGAGAAGTCATAGAACAAAATATAAATATGATGAAGGTTTGTGAAGGGAGATATAATTTTGAAAACATAATTTCATTATTTTATGTTGCTTTTTAAGTCTTTAGTAAGTTACGCATTATCAGGAGAGTAAAATTTCAACTTAAATCAGGTTCTAATATATACTGAATAGAAAATGTTGAGTTAAATATCATGGTAATGTAAGCCTAGTAATAAACTTAACATCAAATTCTCATCACACACAAAATTAATTTCTAAAGTCAAGGACACATTAACACAATTGGTGACACTGTCTTTCTTAAATCGATTTCAGCACAAGCTCAAACTTTTTATAATTAACATAGCATCAAATCAATGGCTCTTAATCTTATTCAGTTAAATTCTCAAAACATTTAGTTCATGAATCATCAACAAATGTACACATGACTTCTAGTCATACTCCAACACTGGAGACTTGATGAATATCCGTAACATCAACACATAGACAATATAAAAACGCATGAAATATAGTACAATATGAATATGGATAATGTCATAGTATCCCACACTGGAATCAAAGTATGCTGTTCACAAAACGTAAAAACACTATGTGGAACACATCAAGAAGCGTCCTATCATTGACCGATTCTTTCGTTCTGATACATCACACAATCACTTCATCTTTTCCACTTCAATTTCAAATGAATTATGATTAAATAATCATCAAATGACTATATAGATCAATGTAATGTTATGTGGAAAGTTTCAATGGAACACAATGAAGTCTAGATGAGAATGTTATTATGTTTATCTTCTGTTAAACATTGGGCCACCACCTCGACCCCTTCCTCCGCCTCCACCACCACCACCTCGTCCTCTACCTCTAGCAGCTGAAATAGAACCAAAACAATGTGAAATAAGTTATTAATAATCCAAAGAAGATAACACTAATATATGTGAATTATGAATCAGACTTCGCGAAAGGCAAAGAAAATCTGCAAGAAGCTTGAAAATTCTGTCAGACCGAAAAAAGTAAACAAGTGTAGATGCGTATACTATACATCATTCAGGTTTGAGTTGGACAAGTCCGCCAGTCTGACACCTTTCGCGAAGTCTGATACGAGTAAGATCAAGAAAGCTGCACAGTTATTTTTATTCAAATTATCATCCACAGCTGCTATAAGATCGGCAAGATAACTTACAAACACAAGCTCATAACTGACAATGATAGTTCAATCACTTTGACGATGTTTTCAAAAACCAAACAAGTGTTAACTTTGTAGATTACTGTGTCAACATAATACAACTTTTACAAGAATTTGTCATCCAGTTTGACGTGTTATTTTTACAAATAAGCGTTTATAAGATAATGAATGAAAGGGTGATGTATTTACCTTGAGCTCTTAATATTGCAGATTTGCCTCGACCGGCAGATTGACCCTTGCCCTGTACTTTCTTGAACATGGGGGCATTTTTCAACATATCAGGTAGAATCATGAACCTTATTTTGCTGCCACGAATATACACATTTTCTAACTGTGCCACACGTCCGTCTCTGTAAGTTACAGTGATGTTTGCCATCTGACAGTTCATATTGTCTTCAGCTTCTACTAATTTTCCTCTGTAAACTTCACCGGTGGTTGTTTCACAGGTCACAATATGGCCTTCCGCCTCATGCATCACCTTAATTGGCACGCCTATAGACATTTTAATGTCTCTATTTTATGCTTAATACGACACAATGAATAATATTCCAATACTTGCAACAGATTCGGCAGATTTAGTTTATTGTTTTGTTGTATCCGAACAATGGCGCTCTACGTTTGAGCTTCGTTTCCGTTTTGCACGGTACGCGTAAGAATAGCACGTCATGAGAAAACTGAATTTTGCGGGAATCAATTTATCGTAAACTTACTGTATTTCAACAATGACTGATGAAAAGATGGATACTGGAGAATCTTCAGCTCCACAGAGCAAACCAGAAACTAGTTCCTATTCTGGTGAAGTGCCATGGTAAATTTCTTTCGACTGGAATGACGTGTTTTTATATTTATTATACATTTTCGCGACGTCATTTCTCATATAAATTTGTATTCATTAAGTGTCCTTACGATATTACGTACTGATAGGTTTGCTGAGATCATTTGATATTTTGCCTATTCAGTACATTTTGATTTAATCATTCACTTCAAAACGTAGGAACAATTTGACTTTGAGAAAAAGAAAGTATAGTCAGTACCCCATTTACCGGTGTTATCCAAATAACGGTGCATCTTATAATATCCGTAATATACACTCATCATGCATAACTCCATTGTCAACAGAGTAAAACGTCATTTTGAGGATAAGTATGCAATAAAATTAGTTTTGTATAAAAAAATACATGAAATATGAATGATTCAATAAAAATACGTAGCTTTTCTCAGAAAAACTATATTTCTTTCACTGCCATCTGCATTTTTGAATGCAGGTGCTTGTTATTATTCCACAACCGTTGTAAAATAGTTCTGTGTTGAAATTATTGTTTGGACTTTAACCAAGCGTAACAATTTCACTGCTACATTATGACACCATGTGACCTGCAGAGGTTTCTGCTTGTACATTGTTATTTAGATCATTCGAGGAAAGACACATGGCGGCCGACTGCATTGTATTTATTGATTGTGGGCACTAGATTAGTACAGATTTTGAAGATTTGACTGTTGGCATTTGTAAAAGAGATGTGTACAAATAAAAAACAATATTTGTTTCACATCTGTGTTTTTTTTTCTTTGTTCTATTTCCGTTCTAAATTTAGCTACACCGTTAACTGGTACCACCTGTATAAATTGTTCATTTTGCTTTGTATAGACTACCAGGTATACTACTACCTGAGATGTTCAATTATGTTAACTTATTCTTCTTATTCTCCCATAGAACAGCAGTAGAATTAGGTATTTACTACCAATGGTGATGTTTATAAACTTTAAAAAAAAAGATTGGGAATTTTTGTCTGTGAATTGGGAAAAATAATACTATTTTCGGGAAATTTCCAGTCGGAATAAAACTGAATTTCGGCTATAAAATAGCCCCCAAAAAATCCCTCATGCAAAGGACACATTATTATTTTGGTGTGTTCTCAATGTTTTGTTTAACAAATATTATACTGATGTTATTAGACATTTTTAGATCTTCTTTTATTTGCAGGGTGGAAAAATTTAGACCTAGTAAATTGTGTGACATTGTTGGAAATGAACAGACAATCACAAGACTGGAGGTGTTTGCTAGGGAAGGAAATGTGCCAAATGTTATCATTGCTGTAAGAGCTTTGAATCCTCATTAATTTGGCTGTTTTATTAAACACTTGACATCTCTATCAAATTTCAGTTCAAATATTAAACATCTACTTTTGTATGATAATAAAGCTTGAAGCTTCGCCATAAGCAGGGTTGTCACTAACTAGACTTCTAAAGTTGAGGGTCAAAATGACCCATAGCTGATATGAATTTGAAGAGTCAACAAAATTTCCTGCTAACAATTTCCAATTCTCAAGAGTAAACTTTATTTTGCTGATTTCAATAGTCAAAATGCCATTATAAGGGTCAAAGGAGAGCCCTGATAAGTATTTAAACTTTAAAATGAAAACTCATTTATATAAAGGATTTTATATTTTAAAGTGTTAGTGAACATTATTAAACAATTTATCTTTGTAGGGTCCTCCTGGAACGGGAAAGACTACTAGTATTTTGTGTTTGGCTCGAGCAATGTTGGGTCCTTCTTACAGGGAAGCCGTTCTCGAATTAAATGCCTCCAATGACAGGTATGCACAAATCTTTATATTTGACTAAGAAAATAATAAAAACATTATTTATTCTTTTCGTGTTTTAAAAATATGTCGTTCATGAATTTAAGTAAAATATTATACATATTTGACTTAAATTCATGAACGACAGAAAAATGAATTTACTTACCTAGCTACCAAACCAAGCCAAAAAATATGGGTAAGAATTTGCAAACAATTTTTTAATGGTGGCCTAAATGTGAAAGCAAGAAAGTGCAACTTATAGATCTGTAACAATAGTTACTAGCCCTAATTTTAAATTTCTGTATGGATGTCTCTGACTGTATGAATACACATCATTGT
The DNA here is from genome assembly GCA_964023205.1 of Lutraria lutraria. Classification (NCBI taxonomy): domain Eukaryota; kingdom Metazoa; phylum Mollusca; class Bivalvia; order Venerida; family Mactridae; genus Lutraria; species Lutraria lutraria. The sequence goes on along the minus strand of OZ026837.1, from coordinate 16,570,776 downwards.
GATTGATTTTTTTTCCTTTTTTCAGAGGTATCGATGTTGTTAGAAACAAGATAAAAATGTTTGCTCAACAAAAGGTCACATTACCTCCAGGAAGGCATAAAATAATTATATTAGATGAGGCTGACAGGTTGGTATTTCTGACAGTTGAACTTAAAGTACAATTTCATTCATAAATTGTGACATTGAATGCATGTGTAGAATTATTTTGATGATTAACTTAAAGGCAAAAAATATTACAGGGTAGTCAAAATTCCGTATTTATCTGGAATTCCAGATTTATCTCTCCTGAAAGAGCTATTTATGTTTTCTGAGCAAAATAAAAGTTATGTGATGAAAATAGCTCAAGAAATGGCAAAGTTATGTCAAATTAAATTTGCTGTGAAAGATTTTCTTTTTATATAACTTGAGTTAAATATGAAAACAATGTGATTGACGGCCCTTCTTTTGGCAAAAGTGGTCGACCAAATAAAATTTTGAGGATTTTCAATTTGGCTCTATTGACACCACTGATATTAGTAGAGATGAAAAGATCTCTGCATGTGACTTTGAATGCTGGCTTGTCAGTCACTTCAATACTGAGTCAATTGTTAGATCTTTTATCAAATAATTCAAAATGATGTACTCAATCCTGAATTAATACTGACTTATGCTCGTATAACTCTATGAGCAGGATAATTATACCAGTAAGTTGTTGGAATATTGCTCTCAATATCATTGAATTAATGCAATTTTTATCACTATTATTATAGTATGACAGATGGAGCCCAGCAGGCTTTAAGGAGAACTATGGAGATTTATTCGAAAACAACAAGATTTGCGCTGGCTTGTAATGCTTCAGATAAAATTATAGGTAATACTGTGTTATATTACCAAAATAATATATAGTAAGATTTGGTGAAACTTCACTTTTTTCTCCAAATTGTTTGGGTTGTCAAATGGAATGGTGGTAGTGTCTAAAGTTTGGATCTAGTGATGGAGTTTTTTTTTTTGGGGGGGGGGGCTCATTTTAAGCTGTTTTTTTGGTCATAATCCCAATTGAAAATGGTATCTTTTTTCCCAATTTAGTGACAAAAATTCCCAATCATAAAAAAATAGTAATAACTTAAAACTCTTTGAAAACAAAAGATCTTTCACTGTAATAGACTTGTAATGATTGAAAGTTCCTGTCATGGACAGTGATTGTTTTTGTTTGTTTAATCAATGCAATATTGCAGTCACACATATTTTCCCAATTTAGAAAAAAAACGCTGCCCAAGGTTATTGTTAATGTTTCCAAAATCCCTGAGCTAATTGCTAACAGCAAGTAAGAATGTTGAATTCAGTGAAGTGATTTTTTCTGTGGTTCAGCTTTTAAAGCTCTGGAGGATTACATGGAAGTGGGTGGGGGGTGCGGTGTACACCCATTTTTCCTCTAATGCTTGTTGAACAAATGTAGATGCATTAAGTTTATCAGTATAATTATGTGGCATGACATAATTTTCCTCCTTACCAGGGGAACAACCATGTCATCAATTGAATTGTGTTTGTCAATGATCTCAGAATTAGCTATAATGGTGGGAATCCTACTATGATGCTGTAGAAGTTTTGAGATTAATGTTTAGTAGTTTTGCATTGATTTAAACATTCCATTAAATAAAGCAAGTCCAGAGTTGTGCATAATAATAATTTAGAAAATAACATAATTTTGTTAATTATACGACTAACAAAGTTCTCAATAACATCAGGCTGCAGGCCAATTTAGCTGCTTAGAAATGTGTTTGGGCCTATTAGGAATCTCAAAAGTTCATAAAATATTGCTAGAAAATGCCCAGACTCCCTCTAGTAGGCCTGTTAGTCTAGCTTTTAGGCCTGTTGACCACAAACTTATTGAGAACCCTGAGACTACTTTGGAAACCGGATTTTGTATCCAGTTCTTTCAGCATTTTTGAATGCTTTTCCATATTTATGATTTATTTTACCTGCCAAACTTGATATTAAAATTATGAATTCCTTTGTTAACCTTTCAGAACCAATTCAGTCAAGATGCGCTGTGTTACGTTATTCAAAGTTATCAGATGCCCAAGTTCTCAAACGTTTATTAGAAGTGTGTGAATCTGAGAAAGTGAGCTACACCGATGATGGTCTTGAAGCTATAGTGTTCACAGCCCAGGGTGACATGAGACAGGTACTGTATGAATGTTCAATTCATGTATAAATTAATATGATTTCGTTCATTATTATAATTATATTCTGCCTTATTAGAACGAATGGTGACAATTAAAGATGTATTTAACCCTCATAGATATATTGGCCAAAAATCTTTTTCCAGAACTGGACTTTGAAAATGCAGACTGAATTAACTTTTAGAGGACCATAATAAAAAATATTCCTTTATTTGTTCTGAAGTATAATCAAGTAATCACTGATAAAAAAATGGATCCTTGGAACAATGACCTTTTCCAATTTACTGGACTGATGGCCATTTTGATGGACTTGGTGCTCAGTCCGGAACAAGTTTTATGGACTCCATATTCTAATAACCAAAAAAAACTTACCTTTTAAGCCAGAGATAGAATTGGTCTATGTGGTTTTTGCTAGAGCTATAGATAATAGTTATATATACTCTAATTCTATAGTTAAACAATACATGAGTATGAATTAAGTTTATTTATGTAGCTAGCTGCTAATGTTGATTTTCAGAAAGCATTCAACACTGTTGACTGCAGCAAATAGTATGAAGTGGAACAAAAAAGCTAGCAAAAGGCAAATTACTTATAGCCGTACAGTCAAACTATAAATCTTTGCAAGGTTATACTAGGACTTGTCAGTGTTGTATGGTAAGTTTGTGACTAAGATGCTGTTTCAGTTCGCTTTCAATTGTCATGTCTATTTGTTGTACTATACACATGTGGTACCAGTTACTGTCCAAATATGACTACATAATCCTGTTATCTTTTGTACACAGGCATTGAACAATCTGCAGTCCACTTTCCAGGGCTTTGAACATGTTAACAGTGAAAATGTTTTTAAAGTAAGTTTGAAGTTTTCTATTAATTGTTTACATTAGTTTTATGAATATTTGTGGGAATGTTAAATATGTAAGACAAGCAACTTTTTATCATTAACTTTTTAATTCTGTGTCAGAATCAGGATATATATAATACATTTTTTATGCCCCCGTATTGATAGATTGGGCATATTCTTTTTGGCCTGCCTGTCTGTCTGTTTGTTTGTTTGTACCAAATTTTAACCTTACTTATGAAATCAGAATGCTTCCACCTACAATCATCATAGGTCAAGGTCACCCAGAGGGGGCATTGTGTTTTAAAAACACATCTTGTTATTTCTTGATTTGTATTGATACAAATTACAGTCAAATCTGTGTCAGCACCTACCTCAACATAACGGCCACCTGTATAAAAGTGTATAAAAGACATCCTTTTAAAAAATGTCATTGATAATTTTAGAACAATATGGCCTCTGAATAAGGGCTACCAGTCTATAACCACATTTTGTCTTTCCAAAAGGGTGAACTTTGTGCACAGGTTTGACTGTCTATAAATTCATCATAATTGTTACTTTTACTAACACATGCCTTCGTATTTTCAATCTGTTAAGGTATGTGATGAACCCCACCCACTTCTGATAAAGGACATGTTACAGCATTGTGTTGTGGGTAATATTGATGAAGCGTACAAAGTGATGGCGTATCTATGGAGACTAGGATATTCACCAGAAGATATTATTGGTATAATCTTCAGAGTCTGTAAAAATCATGACATGCCGGAATATCTTAAATTGGAATTTATCAAGGTAATAACCTTCAAATGATTTGAGAAAGTAGGCATTTGCTTACAGAGGCTGGGAGTCTAGTACTGGTTCTTCCCAGGAATGATGGTTAGGTGTACTGTCCGCCTCATATGTCCCTGATTGTTGAAAAGGGGCATAAAACTCGATATAATCAAACAAACCTTCAAATTAAACTTGCAGTTTTTTTCTGAGAAACAATTATTATTACGAACATTATTTTTCCAAAAGTCAACCTATTTTAGAGAAATACAGATTGAGAATTCCTTAAATATCAAGTTTTTCTTTGAATTTTAGAATTAGCAGATTGAACTCAAAAATATTTAAAATGGATGTTTTTTTAATTGTTTTATAAATGCCTTAAAATGTTTGTTTCTGGTTAGCCAGCCAAACATAATTTTCCCCGTGACCTTGAGACTTTTTATTAGGTGCACTATTTACCTTTCTTCACGCTTTCAAGAGCCAATATTATCCCGGTTCTACTTGCCCTAACCTTTTTAGCCCTTACAATTAATTTTAAATGAAAGCCCAATGAGAGGTAAATCACCATTTCATTATGTTGTCATTACTGAAATTCATTATCTATAAAATATACTAAATCTCAAAATATTAACTGTGAAGTGTGTATTTCTGTTTACAGGAAATAGGATACACACATATGAGGATAGCTGAAGGAATTCATTCTTTGTTACAAATGTCTGGAATGTTAGCAAGACTGTGTAAGAAATCTGCTGAACCCAATGTGTTGGCTTCATAATAGACAAAATCTTCTGTGTATGTGTAAGAAATCTGCTTAACCGAATGTGTTGGAGTCGTAATTGACAGAAAACGCATAATTATGTGTGTTCGATACATTTCAACAAGTGCTGCATCTGTTTTACATCAATGACATTTCTTCTCTGAAGCTACGGCTTTGAAAAGGGAACTGTATTTATGTTGTACATTTTAATGTTGTACATTTTAATTTGCAGCTGGATGTAAATGTGAACATCCTTTACAAAGTGTTGGTTTGAAGTTATGCGACCACCTAGTTTAAAATCACCAAACCTAATCAAATATTTGTGCAACTTGACCCCCCATAAATAATATCTGTTTATTACATTCATGTTTCCAGTACGAGTATAGTGTTTTTAAAAAATCAACCCACTGTTAAGTTTGGGTCACATATCCACAAGCAACATTATTTTGAAGAAGGTGAAATGGGTGACATTTCTGGTGATAGTACCTGTATTTGGAAGCTGATTAGAGATGGTTTGTTACATTCAATGGATATTATTATCATTAAGATATCTTTGTGTTTTGAAAAATATGTTTACATGATCTGAATTTCTGTATTTATATAATTATGATTAAGTAACGAAAATAATATTTATGACTATTGCGTTTGTTAAATTGTATTTCTATTTTATCAAACTGTCAAAACTGAATAATAAGACAGTTGCTGAATGTATTTCAACCTTCGTACCATCGTCAATAGTTTCGTTTAATTTTCAGTTTAGGAGACAGCCAGTGTAATGCAATTTATCGTTTAACTTACAGATGTTAACGAATCTCACTGAAGCTAAAAATAGATTCATGCATCAACCGTGAAATTATGCAGCTTGACAGTTTAATAAAAAACTCACTATACAATAAATGTGAAGTTTACAATAGCATTTAGTTTTCAATTTTCCCAAATCTGAATGGAGCAAAATTCCCAATGAACATTTAAAATAAAATGATTTTCAAAATCAAACGTAAAATGACAACATTATACCATTTAAATGAATGTTTAAATACATATTCATGTCGATTATACTGTTAGATTTATGTATCAATATTATCAGTAATGTCTTATCAGAGTTAAAGGGGCATACCCTACAACTGACAAACATTCTGTGAAAGTGTAAAAATGTGCTAGATGTATATGTAAAACAATATATAATGGATAATTGCAAGAAGAACTTGGGTCGTAAAATGACTAGTTTAGGTACTAGCTGCAAAAAAACATAGCTATGAATAATAAATCACTTCCACCCAAAAATTTCCATGACTAAATGTATGTGTCACAAATACATAATTTTTATGATTTTATTTTTAATTGGATGAATTTTTGGCTGAAACTTTCTTCGTCGGCTTTTTTTCTTTACAGGCTTCTAATCTATCATCATTTTGCCTTAATTCTAAATGCACCAAGTTGTAGGGTATGCCCCTTTAATGTAGAAATATAAAATGACAAGATGTGAGATTTCAGCTCAGTGACTGATATAACTTTTTATAACCTCAGGTCCAGGAGTCGACTAAAAAAGAGACAACTTTTTAGCTCATGTTTGATGTATGATAGACAGTTCTAAATACTATGATTGTATGGGAGAAACCGTGTTAAAACAGATAACACTGTTGTCTGCCCAAGTAGCTCAGTGGTTTAGGCGTTGGTCTACTAATCAAGAGGTTGTGAGTTCGAACCCTGGGCGAGTCTGTCTGTGACAAATTTGACTGAAGATATCACTTCCTTTGTTCAATTGTCCACCCACCTCTGAATTATTAGGGGTAACTTGGTAATAGCTTGCAGATAGAGTGTGTTTAGTTCCAGTTGAGGCCTAAATGAAGTCCTGAGAAGCTGGTTAGGATAACTGCCCGCCACAATATAACTTAACTAATGTTGAAAATGACGTTTAATCCGATGAAGACTGTCTAATATCCACCATTAAACATGTGCTACTGACAGAGTACATCCGGGCTACTTCTCATTTCATTGACGAAAACAATATCTTTGTCATAGAATAAATAAATAAGATAACAATGTTACAGAGATCAAAATATTTTTATTTCAAAAGTTTGTTAAGTGACAATGCAAGTACAAGAAAAGATGACAAAAACGAGGAATGTTGTAAAGTTAGAACCCAGACAAATGGAAAGACAGTAAGTCTCATGATGACAGCAAACTTCTATGTATACATATCACACCGAAGTTAAGAACAGTGAACACTTAAAGATTAATTAAAGAACCATATTCCAAGGCACTCAATTAAGTTAATTTGACAATACATGCGCAAGCACATCAATTAAAAGTAAGTATTTTATCCAAGAAAAAATTCATAAAAATGTACAGAGACTGATAATTGAACAATACGCGACACCCAAGTGTTTATTTTTCATGGGAGATTTTTATGTACAATGTACCTTTTAGTAATGATAGTAAGAGCCACTTTAAAGAACATTAAAAGGTTCATACGCACACAGAGAAATTGTAAGATTATTCATATTGCTAGTAATAAAAAGCTTAAGATCTTTTACTGAGGCAGGAATCACAAAAAGATTACAATGAATTCAAGCCTATATAGAGTCCATGTTTTGAGGTTATAAAACGGTCTCCGAGCTCAAGTCTCGATTCCATTCTCAAGTCAAAGGAGCTAATTAATGTTTAAATACATATTCAGGTCGTTTATGCTGTTAGATTTATGTATCAATAATATCAGTAATGTACGTCTGATCAGAGTTAACCTAGAAATATAAAATGACATGATATGAAACTTGAGCTTGGGGACCGATAAAATGTTTTTTAACCTAGGGGCCATGTATTAGAACTGTACTGTATGATTAACCTATGATAAGCTAGCATAGACCTAAAAAACATAATATCAATACATTAATGCTTCTTAACTGAACGTCAGAAGCAATTCATGCTACCTATTTAGTTAGTGCGTGTATTTAGAGGTATATCATAATATCAGCTTTTCTTAGCAATATAAAATGCAACGCACAACAAAATGGGATCATGATACAGTTACATAACTTAACTAGCATACTTCATAACTTTATAAACATTCCTCAATTCGTCCAACAATAACATAATTCAGTCTTGAAAATGAATAAGAAGCTCTTAAGCATATATTCCAGTAATATATAATAACATTACAGCTACAAAAATGGCAAATATATTAGGATACATTCATTCACAATGTACCTGTAACACTATTAATGAATGGTTTTAATCTAAACAGAAGTTGCACGTTCATCAAGTTTAACGCATAATCTAACTATATAATGAATAAAATGCAACCATTTACACTTATATTTTATCATTCAGAAATGTGTAATGCTTTTAGCACCGGCTACAAAAGTCAACTTGGTCAATCTTGTTCACTACAATGAACCAATGAAAAGCTTAACTATGATATACTAGTAATTATAGACGGCATCTAAAAAATTTACAACTTATCACATTAAAATAGCACATTTTGAACAAATAAAAAAAAGATACAACACATCACTGTGACACTAAAACTTTGGTGGCCTATTTATCATCACAGTCTAAAAGTGGAAAGATGAATAGATAAAATGAAAGAAAACAAGAGGTGTTTAAGAAACACATGTCCCCTAAAGGCCAACTGGATAGTTTGACCTATAAAACATAAAATCAATAGGGGTTATCTACATGTGTTGACCAACATGCCAACCAGGGATCTTAGGCCCAATTGTTGTCATGATATCGGTCTCACAAGCTTTTTGTTGAAGGTCACAGTGACTGCCACCTTTGACATACTGACCTCAAAATGGATAGGGGTCATCTACATGTGGGGACCAACATACCAATTAGGGATCTTAGGCCTAATTTTTGTCAAGATATTGGTCTGATAAGCTTTTTGTTGAAAGTCACAGTGACCAGTTGACATACTGACCTAAAATGAATAGGGGTCATCTACATGTGGTGACCAACTACCAAACCAAATCTGAGGACCTTAGATTGTTCTTTAGTTATTGGTCTGGAAAGGTTTAGTTATGGACAGACCGGCCGCCTCAATATACCCCTACTTCTTTGAAGGGGGGATAGCTAACATAGTGTCCTTACTGAATTCAACGAACGACAGAATAAAATCTCTGTGAAAAAGGAACAACTTAACACATTCTGGATGTATGATGTCTTAAAATCAATCTCTGATGATTATAAAATAATGCAATTAACAAGAGAGTCAATGAATATCCCTGTGTTGTAAGCCTGAGTTTGAGTTAATTGAAAGGGAAAATAAATGAAAGAAGAAAGAGTTGGTTCAAATATTGGAGATCAATCAGCAAAGGTTAGGTATAGATGAGTCAAGAATCAAAATATTTGTGGAGCATTAAAAAAGATATGGAATAAAGATGATGCTTTCTACTCTAGCTTTGTATATAAATATCAGTTTAATTTAAGATCTATGCCTGTACGTACAAGCTATAAACAATAAATAATTGCACACATAATTTCTGACTAACATAAAACTATCGCTTAGTTCTAACAATTTACAGTAACGTTTAACATTAAAATGAAACTAGACTATAACATGTATTTATTAAACTAGGTTTTCTAACCATTTTAAGTATGAACAGTGTTCAATAGTTGACTTCACTCGAATAAAACTACATGGTAGCATTGACGAGTCCAACTGATGTATTGTCTAAAATACATTCAACATTATAAAAAAAAAATTCTCTTTCTAAACTTTATAAATAAAATAGTAAAGAAAGCAGCTATAATTCTATATAAGAATTCAGGCACACATTGTTGATATTTTTAACACAACAGAGGGATAAAATGTATGGCAGTAAATAGTCAGTAATTATACATGGTATAAAAAATTCATAGTAACAAAATCGCATTATAGTCTAAAGCTAAATAAGGAATGACTTGCTCAAAAGCTCTGAACAGATTGCATAAATTTACAAATTTCTATCATAAGAGCACAGAAAAGTAAAGATTCATTTAAAAATGAAGTTTGATGCAAAAATGATATTGTCACAAAGTACTAGAAATTTAATCTATCTGAAAACAGCTGAGTTAAAATCATGATTTGTAATAGAATATCAAAAACTCACAAAATGAAATTGTAAATCTAAATGTTCTAACAATGCTATTAAATGAATAGCAAGAATATTATGCACAATTTGATAAACAAGTTACTGATTTTCTTGATGTATAAGTAAGTTTTTGTGTAAAAGTATTAACAGCAAAGTGCATTTAACAGTGAAATAATACGGATACATTGTAAATCAATATCAATTTCATACCAATCTAAAACATTGAATAGTTACATAGCAAATATGAATAATAAAAAAGAATCAAGTAACATTTTCAAGAAGTCTGCAACAGTTTGGACAAACATGTCTTCCTCTAATACAAGCATCAGTACATATATTTTCAAAAACAAGTTTTAAAATAATACAAAATGTATTTAGACATTTTTTTGTGAACCATAATAAAGATTTACAACAGTCAACCCTGCGTTAGTGGCCATCTTTGGCCATGCAAGTGACAGCTATGAAAAGCTGAACTATTGTTCACTTTCCAATAAAAATCACAGCTAAATGTATAATTATCTAAACAGAAGAAATTCAATTTCCCAATATACAGGAAACTTGTTAAAATGAAAATAAAGCATTTATATAATTATCAAGCAGCAAAATATCTACTTATGACTGATTGCAACTTCAAAAAGTTTTACATTCAAGCTTAAATCTGATTAACAAATAACTATATAATAACAAAACCTTTTTAAAGTAACAGGAATTCAATTATTTCTGTATTACAACATAGAAAAGACATTAATTACAGTAAGCAGAAAGAAACATCATACAAACAGTTAATTATCCCATTATTTACTGTTGACAATATTATTATTATTAAATTGTACATAACATTTAACAGTTCACACAACACTGAACCAAGATTAAATTTCATACAAACAGTAATAATGACTAAGAATATTCAGTTGTCATGGTTACTGCATGACTTCTTTTTTCAATCTGGCTTTCTGTAAAATTTGTGTTCTTTTTTTCCTCTCAATTGCCTTGTTACTCACTGTCTGCTTTAAGGCAGGTAGATTGACAGCATCTCGTTGAATGTAGGCAATCTCTGGGCTGAAAATATAACAAGATTTTGATTGATAAATCAGAGTCCTTGGTAATCGAATGGTTATAGTTTTGACTAGTAATCTCTAACCCATCACTGTTGTGAGTTTGAATCCAACCCAGGACCAGAACATGAGGAAGCCGTCCTGATAGCTTACGGAAGATTAGTGGTTCTACCCAGGTGTATGTCTGGGTGTGATTTTCCTCTGTCGTTAAAGCTGAAGAAGTTGTCAACTGACTCTGGTAGCTGGTGTGATGTTAAACCCCAATGAAAAAAAAACTAGATTAATAAACAATTTTAAAATCAAGATTCTAAATTAATGCAGTCCTGTTATATTATCTATGAATCGTTTGTTTGAAATGATCATATTATGATCACAAGAAAACTGCCTGTACCAACACCATACATCATAAAAATTACCACTACACTGAATCATGATTCCTTATGCTACACAAATACTCTTTTATGACAAAATCTAAGAGGCAGGTTTCACAATGGCAACATTTCTTACACACCTATGACCAACATACAATTGCTACCAGCAGTAACACCACTTTTTTTTCCAAAGCAAACTGAAGCTGTGCAAGTAAGACCTGTACAGATACATACAGACTCCTCCCTACCTGCTATCTATTCAGTAGCAATATCATGGCCCAATCTTTTCAAGCAATATAAGATAAAACAAAACTAAATTGAATCAAAGCACTGAGAGTACTGTCGAGAAAAAGACATCCTTAGATAAAAAATTAAAGGTCTGTTGCCAAAACACTGTTGTGTTTCCCATGCTTTCAAAATCAACAGAATCCTGCAATAAACCTCAAACCTTTATCAAAACTGCGAAGTCTGCAATGTATACTTATACAACAAGTGGTACTATTTTTCAATGCGTATGTAAGAACGGTCACTTAAATGTAAGTAGAAAAAGTAATGTATAGCTATAAGAGTTTCACTCCTAAAAACAACAAGAAAGCATTGTTGGAACATGGTATTCATAAAATACAAATTGTGCTATAGAGCTTACTAAAATTGATGAATTCAGATTTGTGTGTACAAACTGTATTTATAATATACAACAGATAAAAGTAATTACCAGTTCATGCAAAAAATAAAACATTTTCATTTTTCATGTTAGGTGTTCTACACTATTACACAGGTTACCAACACCTTCAGAACAAAAAAAAGAGAAAGGACTGACGCTTAAGGTTTACGCAAACCATTAACGACTTAAAATTTACATACAGGCAAAAAAACTAAGACTAAGTTCTTTTAACTTTTTATTAATAAGTAGATTTTGAAAAAAGCTTACAAAATAAATTTAGTCAGAAATAAAAAGGATTGTAAAAACATTAAATTTAAATAAAAAAAAACTTTCAAAGTCAGTCTTAAATATCTCAATAATTTGATCATATTAAAAAGCAACTCAAGTTTAGCAATTAGCATGCACATGCCAATAAAAGGTAATAAGAACAACCCCCTGTCTAAAATAGGTGCAGACTAACCTAGATGGTGTTCAAAAATGAGATGAAAAATTGTCATTGCATGTAGAATAACTTACGACATAATTTGTGATTCTATATCAATAGTTGTCCTGATAATTGGGAGATAAATAAAAGATATAAATAATATGCATGAACAAGATTACCTTGAGCACAAGCAATCAAATAAAAAGTAAACCAATTCAGAATAAAGTAAATGCATTTAGAATTGCAACATCATAAATCGACAAACACCATCATAATAACAAGACTTTGAAAATAAACCTGAATTTTTTCCTCATTTTGTCACAAATGTACCGTAAATGAGTGAATAAAAAGGATTTTGACTTGACTCTGAGAAAAAAAGATATACTCGTTTCTTTACATTTTTTAAACAATTCAAGCAATCTAATTATTAATCTTATTTCAAATATTATTTGCAAGAAATCGACTTACATGTTATTACCAAGTACTATCTATATAACAACCAATATAAAGCTAATTCCTTGTACATTACTCAAGCAAACTTCTAACTTGAAATGTCAAGAGCACATGTAACGCCCATTGTATCAATGAGAGTCAGATGTTCATCTACAACCTGTTCACATCCCCAAATACGTAATAAATCAAAATAAAACTAGGTTGGAAACAATTAGATATTTATACTTACAGTTTTCTCGACTGGTTCTTCATTTGTAGTTTTGGAAGGGTCTTATTATTCTCGCCATCCTGGTGTTCATCTTCAGCAACATATGCTTTGGCAAGTAAGTAGGCATCAGGAGTCCACTTGTGAGAGTATAAAACATCACGTAAATCTGACTTCAAATTGTCCAGCTATGTTAAAAAGGCAAAGTAACAAATAAAGAAAATGAAAATTCGAAACAAGAAGTACAGTCAAACCTGTGTTAGTGGCCACCTTTGAATAAAGTCTACCCTGTGAATAAAGGCCATTCTTTAAATAATGTCATTGATTATTTAGAACGAAATAACCTTAAAATAAAAGCCACCGGCCAGTAAAGACCATATTTTGTATTTTCCAAGGGTGACCTTTGTTCACAGGTTTGACTGTACTTAAAATCAATAAATGTGGCTTCATGCTTACATCCTCAACATGTTTGTGTAGCACTGAATTAATATAAGTACTTACATAGTCAATGTGAATTTTATCAATTCAGAATAATGGCAAGAGCGTGGCAAGCAGTGCAAACGCTTGACTATTCACTGCCTCAGTGAGATTTTTCTACTTATAATAGTTTCATGTTGCTACCTCTTATTGAGTTATGTGCAATATTAAAGTTTTTACACATATGCAGATCACACAGATGCTGCAGTGATCACAATAGCTTGACTTTTTCTTAAAAAGAAAACAGCCGAGCTAAAAATGATTAAAAGGTGCACAGATGACGTTATATTCACTAAACCTGGCTTCCTCAGACATAATAACCAAATGCATAAACATTTTCCAAATTTTGTCTTCTAAATTTATCTCAAGAGTTGACATCACATAAAGCACTAACCTCATGTTTCTGCTGTTCATTAATTTGTTGAAGTCTTCTTATAACAGCTTCACATTCAGCTAGTGTAGGTTGCCTACCACCAGAGAGATTAAATAAACTAGGTCCCGATGTAATCTGATCAGCCAGACTAGCAGTACCTCCCTGTGACATCTGGTACTTTAAGGTGTCTATAGTATGTTGTCTGAAATAACCAGTAGATAGTTTTATCGAGCCTGGAATTTTCAGTTTGGTCCTCTTGTATAGTTAAATGTATAATATGGTTACAAAACAGTAAATTAACATTTCTAGTAGCTTCATTATAAAATTTTTTTTCGAAATAAGCAAATGTTTCCTTCCAAATAGCATTTAGGCTTCAATTTTCCCAAATAATGGAGAAATTCCTCATGAACATTTTAAGAAAAAAGAATATCAAAATCAGATATAAATTTATGAAGTTATGACCATTTTTGACAAGAATTATAGCATACTTGTGCAAAGAAACCATGAAACTTGATTTATGGCATTGTCTACTGATAAAATTTCCCAATAACCTAGTTGTCACGACTCCAAAATTCCCAATCTGACCGGACCCAGACCCATTGCCCGAAAAGATGAAAAAAAACACTGATGATTTATCCATATTTCATATTGTACGGTCATACCTATCAATAAAATTTGTAACAGTCTCATAGCTCAAATCTCAATTCCCTTCTCACAGTATTTTGGCAGAAATTACTAAATATTCAGATTAATTAGGCAGTCAAAATAATGTATCTAATCCCACAGGATTTGGACATTTTTAGGGGTCCTGGGCAGAATCAGAAAAACACATCCAGTAAATCCCTGTCTGCATGGCTTCATATGACAGAAACCATCAACTTACTGTTTCTTTTTAACATCTTCATTTTGTTCAATGACTTGACTGAGGTAAGTATTACGGTTCCTAGCTTCTCGTAGAGCTCGTTTCAATTCTTTAATTTCTTCCTCTAGAAAAATTATCTTCAACTCGTCTGTCTTGTCTTCTAAAAGATAAAAAAACATAATTACCATATCAACTACAATTTTGTACTGCAATGTCAGCCGATTAAAGTTTTAGGAATGTAAGCAAGAAAAGAAAGTAAGATCGAGGTCCTAGTAATTAGGCATAAGTTTAGTTTGATTTCAGTTATTTTATACAACTTTTTTCATTAAACTGACCATTCTGAATCCTATGACATGTCATCCGCATGGGAAAATTATTAGAAAGAAAACTTTTACAAATGACTTTATAATGCTTTAGATCTATGTGAATTACAAAAGCCTAAAACAATGAAGACATGATAATGTTCTTTAGTATGTTTCTATCAAATGCTTACTACAGACATAATATTGTAATATCAGAAAACATTGCAATAAAAGCTACGAAAATAGGAGGATTGAATTTGTCAATTTACAGTAGCAAAAATGACTACATATTTAATCAAAACACTGTATGTACCATATACCTGAGGCAAAATCATGCAGTCTTGCAACAGTATATTTGTTAAGCATTATATAAAGTGATGCATACAATAATTTTGTTATAGTATCACTGGATAAAATGTTTACTAATATAATGTTACAAAGTATATGATGTGTAGGACGAGTTCTACAGTATTCTACAATGACTACCGGTATGTTATATACAATATATATATCTGTGCTGGGATGGAAAAACTAATAATAGTGCCTTGTCAGGATTTTTCTTATGTTGTTTTTTTTGTCACATATTGTGGCCCTGACAGCATACCCTTCAGAACTTTCAATACAATTGGGATCCTAACAAAACATGAACATTAACAATGTGACAAATTTCACAAAAAAATGAATGCAAAGTTAAACATCTGGATATGGGTTCCTGCAGACAATGGTTCATATGATATTTTTACAACCCAGACATTTGTTCCTAACAAAACTAGCTTAGGAGCCATTGTCCATAGGAACCATTGTCAGGTAACCCAAAAAGTGAACCAATTCTGTTTATTTCTTCACAAATTAATATCTATTTGTAGGAATAAAAAGCACATTCAACCTTCTGCATAAATATTTAAGTAACTTGTCTGTGAAACAAGTATTTCATTAAACGACGATATGAAATTGTAAGAAAGACTTGGAATGTAGATGAAACATGCCTTTTTTCTATAAGCAGTTATAAAATAGAAAAAAATCTAAATATCAAATAGAGAGATAAATATCAAGGCTGGTATAAGCAGCTACATCTAATCAGAGAAGAAGAATGACCCTCAAGGCATGCCACCGTAAACCTTTTATACCGCAGACACCCATGTGTAAATGCTTGACCTCTCGCAAGATAATCAGGAACCTTTACATAAGACAACATGCTTCTTCAGCATTGAAGACATATATAGAGAGAGCTATTACATACACACACACCAATACAAGGAAGTGTACCAGTATACATAATTTTTTTCACCAAAAATCTACCATAATATGAATTGTTCTCTGTTTACAAATACAAAATACAAGTGCCTAATGTCTATAAACACAGTGATACTGTCATCGTTATTGTATTTCTTCAGTGACAGATAACTATAGTGACAGTGCTCAGGTACCTAGCAACCAATGCTACAGTGATTATGACAAACCTCTTGAAGAGCCCTCAAGATGCTTTAAGTTGTAGAAAGTCCCTGATTGAATTGATAGTGACGAAGATTCTGAAAATGATTATTTCATTCACACCACATAAATACAAGCAGAGTATGTTGTACGTACTAAACACAGGAAAATGGTCAGAATAATTTAAAACTGACTATTAATTCCAACCATTTGAGAACATTATGATACAATTTCATCACTAAGCAGAAAGAAAATTACTTTGCAAATTTTATTCAAAATGTAAGTTAGTAGTTCAGGTATATATTAATAACATCACATGCAAGAACTTATTATATTTATTTTACAGTTTTGAGTATAGGCATTACCTTGATGAAATAAAGGTTAATACTTTAAAGTAGCATTGGCTCGTTTTAGGACATTTGCTTATAGGCTAAAAACTGGATCTGGTAGATATCCCGTATTTCTCACAGTAGTAGAACTTTTGCATGAGTATATAAACCCCTTTGTTCAGTACTTGCCAAAGTTCTTTTGACTAAACTTATCAACATTTATAAGGAAAAAATTAAAAGGAGACTAATTTTGAGGAATATCTAGTAAGAGAAAACAGTTTAACTAAAATTAATTTTGAAACAAAATGTAAAATAAATGCTCAGGATTTATGTTCAGCTTAGCAACAAATGAATTTGACATATATTCCTAAAATTATAGTACAAACTTCATAGTAATAAGAAAGAAAGCATGATAGGCACAAAAAGATATAAATAAAACACTATAGACTAAATAAGAAATAGGTATATTTCTGTGGTATTACGTTTCGGTAATTTTTATTTAAACAACATGATGCGTTCAATAAACATATTTGCCCCTGATGGCATGCTTGATGAAAAAAGGAAATTAACTGAATCTACGGATCGACAGACAGACGGACAAGGCAATTACTACATATGCCCTGGCATCATTGGATGCCTGGAGCATAAAAAAAGAAAGTAACCATATTGAACCCTTGTTCTTGACTTCAAAGCAGGGTATAAATGCATGACAGATAAACTCAACTAAATTTACTCAATACATTAATCATAGAAATCAAAAGTCATATTACTTGAGTACAGAAAATCACAGAGTAATAGAGATGTCATAAACAATATTGAAATTTTTAGTCTGAAAAAGTTAATAATATAAACATGGATTAACGACTTCATTGAGGGTTGAATTAAATTTCGAAAATAATCATTTAGTGAACCACATTACCTTTTTCCATTAGACGAGAATCCTTGCCAGTTCTACTTCGACGACTATTAGCACTGCCAACTTCAATATGTTGCTGATGATGTTGCTGCTGCTGTTGCTTTTGACTCATAACAATTTTGAAATGCAAGTCTGTAAGAAAAAAAAAATAATAAAAGCCATCACATAAAAGGCTTCATTCTATATTGAGGCCCACATGGAAGATAGGCATTGAAATACCATCATTATTATTTTTTTTAATTATGTATGAAACAAACTATTTTCTGACAAGAAAAATGCAATAATACAGCTTAAAAATTAAAAGGCCAAATTGTTGAATAGGTTCAAGAACACTCTGTCTGGTTCTTGTGATACACCTTATAAAATTCTTTATATTCAGATAATTCACACTATGTTTGTATTAGTTATATTAGGTTCTATAACATATATTGATATTCCTTAGTATTCAAAACCTTGGGTCAAATGTGTATCACTTCAGTATCAAGTAGGGGTGCAACAATATGGCATAACCTGTATTGCGATATATTGCAATACAGTCAACCCATATTGCAATACAGTGATGTAACAATGCTATCTCAAGTATACTTAATTGAAAAAAATTTCTGTCTAATTTTACACACAGCAATGCCATCCTGAATTTTTCCAGATGACCTTTTTTAAACTGAATTTGCTCCCAAACTCGGCAACCTTTTGAATATGTCATGAGTTTGTCAGTCAAAGGAATAAATCAGTCTTTGATGGTTCAAAACAACACTAAAACAAAACGTGTCTGCATTCATTTCATTCAATGGATTATGTGGTCAATTACGAAAGAAAATATCGCGGTACATGGATGTTTTACTGCGGCAAGTATTAGCCTGACACTGTATCACAATATACCGGTATACTGGTATAACGCTGCACTACTAGTATCAATATTTTCTATTTGTGTAGTTCATACAAACCTTTATTCTCTTTCTTAAGATTGTCAATCTCATCGTGTAGAGATTTAAGCACCTCAGCATGTTGCTGTTTAAGAAACATAATGCTACGTTCTAGATGATGTATTCTCTGAGCAGGGTTTAATTCAGACAAATCAATAGATCTGTCCTCATCATCCATCCCTGCTACTTTCTCAGTGGCTGGCTGTAATCATTTGAAAGTATATGTTAGAAGATTCATGATATTCATCTGAATAATAAATTCAATAAGCACTGGATAAGAATATGGCACTTCAATCAAATGATTAATTCATAATATATAAACAAAAATCACTCACAGAAAAAGGCTTACATACTATAATAAGGCTAACTGCAAAATCAAGTGAACCCTGGGGCAGAGCCAATGTTGACCCTAGGGCCAGGATTTGAACATACTTGGTAGAAGTCTACCAGACAATGCTTCATACCAAATACAATCTTCGAAATTATACCCAGACCTTGGACCGATTCCACCAAAATGGCCACTTCACGATGCTTAATGGATGCAAGATGATCACAAAAGCTCACCTTCAGCACAGTGTGTTCTAGAGAGCTAAAAACACCAACAAATAAATAGTGTAAGCATGTGCTAAAACTGAACATAATGAAATTAATGTTGTTACCATTAGTTTGTCTTTTATAAATGGCTTGGGGTAACCCCCTCTGTTCAATGTGTTCACCCGTGACCATTGAGGCAACGTCCTGCAAAGTAACAAAGTAATGTAAGATACAATCACAAAACATTTTCCTGAACTTATACAAATCATATTTACCTACATTTATATTATAAAACAAGTAAGGCCAAGAATAAAAATATAAATAAAATAATGGAACACGTCTGACTGGAAAAACAACTGTTAACCAAAAAATAATTCAATTGCTTAGGTCTAGAATTTTTTTTCAGTGCAAAGACCCTAATATGCTTTTTTGATGCACATGCATTTTTCAATTTTTAACAATATGCTATCTGTGACTGACTTAAGTCACTAGCACCTATAAAATTATGTTACATGAACAAATCTGTTTTCAAGTGTATGGTTTCAGACGCAGTCTAGGTTCATACCGAAAAAAAAACACAATTCTTTACCTACATACCCAAAACATAAAACTTGGTTTGCATTGTTAGGGCAAAAATATACATTTTAGATATACAGGTCTCACTTTAATATTTTTGCCTTTAATTCTCATTTACCTATGACGCAAGGACAGAAATCTTACCCGAGTGGGGGCAATTGATTCATGGACGTAAGATCAGATATCTTTTCTTGGACAACTCCTTGTTTCAACATACTTGAACCAACCCTACATTCTGATCTTCCTTCAGAAAAAGCAGGCTAACACCTCCAACAACCTGGAAAATATATATTTCAATAAAACCTACTGTAAAGGATCTAATAATTTTCAAACAGTAAACAATTGTTGTCATCCAGAAAGTCTATCTGTTGATATCTATATATAGAAATACATATAATTTAAGGAGGCAAAACATGCATAAAAGAGGTGAGTTGGCAACATTCTTTTTTGAGTGTACTAAAAGTAAACAATCAATAGTTGGCTGGGGTGAGTATCTGAGTACAGGTAATTACAAATCAAATAAAAAATATGAAGTATGAATAATAATCATTACTGAGATTCATGGGCTGCGATCTTGTTTGTTAACATAAGGTGTATTCTTTCTTCTTAAAAACCCCTTTCATGAATCATGATATTGTACTATACATGTATCTCATCAGTCTACTCTCTTTGCTAAGACTTTTAAGGTGATATTTAGAGAATAGGATTAACTGAAAGGGTGAATACATATTGATAAACATTTCATGATTTAAGTTGTGGATGGTAGGAGCTGAATCGAGGCTTGGATCGGATTGCCACTTACCCAACAATCCAGAACCCTAATAAAACGCATGCAAATCAGCAGAGTTAAAAGTGAATTGTAGCAGTATCGAATATAGTATTTATAAATTGGCTGTACATAATATTAACAGCACAAATAGCTCATTTGGTAAAGCATCTGACTTGAAAGCAGGTGGCAGTTTTAAACACCGCATCAGGTACATTATTTTCCTCTATTACAGAATGAAAAAAATCATTAAAATATACAAGTATGTGAGGCTTCGCAATACACTCAGAACTAAATTGTGGACGAATTAAGGCATGCTTTTTTTTTCAATCACTGATTTAACTTAATAATTAAATAAATTAGCAACTTAATTTGTTTCAATACAAATCTAATCGTCCTGCATAAAGGATTTTATGCAGTATAGATTGATAGATCCTGTCATTTGACATGATATCTAAAATTCTGACCCTGATTAATTCTGAAAGTATCTCATAGTCATAGACCTGGAATGGATGCTGAATAAGTAGACAAACATAGTCAATAACACTTGTTACCTTGGTACATACGTATTAAATTCTGACATGTATGACATTTTAACCAAGGCAATTTTTGTGGGGGCATCAAATCAAGTCATCATATAAGTATCATATTTGAATTTAAAATCATAACAAGCAGCGATCGTACCGAAAATCTGACTTCAAATTTAGTCTTCTACCATCTACTACGCACAGGGTCAGTATAGTGCATTCGGAAATAATTAGAAGTCCAGTACACTATATATAAGAAAGAAGATAATTATTATTCAAAATCGAACCAGAGTATTAAGACATAGAGTTGTAACAAGTCAGAAATGAAAGAATAAACTATTGATCTTTCAAGGGTTCTGTTGCTACAGACGCCGCCATTTGCAACATACTTTAGAAAGTCTCTAACGCAAATTAATTACAACAATATTTTATGAAAGTATGTAATTTGCATAGATATTTTATTAATTTTCATCATAATTAATTTATAGTGATCAATACAAAGAGTTTTATCTATATAATACAGAATAATGAATAAATGAAAATAAAGTCTTTGAGATTATAAATTTTGTCAACGATAAAGTCCACAGTAAACCGTTCTTCGGTAAAACGTTAAAATCCAACCGATTACGTACCAGTACGGGTCAAAATACTCAGACAGACTGTGATGTCATTGCGAAACTAAAAATAGCCACCGGTGGAATTTCCCAGTGAGTGCAGGTGCCGGCAGTTACGCGGTTTGTCTAACCATTAGTTAAATTGCTGTGATCAGTTCAACATGGCAAGAACGCTAGAAAATTTGTTAGGCGACCATGTGATTCGTCAAAATGGTGACAAAGTGGCAATTAATTCACTTTGTGGCAAAGATCGCGTACTTGGATTATATTTTTCAGCCGAATGGTGTCCACCTTGCAAAGGATTTACACCAAAATTGGTGGATTTTTATAATGTTAAAGTGAAAGAAGAAAGTCCTAAGTTTGAAATTGTTTTTGTTAGTTGGGATAAAGATGAGAATACTTTCAAAGACTATTTTAATACAATGCCATGGCTTGCGATGCCATACGGATTAGAAAAGAAGGTAAACGCTCATTAAATTGACTCATCTGTCTAATTCTAATTTTTTAAACTAATTTATTTACGAATCAAAGACGTGCCACGGAATGACATGTCATCGTTAATATTGAGATTACTTTATTTAGTCTAAGTATTGATTTCTGTAATGAATTTTCTGCTGAAATTGAAGTATGTTTATTGTATCATGAGGATATAATTATAATTGATTGATGAGTCATCATTGTTTTATTGGTGAGGATGATGATAAAATGATATCATTATGATAATAGCCATTCTTTTCCTTGGATTTAAAATAGTCGATTTAATTAGTAATTGAAATTCATTTCGGTTTATTATTTTGTCTCTTAATTAATTGAAAGTGTGTGGAAAGGTAAAAAAAGTGAGAAAGTCAATGTACATTTCGTCACTATAGAACTACCTTACAGTATCAAGGACTTACTCTGACACTGTAATTTAGAATTTAAAACCTAGCTTTCAGTTCTGAGGAAGTTTCTAAATCACAAATGCTCTTATATCTATATTGGGTATAATAGTTAATATTATAAAACAAAGAAAAAGTTTTATACCTTTCTTCCCTATTTCTATTCAGCATAAAGCCAGAAACAATTATAAATATTTTCCCCTTTTAATACCATTCGATCTGTGCTGAATGGCCATAAAACTCAATTTTTGTATCAGTTTCCTATTGATTATTCATTTTCAATTGTTAATTAATGGTTCTGCAATGCCACTGTCAATTGTTTGTGCATCTGTCTTGCAGTAATTTTGTCATATAATATGGTCATGTCAGTAAATTTTTTTTGGGCTATATTTACTGCCGTATATGAGCAGTTTCCCCTAGCAAAGTTTCCTTAATCTTTCCCCTAAAATGGCCAGAATTTTCCCCTAACTGTAACAAGAAATGTTTTCCACATGATCATGTAAAAAGAAGAAAAATGTAACAGTTTTCACACCATTGTCACCTATTATAGTGTAGTTTATGATTTAAACAAATAAATAATCACATATGCCATAGAAAATGTTTTATTATATACAAAATGTATTCCCATTTTGAAATTTGTTGCGCTAATTGATGGGCATGGGTAGTAAGAAAATTTTGGAAAAAAATCACTGCATTGAAGGCCTTTATAGTCTCCAAAATCTTGTTACTACATGTCAATGTACAAATCATTTTGTTTATAATCCTTAATATTCTTATTATTAAATATAGCATACTGTCAAATCTGTGTTTCTGGCCACCTTAGAATAAAGGCTAACCTGTGATTAAAGGTCATTTTTTAAAAACCTTAATTCTTGGATTATTTAGAATAAAATGACCTCTGATTAATGGCCACCTGTCAATATGCCATATTCTGTCTTTCCTAAGGATGGCCTTATTCAACAGGTTTGACTGCAAGCACTCACCATTTTCATATGGAATATATACTTATTACTGACCCTTAACCTAAATGTGGGTGCCAGTCTGAAGACTGAATAACCTCAATTTATCTCCTAAATCTCTGCTGGTCTGGTAAAAATAAATACAAGTAAATTTTAAAGTTTCTATCAATTATGATAAAACTGTTGTACAAAGGATAAAATGGCATGTAATTATTCTTCGATAAATGTTGCAGAAACAAAAATAATCACAAAATCAGGCTAATTTTAACATTTAGTCCGGTAAATAGCAGTCTTCGAATTAGTGGGTTGCCCCCTGCCCGAAAGGATTTTTTCCTTTAAGTCTTTTGGAGGGCAACCTAGGTTTAGAGAGTTTCCTTCATTAAGTATACAGTACAATCTTTGTAGAGCAACACCCCATCAGAGTTGCAAATGTTGACCGTTGTTTAGAGGTTGTTGCTCTATAGAGGTTTAATTTATAGTAAATATCATTTTAGGGAAATGTTTAAGGTGTTGTTATAGAGAGGTTGTTTCTCTACGGAGGGCCGCTCTGGAGAGGTTGTACTGTATAGTCGGGCAGCCTGTCACAAAAAAATAATTCAAAGACTGAAAACGCTTGTTTTGTCTGTAAAATTGTTTGCCTTTACAAGACCAAATGTCCTGTGCTTGAAACAGTTACTTGTGTCAGTAGACTGTTCTAGTTCAACATAACCTCTCTTTTTTGGCCAGTAATTGAGTAGTGAGTGTCTGTTCAGACTTGGCAGCCATCAATTAAAGTGAATTTTTTTCGATTAGAAAAATCCAGGGCAAAGTTATCTTGATTTATTGGTGTAAGAAAATAAGACTCAGAAGTATCGTAATTTGCTGTGAGCACTGTACAAATGTTCACTTCAATCAAAACGATCCGTACATGTAATCAGATAAGATATATGTTCGTAAATGGAACTTTCCCTCCATGCCAAAAAATCATGCTGGCTCCAGGTCTATTAATGTATAATGAACCAATGATATGTATGTAAACAGACGCAGGAATGAGTGCAAATTGGTCTGTTTTTAAAAAAGAAAATCTAAGGCCATCCTAAAAGAATACTTGGTTTACTGTAACGCTACATTCTCACCAAAAAAGTTCCTACCCAACTTTTTTTGCTTCTTGGGTAAAAAAAAATTGTTTTGAATAAAATATGTATTTTGGGTTCAATGTAAAAATCAAATTGTAAAAAAAATTTCCTACCTACCTACCCACTGAAAATTCTCTAGGTAGTTAGGTAGGGTTACAGCTAACAAACGTTTTTTAAAGGATGTCCTAAACAGCTTCAATGACCCAGAATTAAGACTAATATCCCTGAAGCAGGAAAACTTAAAGGGAATTAATTATTTAAGGATCCCAAGGAATTATTCTTGTGCTTATCCCATTTGACTATACTTCGGTAATAAAGTTGAATTACCTATACAGTCTAGTAGCTTGTATTAATGGAGGATATATATATATATATATATCTTAGTTACTGTGAATCCACTTCCTACCAATGTGAATTTCTTTAATCTCAAACAGAATATAAAAATTGAGTCAAGAATGTATTTGTCTTTTTTTGGGTGTGGGAGGGACAAAATAAAAATAACATGATGTTTACTTATAAATATAACAGAGTAATTCTGGCTGAATAAAGAATGGATTTCAGATTTTGTTTTATGATATCATGAGTATGCTGTCAGATCACTGAGTTTTAATATTATGTTGACATTAATCCCAGTTAAATAGTTATGCATACTTCATGAACAATACATGAATAATTCAAGAATTTTTTTTCATGAATTCTATTCGAAGGGGAATTAAATAAATAATAAAACATATTAGGACATGACCATTGATTATCATTTTAAAACATCTCAGTCATCAATACAGACATTCCCAATCCCCCCCAAAAGAAACACATTTTATTTTTATTTTTTTATTAATTTTATTAATTTATAAGTTCATTAACATAACTATTGGTAGAAAATACCTACTGTTCTATGGGAGAATAAGTAGAATAAATTGAACGTTGCAAAAATTGTAGTTATACAAATGTACATTTTTTCCCAATTTTGATTAAAACACCGCAAAAATTCCCAATCCCAAGGGTATGGGTCATATTCCCAAAATAAAGAAAAAAAAGCTGTACAGGTGGCCTTCATTTGGAGGTCATTTTGTTCTAAATGATCAGTGATGAGTTTTAAAAGAAATTTGTTCAGAGGGTGGGTCTTAATTTAAGATGGCCACTAACACAAGTTTGACTGGGGTTGGGAATATAGTGAAAATTACATAAATGCCATTTTAAGAGTTTTGCATTTCTCACTTCATCAAATGATCTTGATTGGTTCCTCAATGATTAAATTAGACCCGCCTCCGTGGTCGAGTGGTGAAGGTTGCTGACTTCAAATCACTGTAACCTCTCACTGATAGAGGATCGTTGGTTCGAGCCAAGCTACCAACCTGATGATGTCTCTTTATGCGAGAAAGTAAGCAGTTGCTTACGGAGGATGGGAGTCTAGTACTGGTTGTTCCCAGGAACGATGGTTAGGTGAACTGTCCACCTCATGTGACTCTGACTGTTGAAAAGGGGCGTAAAACCCAATATAAACAAACAAATATCCTCTGTGGTAATATTATCATATATTTTCTTTGCATCAGGGTTGAAGCCTCATTAGACCAATTTATCAGGTTCACACCTTCAATAAACTATCATGTCTTGTTTACTTTATGGTTGTGAAGTGCATCAATAAATGATTAATTTCAGTTTCATCCGATTATTTAGCAAGATCAATTACACATTTATTTCAACTTTAAAATGATAAATTGCTAGATGGAATTTTTATTGATAGCGAATGTGGCGGATAGAAATATTATCTCGTATTAAAATTTCTCGAACAATTACTTGGTAATGTATTTGTGTCAATACGTCTGTATACTTCTGAATAGATTTATGTATCAAAGGAGATGGGGAAATGTTCAGTGTGCTGATTTGATTAGCTATATGTTTATATTTATTTTAGCTTAAGGTAAAACATCAAAGCAACTATGTTGTTTTTATTGATAACATTTATCTCAATAAAAAGGCACATTATATAATATGTAACTGATCTAATTGTGAAACAAGCATTCAGCTAAACTGCTAAATATAATCTTGTTTATCAGAAATTGACAGGGACCTAAATTTAAGTTCTATATTTAGTTTTGTTGTTGTCTATTTTGGAACATTATATCTTAAGGAGGTTATCATATTTTACCTACTTGGGGAATAAAAAATCCGGATTGGATTCAGATAACCGTAAAAAATGTTATAACTACATGTATACAAAATTTTGTTTGCCGTTTTTAATTCAAGAAAATGTGTGAAACAAAGGTGATTAAAAAAACTGTTCAGAGGACTTGTTAAAAATATTGTTAAAGCAATTTTAGTGATAAATATCATACATGTATCACCATATATATGTAATTAAAACTTTGGTTGAGCTCATTGTTGATTATGGTTCTGACAAAATCTTTACATTTTTACCAATAGCACCAAACTGTTCCTTTCTTCCTTTTAAATGCTTGATTTGGGTTGATCGATGGGGCCTAAATTAAAAATATGTTTGTTTGCCCTTTACCGACCCTGAATTTTAGAAGAGGGTCGGTAGGTAGGAAAAATATTTTATTTTATTTCTGAAATTGACCTTTACCTAGCATGAAATTACATTTCTATCTAGAAGCATTCTATATTCATTTTATGTATTCTGCTACCATACAACCATTTATTGTGTGCTTTAATCAACCATAACATGTACTCAGTGCCTTAACACACATTATTGTTTTCCTTCATTACTTCAAGTTTCAAATGATACCCCCTTTAAATGTCTATCAAAAGCACTGAGTACATGTATATTTTCTCAAGTAAAAAAATAAAGGTCTCCCAGATTTTGCAATAATTTATTTTTATTTTTTTGGGTCGGTCGGTAAAGGGCAAACAAACTTAATTTTACTTTAAGCCTGGTCAAGTGGTAATGTGTTAGACTTCTAAACAAAAGGTCATTGGTTCGAATCTCAGCTCCGCCTTTCAATATTTTAAGGTCACTTTTTCAGTGACCCCATCCCAACTACCAGTCAAGTACTGTGTTTAAAAAATCTCAGAAAATGGGTGAGGCATGTATAAGTACTTTACACTAGGCATGATGAAGGACCAGGAAAACTATTCGAAAAGAGTAGGGATATAAATGCCTGGTTCTCCTGTATCTTATCTCCCCTCTCTCTTGGGCAGCTCTGAAATGACCATAGCTGTTGCATGGGCTGTTAAACAACAGATAAATAAATAAATATTTGATTTAAATTGTCCTATTTTTCATGCTTAGCATCAAAATCGCCAAATCTGGTTGATGTCAATCCAGCTTCAAAAAGGGGCTTTCCAAAAAAGGGATGGAAAACATCAAATATTCTTAATCAAGTTTTTTCTAACATTCTCTTGTGAATTTCAAAGTTGGGACTTATTATTTCTTAACAGACTACACAAGAATATTTCATAGTTAGGTCTCTAACTGAGGAAGCACAGGGCTTTTATGTTACATTTTGTCACCAGACTCATAATAAAATTCTCCGTCAATTATACTCTCGTATGCATGATTTGAATTGCAAGTTCAAAGTAATTACTCATATGAGATCTCACTGCCATTTATCAAGTCCCCCCTCCTCGGCCTGTATTGATCTTACTAATTTGTAGATATCATCTACTCTTATGTAATTGATACAAGTGCTTTAGTTTGGATCAATTTGTCTCAAGATTGTGCTAACAGCTCAAGCTATTTGTATCAAAGAATTATCATGCAAACTAAGGCCATCCTTAAAAAACATTTTGTTTGAGGTAACACTACCTATTCACCAAAAACAGTCCTACCCTGAACTTTTATTCTTATTTTTTTTCTCCCAATATGAAAATAGAATTCTGACATGTATATATTGGGTTCAATATAAAAGTAAAACGTAAAAAATAAATATTTTCTACCTAAAATTCTCGGGGAAGAGTTCTTGAATCCTCCTTTTGAATTTCTCAGGGACACTTAAATTCTTCAGTGTTTCCATCACAACTACCGAGTCAAATACTGTGTCTAGAAAATCACAGGAAAAAGGACGAGGCTTGTATCGGTCCTTTACGGGGCACTGACAAAGAACCAGGTAAAACTATTTGAAAAGAATAGGGATATAAATACTAGGGTCTCCTGTGTCTTATCTCCTCAGTCTCCGATTCGGCTCTGAAATGACCATATCTGTCGATAAGGCCAATGAACAACAGATTAATGTAAATGAAACATTACCCCAAACAAAACTTTTTAATGATGGCCTTAAGAAACGAGTCTATTTCAATTTTTTTTAGCTTAATATTCTTAAACTCTCCATCAGAAGTACCCAACTCTTGAAAGTGAAGTATGTTTCCATTGCTTATTGATAATCTTATATAAATTAATGAGCCATGACGTTGATTGCTATTCAATCTGTCCTTACAATTTATTATTACAGAATTACCTACTCAATATTTTTTGTTACCATGGTAATGTTGTGCTGAATTGTGAGCAAGATTATTTTTTTCGTGAATATTTTTTTCTGCTGCTCTAAGCGTTCTTCTTTTCTATGTATGTGCAGTCTTGATTTAGAAAAGTTCTTGCAGGCAATTAAGTTCAGAAAATGCACTTGACTCAAGTGTAAAACATACTATTCACTCAAATGGAGAAATACGATTCACTCAAGTTTAGAACGTATACTTCACTCAAGTTAAAAACATGCTTCACCCAAGTTTAGAACACTTACCTCATTTAAGTTTTAGAACATGCACCTCACTCAAGTATAGAGCATGCACATCCCTCAAGTATAGAACACACACTCAAGTATAGAACATACACCTCACTCAAGTGTAGAACATACACCTCACTCAAGTATAGAACTTAATGCTTCACTCAAGGATAGAACATACACGTCTATCAAGTATATAACATACCCTTCACTCAAGTATAGAACATACATCTCACTCAAGTATAGAACATTTACCCTTCACTCAAGTATATGACATACCCTTCACTCAAGTATATGACACACACCTCACTCAAGGATAGAACATATACCCTTCACTCAAGTATAGAACATACACTACCCTTCACTCAAGTATAGAACATACACTACCCTTCACTCAAGTATAGAACATACACTACCCTTCACTCAAGTATAGAACATACACTACCCTTCACTCAAGTATAGAACATACATCTCACTCAAGTATAGAACATACATCTCACTCAAGTATATAACATACACTACCCTTCACTCAAGTATAGAACATACACTACCCTTCACTCAAGTATAGAACATACACTACCCTTCACTCAAGTATAGAACATACACTACCCTTCACTCAAGTATAGAACATACACTACCCTTCACTCAAGGATATAACATACACCTCACTCAAGGATAGAACATACCCTTCACTCAAGTATAGAACATACACATCACACAAGTATATACTTGACATACACCTCACTCAAGGATAGAACATACTCTTCACTCAAGTATGTAACATACCCTTCACTCAAGTATATGACATACACCTCACTCAAGGATAGAACATATACCCTTCACTCAAGTATATAACATACGGTACCCTTCACTCAAGTATATGACATACACCTCACTCAAGTATAGTACTTAATGCTTCACTCAAGGATAGAACATACACTACCCTTCACTCAAGTATATGACATACACCTCACTCAAGGATAGAACATATACCCTTCACTCAAGTATATAACATACCCTTCACTCAAGTATATGACATACATCTCACTCAAGTATAGAACATACATCTCACTCAAGTATAGAACATACACCTCACTCAAGTATATAACATACTCTTCACTCAAGTATATAACATACCCTTCACTCAAGTATAGAACATACATGTCACTCAAGTATAGAACATACATGTCACTCAAGTATATAACATACCCTTCACTCAAGTATATAACATACCCTTCACTCAAGTATAGAACATACCCTTCACTCAAGTATAGAACATACCCTTCACTCAAGTATATAACATACCCTTCACTCAAGTATATAACATACCCTTCACTCAAGTATATAACATACCCTTCACTCAAGTATAGAACATACATCTCACTCAAGTATAGAACATTTACCCTTCACTCAAGTATATGACATACCCTTCACTCAAGTATATGACACACACCTCACTCAAGGATAGAACATATACCCTTCACTCAAGTATAGAACATACACTACCCTTCACTCAAGTATAGAACATACACTACCCTTCACTCAAGTATAGAACATACACTACCCTTCACTCAAGTATAGAACATACACTACCCTTCACTCAAGTATAGAACATACATCTCACTCAAGTATAGAACATACATCTCACTCAAGTATATAACATACACTACCCTTCACTCAAGTATAGAACATACACTACCCTTCACTCAAGTATAGAACATACACTACCCTTCACTCAAGTATAGAACATGCACTACCCTTCACTCAAGTATAGAACATACACTACCCTTCACTCAAGGATATAACATACACCTCACTCAAGGATAGAACATACCCTTCACTCAAGTATAGAACATACACATCACACAAGTATATACTTGACATACACCTCACTCAAGGATAGAACATACTCTTCACTCAAGTATGTAACATACCCTTCACTCAAGTATATGACATACACCTCACTCAAGGATAGAACATATACCCTTCACTCAAGTATATAACATACGGTACCCTTCACTCAAGTATATGACATACACCTCACTCAAGTATAGTACTTAATGCTTCACTCAAGGATAGAACATACACTACCCTTCACTCAAGTATATGACATACACCTCACTCAAGGATAGAACATATACCCTTCACTCAAGTATATAACATACCCTTCACTCAAGTATATGACATACATCTCACTCAAGTATAGAACATACATCTCACTCAAGTATAGAACATACACCTCACTCAAGTATATAACATACTCTTCACTCAAGTATATAACATACCCTTCACTCAAGTATATGACATACCCTTCACTCAAGTATATAACATACCCTTCACTCAAGTATATAACATACCCTTCACTCAAGTATATAACATACATGTCACTCAAGTATATAACATACATGTCACTGAAGTATATAACATACATGTCACTCAAGTATATGACATACCCTTCACTCAAGTATATGACATACACCTCACTCAAGTATATAACATACCCTTCACTCAAGTATATAATATACCCTTCACTCAAGTATATAACATACATGTCACTCAAGTATATAACATACCCTTCACTCAAGTATATAACATACCCTTCACTCAAGTATATAACATACCCTTCACTCAAGTATATAACATACATGTCACTCAAGTATATAACATACATGTCACTCAAGTATATAACATACCCTTCACTCAAGTATATAACATACCCTTCACTCAAGTATATAACATACCCTTCACTCAAGTATAGAACATACATGTCACTCAAGTATAGAACATACATGTCACTCAAGTATATAACATACCCTTCACTCAAGTATATAACATACCCTTCACTCAAGTATAGAACATACCCTTCACTCAAGTATAGAACATACCCTTCACTCAAGTATATAACATACCCTTCACTCAAGTATATAACATACCCTTCACTCAAGTATATAACATACCCTTCACTCAAGTATATAACATACATGTCACTCAAGTATAGAACATACATCTCACTCAAGTATAGAACTTTAAATGCTTCACTCAAGTTTAGAATCAAGTGTAGAACATATACTTCAATAATGTATTCTACATGCACCTCACTTAAATTTAGAATCTTTACTTTATTATACTCAAGGTTAGAACTTAAACCTATCATTCTCCAGTTTAGAACCTACACTTCACTTGTGTTTAGTAAATGCATCTCATTCATGTTTAGAACATGCACATTTTTTTTGGAAAAAATCTCAAACAAATTGCATGTTTAATATACATCAAAGATGAATGTACATTTGATAGACGTAGTAACCTCAGAATTTCATATAAATCGTGCATCACCAGCAATTTTCTGTGAGCATTCCTGAGATTTTCTCCAGATTGTTCATCTTTAGTCTCAAGAATTGCCTGATACAATTTTTGTGATGTCAACTTGATTATCCCAGTTCACGTCGAGGGATCAGCGCAACAATGTTGTAACTCATATTGAAATAAGAACAAGTTACAACAGTGTTGCACTGAGCCCTCGACGTGTCTTTTACTGTGGCTTTTTCACCTAAAAGGAAAAGGTGCCGCCGTCAAATAGTTAGGCATACTTAAGGTCGTCCGTCCACAATTAGTTTGTTTACACTCTAGCAACCGCAACTCTTTACGAATCTTGATTAAACTTGCTCACAATGTATATGGCCACAATGTCTCGGCTAAGTTCGATTATGGGCAAAATCTGATTATAACTTCTAGAGTTATGGGCCCTTGAATTACAAAATTTGCTATATTTAGCTTGTTTACACTCTAGCGCCTTCATTTATTCACCAATCCTGATCATATTTTCAGTAAATGTGTATAACCAAAAGATCTTGGACAAGTTCGATTATGGGCAATATCGGACCAGAAATTCAAGAGTTATGGGCCCTTGACTTAGAAAATTTACTATATTTGAGTTTGTTTACACTCTAGCGCATTTATTTATTCACCAATCCTAATCATATTGTCAGTAAATGTGTATAACCAAGAGATCTTGGACAAGTTCGATTATGAGTGGAATCGGACCAGAACTTCAAGAGTTATGGGCCCTTGACTTTGAAAATTTGCTATATTTGAGCTTGTTTACACTCTAGCACCTACATTAATTCACCGATCCTAATAATATTTTCAGTAAATGTGTATAACCAAAAGATCTTGAACAAGTTTGATTATGGACGGAATCGGACCCAAACTTCAAGAGTTATGGGCCCTTGATTTTGAAAATTTGCTATATTTTAGCTTGTTTACACACTAGCGTCTTCATTTATACAACGATCCTAATAATATTTTCAGTAAATGAGTATAACCAAAAGATCTCAAACAAGTTTGATTATGGGCGGAATCGGACCACATCTTCAAGAGTTATGGGCCCTTGACTTAGCAAATTTGCTATATTTTAGTTTGTTTACACTCTAGCGTCTTCATTTATTCACCGATCCTATGTGTATGACCTTATGGTTTTGGACATGTTAAGTTATGGGTGGAATCGGACCACAACTTCAAGAGTTATGGACCCTTGGATTAGAATTTTTTATAGTTTTAGCTTGTTTAACAGTATCATACCTTCATTGTTGGTTTTGATCTCAAAATCTACGTAAAAATGAGTTTTACGAGATGGAACTATATTACCTGGTCATTGATTATTGGCCTTGGTTCTCAGGTGAGCGATAAAGGGCAAATGTGGCCCTCTTGTTTAATTTAGCAATACAGAACCATAAATGTAATGATAGTAAAATATATGAAATATGTTTTATTTGCTTTAAAACATATTTACATAATGCCTTTCTTTAGCCACATCTCGTAGAAATGTTGTTAAGACGCTTTTTCTTATTTTATGCAATATCATTGAAAAAAATACTGTGCTATATTCTATTATGTACTTTCTGATTAAAACAGAAAATTTGGAATGTTTTTATTGCAAGTAAAAGTCAATTTCACTTATAAGATATCTTTCTAGGTAAAATAAGACCTACTTCAATTTTAACATCCAAGATGCTAATAGGACTTTAATCTAATGATCTTATTTACCCAAAAAAATGTTTTAAAGAAAAATGAAATTTCTATAATATTGATGGGGATTTTTTATGATTTTAGAGGAAAACATCTTTTTCAGACAGGGATTGGGGCTGCATTTCAGCCTCAAATCAGTCCCAAAAAAAAACACCACATATTAAGACTGATAATTTTATGCAGACACACTGTTGATGATTCTTTACTGATATTTTTTCATACAATGAGCTGTATAATGCATACAACCATGATTAACTATGCATCAAACCAATTACTCAATGGAATAAATAGATCCCTTGGTTCATGACCCATCAGCTGTTATATGCTGCTGTTAATCTTTGTACAATGGATTTTATTGTCCCTTGAAGACAAATTGCAAAAACAATCCATTTTTTCTATGTTCGTGGCTGCTTAAAGCTCTCTTACTGATTATTATTGATTTTAGGGGACAAATAAAGGGCTGAGTGATGAAATTAGTTCATGTATGACTGTACTCAAATAAAGGATACATGTACAACCAGTCTTCATGAAAAACTTTTTTTTAGCACTGACAATTTGGTCCAGCGAAAATGCAAACTTTATTGGACCAAAATTAATGAGCTTTTGGTGGACCAGAAAAATATACACCTTAGAGAATAACCATAGATTGAAATAAAAAAAGAATAACTGATATTTTCACCAAGCAAAGAAAAAAACATTTTTTTAGAAAATATTACTTTTTTGCTGTTCTGAATTTTTTAAAAATTATCACTGAAAAATTTACTGGACCATCTGACTACTCACTTTTTCTAATTTATTTGACCGACAGCCATTTTGATGGACTCGGTTCCCGTTCCGGGGGCTAAATTCGCAGACTGTACAACTGTTCAGACCTAGCTAGGCATACTTATAATATGTCACTAAAGACTGTATTACTTTGATGTTCCTTTATCATATACAAAAACACCAAGTAATTACTGAATGCAACACTTGATAACAATTAGTCTCACCTGTGCTGACAGTCTGTCAGATTAGAAAGTCAGTGAACAGCTTGTACAAATTATTCTATTTGCATGTTATTTCCTGGCAATTCTGTCCTCTCTCATCAAATAGTTATTCATACTTCAAGATCTGTTCATGAAGTATGCAAGAATCAGTTCAAGAAAAATTCATGATTTTATTAATTCTTTTGGAAGGGACTATATGAAGATCAGCCATTGTAAGCCTGCAAAGTTGACATTGAGAGATATACAGTAAAACCCCTGAAAACTGGACCTCATCCGGACCGGACCAAAAGTCCGTTTTTTTCTGTGAATTCTGGCTTTCATAGATTTTTTTTATGAATTTCGAAAATAACTGAGTTGATTAATTGTTTGATTTTTAGAGAATTCCAGTTTTCAGGTTTGATTTTCAGGGGTTTGACTGTACATATAATTTGATATTATGGGTACCTGGAATTATAGGGATGGTAGATAAAAATTGTCATGATTTCAGGATTGATCTTAGAATTTTTTGTTAGGAAGTCTTTGTGGTCATTTAATATAATTGTTACATGAGGGGTTTTATTTTCAGTTTTAGGGTGTTATTTTTTTTGCCAAGTGTCATGCTCAAGTACTTAATTTTTATAATAAATTACGTTTTTTTCAGTGGGGAGTCTAATTTGGAGTCAAAAGTTGGCATATTTCTCTGTTTAAAAGTGTGTTTTGTTCCCCAATAATCATTATAGGTTTTTCAGTTGAATTACTTTCCTTCTTAAATACAATTTTGATGAAAAAAGATCATTTAATTAATGTAGATACCTTATACATAGTTCGTAGTTGGTATTTTAATTTGATTTAAATTTCTTTCATAAAACCTTTTTATGTATTTACACATTTACATAGCCAGAATTGTGTGCTCACAACATGCATTTTGCACTTTTAAACAAGCAAAATGTTTCACTTTTTGAAACAAACTAAATTACCAATCATTAGAGGAACTGATTTTGTCTGCATAGAACTACAGGTATAGAACTATATAAATCTTTAACTAAAACTATTCTCTTCTCTTCTCTAGTCGGTTCTGTGAGATGAGAACCTGATAAAAAAAAACTCACAGACTTGATATCAAACTTTCATCTTGAAAACTCCAAAGTTGAAGTGTAGATTCTGAAATATTATTGTTTACTTAGCCTGAGGGCGGCACCACTTTAACATTTAATGAAACATTGCACATTCTTTGCAAACTCTGCATGCGAAAATAGCGGAGTTATCCTATCTTCATGCCAGCTGTGACTGATTTGATTGTCTATATACGATCAAACCTGTATTAGCTGTCACCTCCGAATAATGGCCACCCTGTTAGTAAAGACCATTCTTTTAAAAAACGTCAAGGATAATTTAGAACAAAATGACCTCCAAATAAAAGCCACTTGACAATAAAGGCTACATTGGGTATTTTCTAAGGGTGGCCTTTGTTCACAGGTTTGTCTGTATTTCTATAATTGATTGCTTAGATTATAAAAACTTCTTGTTCCTATATAAACATTATGGAGATAAATTTATTGAAAGAAATGTATTTACATGTGTGTTCATTGATTGTACATTATAAAGAATCAGTAACAAGATGTAATTAACTATTAAGTGTTTTCTTTTTATAGATCTGCTTGGATAAATGTTTTATAATTTGTGATTGAACCACATAGAAAATTGTGTTTACTGTAATCTCGTCTTGAATGATAAAAAATGATTTTGTCTATTCAAAGGATATTTTAAACACTTGAACACTTACTAATAGGTAGAAATTAATTTTCTGGTCGGTAAAGTAAGACTGTATTTCACATTTGTTGCTTTCTATCAGTCTTCGAATTTGGCCCCGGACCTTAGACCGATTCCACCAAAATGGCCATCGGTCCAGTAAATTTGAAAAGGTCATTGGACTGAGGGTCCAGCAAATTTTCAATGATAATTTTTTATTAATTCTACTGTGTTTCAGAACAAAACATGAAATATTTTCATCACTCTTGAAAAATAATTTTGTAGAAGTTTTTCTACATCCACCATGCAATTGTTAAACTAGTTCCCATTCCATTTTGCAGTGCAAGTCTATGTTAGTTAATTTTCCTTGATGAATACTTTCAGTGCTTTGATTTATTTTGTTTTTATTTGCAGTCGAAACTATGTAAGAAGTTCCGTGTGCAAGGAATTCCTAAACTGGTTCTTATAGATGGTGAGACGGGACAGACAATTACCAGAGATGGGTACGCCCACTTAATGGAGGACGAAAACGGACAGGAGTTTCCGTGGAGACGAAAGAAGTTTTCTGACATCATTAAAGGCAAGCTTCTGAAGGATGGTAAAGAAGTGGAAGCCATGGAAGAGCTTAAAGGGAAAATTGTTGGATTATACTTTGCTGCTCATTGGGTATGTATACATGTGCTGGTTACTGTATAACTGTCTGTCTGTCTGTCAGAATGTTAGTCCAGAAGATTTGTAAAATCAGTTTAGGGATCATATTGCCTTGTTACATAAGTAACTGTCTTATCTCAGTGGCAGTGGTGCTGAAATTGATCTGTCATTTGCCTTTTGACTGTAACATACAATTTGTCATAGCTTGACTGTAACATACAATTTGTCATAGCTTGACTGTAACATACAATTTGTCATAGCTTGACTGTAACATACAATTTGTCATAGCTTGACTGTAACATACAAGTTGTCATAGCTTGACTGTAACATACAATTTGTCATAGCTTGACTGTAACATACAATTTGTCTTAGCTTGACTGTAACATACAAGTTGTCATAGCTTGACTGTAACATACAATTTGTCATAGCCTTAATGGTATTGTACCTTAATCTGATGCTATCGTATCATACATCATAACCTAATGATATCGTACTACATGTAAGCATCAAAACCTGACAGTATCTGATGTTCGATGCGTCATAATCTGATACCTTACCATGTGTCATAATTTAAGAGTTTTATACTATGCATCATAATGAGACCTTTAAACACATCCCACACATATATCTTGATATGTAATTCTTATCTGTATCAATATCCTTTACTCAATTATTGAATGTAGCCTTAATAGTTTTGATTTGTTTATACTGCCAAATCAAACACAATATCTATAGGAATCAAAGACATCACACTGTTTGTTATCGTAAAGGTAAACATTGTACTAGACTATCATATCAACCTACTGAAAATACTAGAATAACAATTTATCATAATGTATTACCAGCTTTTATTATCTTAAGTAACTAATTTACTGTTAGATCTGAAAGAATCTGTAAAATGTAGGTGTAATAACAACTTATTACTTGTACCTACTGCATGCACTGATTTTGTCTCTATGTAAAAGTGGGAGTTTCTTGGTGCAATTAGTACAGTTTGTAAAATGTGGATCACTAGGTCAGTGTGACTGTTGAAACATTAGTAAATTGTCTCTCAATAAGATTTAGTCTATAAATTGACCGAACCTTTAATTTGATCCAAATTTTATGTAGCGGTGTGTATATTATATTAATAAATTGGCTGGGATATTCACCAGCCCGATTAGCTCAGTTGGTAGAGCAGCTGACTTGCAAGCAGGAGGTCGCAGGTTCAAGCCCCGCATGGGTTACATTATTTTCCTCCTATTACATTTGGTGCCGTGAGTGTGTGACTAGCCTTGGAATCCTTGAGCTAGGGTGAAGCAAATGGCTCGGTTAGTTTAAAGAGCCTGTGGTTGTTGTGATTAATTTACTTTGAATAAAAAGGAAGGAAGAATGTAGTGGTGTGTATATTATATTTATAAATTGGCTGGGATATTCACCAGCCCGATTAGCTCAGTTGGTAGAGCATCTGACTTGCAAGCAGGAGGTCGCGGGTTCGAGCCCCGCATCGGGTACATTATTTTCCTCCTCCTATTACATTTAAATAGACTTGATAAGATGCTGTGTTATATACATAGGACTCAACAAATCCACTTGTCTGCTTGTAATTACCTGTTTAATTACTGTAGTACTAGTTTAAATTGTAAGCTGGACATTTTGCCAGACAAACAGCATAAAGAAATTGTTGAGCCCTGATAGGTTTTATATATTTAGTATATAGCTGCAGCGCTTTCAAAATAATATTACACACTGCAAAGTTTGTGTTTATGTTGTTTGGAGGTAAATTGGTCACTACCGGTAATCTTTTTACAATGCAATTGAGAGGTATCATCATTTATTATGATCTTCAAGACAGTGTAATGGAACAATTATAAGTTGAATCCAGCTTGTTTGTAAATTTGTTGTACCCATTTGAGAAGGGGTATATTGGAGTCACTCTGTTGGTCGGTCATTGGTTGGGCAGTTGATCGGTCGGTCCATCATCATACTATTTCACAAGTTTGTGGAGCAAACTACTTCCCATTCCTGAAGCGATTGCAATGAAATTCAAAATGTGTCATCACCATGAAGTTTAGATGTGCTAGACACAATTTCCAAAATCCAGAGTTATGTGCTCTTCAACTTAGCCATATAGTGCACTAATTCTTAGTGTCAAAGTGGCGAGGGGGTTGGATGTGGTGCTTTAGTCAGTTCTGTGAGAACACTCTAGTTTCAAATGTCAGGCTACCATGATGGAAAGGCACTAAGACTAAATCTTTGGTATATCGCATTAAGCAGATTTGATATAAGGGTTTAACGTGCAAATATTCTAGCCTCATGATTGGATGATTATTATAACTAATTGGACTGTGTTTAATAATGTATCTCTTACATGTAATGAACAATTTGTCTCTGGGTTACTCAGATATTACATGAACGCAGTACAAACCATTATGTCGTAATGACTTCTAGTACGTCTGCCGAGTAACTATTGAAGCAGGACATTTTTTTCGAGAATCTTACTTTTTATCGACTCAGAATCCTGAATTTATGGCCCTTAAATTGGATGAATGTAATTATATGTCTAAGTGTTTGGATTGGAACTACTTCTGGTGAATACCGGCAGAGTTTTAGTGTCCTCATTTTTTTGTCATTGTTTGTCTATCATCCAACAGTTTAATGCTTAAATAGATAAATTCTCACCTGTCTTTGTCATTACTAGTTTCGGAATGTTGTCAATTAACAAGGTTTTGACTGAGTTAATGTTGCTCCAATATAGTTATAGTTTGGCAAGCCTTTGATTTACCATGAATGAAATCAAGTGGAATAGAGTTGTTGAATTACTATGTTCACCTGTCCCCTGCCAAATTGTTATTCATACTTCATGCACTAATCATTCACTATTCATGAAGTATGCAAGAAAAGTTCATGTTTTCATGAATTCTATTTGAATGGGTAATAAAGTCCTTAAATGTCTGAATATAGTGTATGAATTCATAGGTGCTTGATTTCTTTAAAGAACAAGGATTGCCTGATCGGATCGAACACATTTTTTAAACTGAGTGCCTAGTACATGTATGTTTGAATCATCTTATTTATTGTTATTCATGCATTTCATGACGGGCATGTGATTTGTTAGATAATTTAATCAGAAACGGATATTTTGGTTATATTTAAATGAATTGGTGTGGGAAGCTGGAAATTGGTTGAAAACAATCCAACATACCTGTGTTACAGGCAACAAACATCTTTTGGACGGCCCTTAAGGGGATGTATACCCCTTCGTTAGAAATTCATGAAATCATGAACTTTTCTTGAACTATTCTTGAATACTAGTTCATGAAGTATGAATAAACTATTTGACAGGGTTTATAGAAACTGTCGAGTCTTTTATATATTGTATGCATATATCTCGCTAGCTAATACACCCAGGCTGAAAATATAAGTAAGTTTGTTTGGAGTGCTCCTACTATATACTCACGAAAAAAAAAAATAAACTTAAATTTTTGGGGGGCATTTTTTCTTACAATTGTTATATAGTAAAAAAATCTTACCTATCTACCCAGTGCAGAAATTCTGAGATGAAGCACTCCAAACAAACTTATATTTATTTGCAGCCGTGACTGGATAGTCTTGATATTACTTATGATAGATTTTTCCAGACTGACTTGCTGAGACAATTGCTGTAAGTTTTATATGCTGAACAGTAAAATTGTGAGAATATTTTCAATGTTTAAGGTTTTGCAGCTGCTGTCTACTTGAAATCTTTACTCTGTAAGATTAATGTTAAACATCAGAAAGTATGCACAATGTGATGTGTTCTGCATCACTGACAACCAAGTTTATCGCTTCACTGTACACATTAGCATAATACTAAAATACTCCACATTTTAACATCATTTTTCTCTAAAATTGCAGCTTTTTTTTAATGCCTTGGAAGAGGCATGTTTTCCCTTCTTAAAACAATACTTTTTCCTTGTTGTAAAGGTACAGTACAACCTCTCCAGAGCGACTCTCTCATGAGCAACAACCTCCCTGCAATAACAGCATGATTTTTTCCCACTGAATGATTTAACTACAAATTCAACCTCTTTAGAGCAACAACCTCTCAACAACAACATAATTTTGCTACTCCCAAATGGTGTTGCTTTGGAGAGATTGCACTGTACTTGTCTTTGGAGTTAGCATTCCTCCTGATTTTGGAAGTATTTGTTTAAAAATATATTTAAAATGGCCATAACCACAAGAAGTATGCAAGAAAAGTGCGAGAAAAATTACGAGGTCATGAATTCCCTTCACATGGGCTGAGTGTCAGAGTTAATTAAGGGACAAAAAGGCCTAGAAGGTGATGAATAATTATGAACAATTTGAACTTAATTCCTCGGACATTCATTATACTTTCGTTTGAAAAACAGGTCGTATTATGGGAACACCACTGTCCGGCTGGAGGGGCGTCCACTATGGTGTCCACCCTCTAATTCAAACAGTGTCGGAAATGTTTATGGCCATGAGGTCTGGATCATATTAGATAACCAGCCTAATCGGGCCAGGCACTTCTGAGTTATGCCCTTTGACGCTTGAAAAATGAATTGTGATGAGCATATTTTGTGACCTGAGGCCCTCTAGTTTTTCATTGTATTTTACTAAGGTAATAACTGTCTACATTTCTATCTTGGTACATTACACTCCATTTCTCTGTAAGCTCTGATTACTGGTATATGTTGACATGAAACACAAACTTATGGGGCATGTGGTATGTTAGTTAGATGGAGAGGTTTGTGTAATGTTTAGAGTATATGCCATCTGGACATTGTATGCTTTCACTTGCCGAATTCTCATTGTAATTGTATTAAGTTAAAGTTACATCAAATCTATTAATTGTTCTTCGGTCATCGTAATATACTATGTAAGTTTGTGTTTGTAAAATAATTAGCGAAAGGTGTTTTATGATTATTCTAATACATGCCTCTGATGCCGGCCTTTTTCCTGTGAATTTCTAGACGGGGATACTGAAAATGTGTTCTTGAGAAATTCAAAAGCTTGAACTCAGTAGTCCAGAGCATTACCACTAGACCACCAAGCATCCCTTTGAACTTTTTGGACTGAACTGAGAAAAAAGATTCATTTTATGTACATGTAATAGAATGTTTTCAAATTGGGCCATCATTAAAAAAATGTTTGTTTGCTGTAACCCGACACAGAAAATTTTTGGTTGGTAGGTAGGTTGGAAATTTTTTTTACAAATGTCCGAGTGCTATTTTCAGCAAGTCCTGAGAGACCCAAAAAAGTTGGGCAGGGGCCTTTTTGGTGAGTAGGTAAGCCTTACGGTAAACAGATTTTTTTACGGATGGCCTTGATATTATATTTATTGAGCTTCAAAAAATAGTAATTTACTTGACTATTTCTTAAAGGTTGGAATTGGATTAGTTGTAGTGTTTCCTTCAGCTCTCAATTTTAAGGGGCATGCCCTGGAACTGCTGTGTCTTGGGTTTCATACACCAAAAATGCATTTGTCACTTGTAAAACCAATTATTACCGAAAAGTCAAAGAAGAATGTGCATTCCAAAATTACTCCTAGTCTATAATGCGCGCATCGGTATGTGTACGTCTATTTGAAGAAAAGGCTGTTAGCCTTTTATTGACGACAACGATATTTCTGATTCGTCTGAGAATTCAACTGAGCCTGCACGTTGCCTTTCAAAGCAGCAAAATAATGATATTTACCTATAATTAATCGATAGATTAACATTGTGTCGCATGAATAGTATAACATGCGCAATACTTACAATTTCACAGTTTGCTGACATATTTTGTAGATATTTTACAAGGCTTTCATTAATTGATTTAGGGCATTAAAATGATACCAATTTTATTGCTATTCGAGAC
This sequence comes from Lutraria lutraria, assembly GCA_964023205.1. Lineage (NCBI taxonomy): Eukaryota > Metazoa > Mollusca > Bivalvia > Venerida > Mactridae > Lutraria > Lutraria lutraria. Next base: position 16,527,509 of record OZ026837.1, on the reverse strand, counting down.
ACTTCAGTTTAGGGCATGCCCCTTTTAATGGGTTCATTTTTACCCTCTATATCAGAAGCAGTCATGGAGTCATTGGAAATTTTAGATAGGATTTTTTTATGCCATTATTGACGAAATTCCTGTTTTGGGCCCGTCGTAACTTTTTCTTGTAAGGCAATTTTATTGACAAAATTCCTGTTTTTGGCCAGTCATAACTTTCTCTGAGTTTTCACTCGATAAATTGTCAATTCAGAAGTTGACATGTTCATCAAATAATTGTAACTTGAAGCCTCCTTTTATGTCGGCGAATCAGTATTACTACCAATCTGCACATTTTATGTGGATTCCTTCTGAAAAATAACATTTTCTGTCAACCTGCACTGCATTGGAGTGGACATAACAGACATCAATTTAGTTTACAGAATATGATGGGGTGAAAATCGTCTACTTTTGGCACTTATGTGTATGGCATAAAAGAATGCAAACAATCGTAAACTGTCCCAAAACTGTATCATTTGAATAATACAGCTACAAACAAAAAGCTTCATCACAGAAAACACACATACCAAATTTCATTGTGTCAAGGCCAACAACGTGCGCTGCTCTTGAAGAAATAATGTAAGTTAATCTGTGGATATAAGTTCTCTGTACATGACCTTTGACATTTTCCAAAAATTTGTGGACTTTTTCTGAAAATGAATTCGCCATTTTTTTTGTAAAACATAGAAAATTGCAGCTTGACAGCCAGAAAGCTATGCAATCTGGAACCAATGACTCTCAAATTACAAATTTTTGCCTCTTCCTGTCTATTATTTGGAACGGAATGTCAGTGTTAGAAAAAAGCAGTTACAATTCTGGTGTTCCTATTTATCAGATATTATCTTCTTTCCAAGAAACCATGGTGATTGATGGAGTCCTATATATCATACACATTTTCTCAATCAAAATGTCAGTTTCGCCATACTGTACTCTCCAGTAATCTTTATCTGCTGTCCCATATACCATTCACGATTTCTTTTTAAATTGTATTTTATAACTCCAAATCTCTTGCTATAGTAAGTTTGATCTCACTTTAAATCCCTATTGAATACTTAAGTTTTAAGGTAGACATTAATGTTAAAACTACCTATAAATAAAAATGTCAGTAGATATTCAATATTGTTCATATCATTTGTGGATATCGCGTGAGTCAGTCACTACATGGGATCATAAATTTCTGAAAGTTTATGAAAAATTTGAAAGCCAATTATTGTTAATGGAATGACGAAGATAAATGTAATGTTTTTGTTCATACAATGTATATGATACACTGGAGATACATAATTGTTTCAAGAAAAAACAATAATTTTGCCCAAGAATGATTTAGACTTAAAATGTGACTTAATTGTAATGCTATTATAACATTTTGTATTCACTTGTTTAATTTAGGGAGGGGTCAGTATTAAAAGGATGCTAAAAAGGAATTTCTTTGTCCCAATTCAGGGATTTTTTGGGGCGATTCTTTTAGCCGAAATTTGGTCATATTCCCATTGAAAAATAGTATCTTTTTTCCCAATTCACAGACAAAAATTTCCATTCCCCCCCAATTTCTTTTTTTTTTTATTAATTACGAATATAAGTTTATTAACATCAATATTGGTAGTAATTAAATACCTTATTCTACTACTGTTCTATGGGAGAATATGAAGAATAAGTTAAACATTGTAAAATTGTAGTTGTACATTTTTTCCCAATTTTTATTAAAACACTGCGAAAATTCCCAATCTTATTAAAGGGTATGGGTCATATATATTCCCAAAATACTGAAAAAAAACTGCAATTTCAACTTGAAAAAATCACAGGATATGGGTGTGGTGTGTATCGGTGCTTACAATTGACACAATAAAGAACCGGGAAAACTCCTTATATTTTCTCTCTTCTCTTGGGCGGCTCTCAAATGACCAGCTCTCAAATGGGCAGTGATTACGCCCCTTTTCTACAGTCAGAGTCATATGACCAAGGTTATATAAAACATCGAGATGTTACTATTTTTGACAGAGATAATCAGATAAACAGTAAGTCAGGAATTTCATGCCTCTCTGAAATGCTATTAATAACTGTAATGCATGTACACTAGGCATAATAAAGAACTAGGAAAACTATATATATATTCACAAAGAGTATAACCTGTACTTGAGATAGTTTGTATTTTGGTAGTTATGATAATTTGGAATTAGTTTCTTGCAACAATTAACATACTGATTGGTACAGTTGAAAAGTAAATGAGGATGTTGTAAGCCTTATTAAACCTCTGCAAACAAATTTTGAGAGATATATATTGGAGTCACTCTGTTGATTGGTCAGTTGGTTAGTTGGTCAGTCGATCGGTCGGTCGGTCGGTCAGTCATTCTGCCAGGCCGCCCACCCGCCTGCATACACTATCACAGTCCACCCAGCTGCATACACTATCACAAGTTTGTGGAGCGAACTACATGTACTTCTACATTTTTCAAGGGATTGAATTGAAACTTGAAATATATTATCAGTATGAAATGTACATGTGCAAGACACAATTTTCATGCCCAGTAATCCACTCATTCCAGAGTTATGTGCCCTTCAACATACTGTATTCTGTTGCATTCTTACTGTCAAAGTGGCAGTTGGGGTGTGAATTCTGTGACAAAGATCTAGTTTTTTTTGCTCCGTGGCATCCCCCAAAGGTATGGGAATGCCTCTTCAAAAAGAATTCATGAAATCATTTATTTTTCTTGAACTTTTCTTGCATACTTCATGAATAGTCCTTGATAACACTCTAGAGACAACACTTTTAGCTCACCTGCTTTTAGGATCGGTGAATGTACGGCGTCCGTCCACAATTAGTTTGTTTACACTCTAGCAACCGCAGCTCTTTACGAATCTTGATTAAACTTGCTCACAATGTATATGGCCACAATGTCTCGGCTAAGTTCGATTATGGGCAAAATCTGATAATAACTTCTAGAGTTATGGGCCCTTGAATTACAAAATTTGCTATATTTAGCTTGTTTACACTCTAGCACCTTCATTTATTCACCAATCCTGATAATATTTTCAGTAAATGTGTATAACCAAAAGATCTTGGACAAGTTCCATTATGGGCAATATCGGACCAGAACCTCAAGAGTTATGGGCCCTTGACTTAGAAAATTTGCTATATTTGAGTTTGTTTACACTCTAGCACATTAATTTATTCACCAATCCTAATCATATTTTCAGTAAATGAGTATAACCAAAAGATCTTCAACAAGATCGATTATAGGCGGAATCGGACCACATCTGCAAGAGTTATGGGCCCTTGACTTAGCAAATTTGCTATATTTTAGCTTGTTTACACTCTAGCGCCTTCATTTATTCACTGATCCTAATCATATTTACAATGAATGTGTATGACCTTATGGTTTTGGACAAGTTAAGTTATGGGTGGAATCGGTACACAAATTCAAGAGTTATGGACCCTTGGATTAGAAAATTTGCTACGTTTTAGCTTGTTTAACAGTATTATACCTTCATTGTTGGTTTTGATCTCAAAATCTATGTAAAAATGAGTTTTACAAGATGGAAACTATATTACCTGGTCATTGATCATTGGCCTTTGTTCTCAGGTGAGCAATAAAGGGCCAATGTGGCCCTCTTGTTTATCAAATCTTGATCAAACTTACCCACCCAGTTAGCTCAGTGGTTAGCGCATTGTTCTTCTGATCAAGAGGTTGTAAGTACAAACCTCTGTTGAAGCTCACACTGACTGTGACAAATTTGACTAAAGATAATACATCCTATGTTAAATTGTCCTCCATCTGTAGCCTGGCAGTCACTTGCAGATGTAATGTGGTAATAGTTGATAGAAAGTTACTGGTACTCAGAATGCCTGTATTGATGATTTCTAGGTTTTTGGTAGCTAAGTTCTCCTGGTTAAACATTGATATGAAAGAAATTGCAATGATATGAAAGACGTTGCAATGATATGAAAGAAGTTGCAATGATATGAAAGAAATTGCAATGATATGAAAGAAGTTGCAATGATATGAAAGAAATTGCAATGATATGAAAGAAATTGCAATGATATGAAAGAAATTGCAATGATATGAAAGAAGTTGTAGTCTTTACTCAGGAGAGCGAGTCAAGGGCCATCTTGACCTCTTGTATGCTTCAGTGTGACCTAATTATTGCATGTGAATTCAAATTATGTCTTCATAAAATTTGCAATACAATGTAAGCAGACTGTGTATCTTATTTTTTTTCTTTTTAATATTGCTTTAAACTGGCATATGGTAATTCATTTGGGCATAATTTGCATGTATTTGAAGAATCGCCTCATCTCAGTATTAGCTGTATGTTATTTTTGTTCTGCTCTAAATTCTAATGGGTCTTGACTTAAAACATATGGTTTCTAATGCATTATTCAAAGGGTGGTTATAAACTTTAAATCCTTCTTGTTTCTTGTCGTATAGCTTTTAATGTCTTTGAGTTTGTAAAAAAACATTCTGTATATAAAAATCTTGTATTTGTCAAAGGAAATTACAGGAATGATAATGGATTACTGTGTAAATGGCATAAAAACGAGTAAAAAATGATTTATTGAAATGTTTTCTTCTCAGCAGTCTGAATGGTGTTATTCTATTTGAAAGTGAAATTTAATGATTCTTACATCATTCAATACGACTGGCATGCCATGTTAGTTTGTAAAGTGGCTTACATCTGGAGAAACTCAATCTGTTCTACATTATTTATTTTATGACCTCATTAAAAAAAACAGAATATGTTTTGAGATTGCTCTCGAAAACGGATCTCAAGTCCCTATTTACAGCAAAACTTGAAGCTTCAATTTTTTTCTTAAAATCAATTGTTCTGGCTTGTACAGTGCAACCTCTCTAAAGCAACACCCTTTGGGAGAAGTTTGTTGTTGAGAGATGTTGTTGCTCTTGGGAGGTTAAATTAAAAGTTAAATCATGCAGTGGGAAAAATCATGCTGTTGTTGAAGGGATGTCGTTGCTTAAGAGAGGGCTGCTCTGTGTCGCTCACAAAATTTATGAACAATTGAATCTGAAATTGCACAAGATATAATTTCTGAAGAAGTTATAGAAATGGATTTGAATTAAATTAGTGATTAAGTTATGATTAATCTGCAACATTAATCTCTAAACTACACTCACTGTCTTCATTGTGATTGGTTGAAATTAGTGATTAAGTTATGATTAATCTGTGACATTGTCTCTAAAGTAACAGTCTTAATTGTGATTGGAAGAAATTAGTGTAATTGATTGCTGATTGGTCATAATTTATGGAAGTCATAGAATTTATTCTTTTTGGCATTAGTAGAATCTCTGTTGGCACAGTCGTTAATTGGCTTGTAATGGTATCTAGCATATGGTATAACTCGGTCTCTATAGAGTAATGTTCTGTCTGTGGCTGGCATTATTGGACTTTGTTATAATACTGTAGAATTCTGTTATGAAAATGGCTTCTGTCATCCTGTTTAGGTGGCATTCAATTCTGATGAATATAAAAAAACATCACCATACATCTTTATATTGTGTATATTCCCTGTCAAATACCCATTCTTACTTCATGAACTATTCATAAAGTATGCAAGAAAAGTTCAAGAAAATTCATGGTTTAATGAATTCCTTTTAAAGGATTAAAATAAATCATCAGTCTTTGATGTTTTGATGGTATTCATAACATAAGATAAAGGCTTACTTTGTGCTAATATTAATGCCTACTCTAACAAATTTGAAGGATGTATTGTAGTATACTTTATCATTTTATAAACTATGAATCATATGTTGTGTGATTTTAGGCCTTTATGAAGGAATTTGATAAATGTCAAACACCAGATTTCCTGAAGCTTGCTAGCTACATAAATCAAGATTTCATTTTAATATCATACAATTTATTCTATGGTTATATTTTACTTTATTTTATTTTTACAAACATACAGTTTTACTGCCATTAGTGTGAAAATAAATTCTATTTATGTTAGGAACTAGTACTTTATGCAACCCTCAAAGTCGTATATGTAAATTATTTTTAGCATAAACATAACTAAAGTTGCATATTGTTAATCATTGATTTATACAAGTATATTGAGCATTTATAAGAATCAATGAAATTCAATTAACTCATTTCAAGTGCATTTCCAATTTGCTTTTATAAATGATGGTTTCTCTAGAAGCCAACATTTCATACAGATTGTTCAGTACTTGATTGAATGCTTTGTTCGGCACCAAATTTAAAAAAATAATTCTTGATTTTTTTGGTTTTTCTGTCTTTTCGCTAATGTAAATTGAACATAATCAGTCTACAGACGAAGTTATCACTCAACTTCTATCAAATAAAGCAACCATCAAGTACAAATACAACAAGTATTTATTCAGCTTTCTATCGAGAATTTCATGCATCTCTCAGTAACAATGTATGCTGCCAGGTACCAGGTACTGTAATGATTCCCAAAAGCAATGCCTGCTGCCGGGTACTAGGTACTGTATATGATTCTCAGAAACAATGTGTGCCGCCAGGTACCAGTTACAGTAATGATTTTGTAGCTAAATTGCTCACTGATTAATTAATGTTCTGTATTCAACTGGATGATGATGATGATTTTCTTTGGCTCCATCCATCTGTATAAACTGAATATCTCTCATTTCACTTTGCACAATTACAATGTTGTATGGCCAGTTATTGTATTTTAACCCTCAAATCTTTGTAGGCATATATATAATAAATTATGGTCATATATGTTGGGTTTGGGGTTGTGGGGGAAAGTCGTATTTTTTTAAGGCCAGTGCTTTTTTTGTACAGTTGAATCGCGATAGTTTAAGATGCCACAAGAACATCTGAAAATTTCGAACTATCAAACTTGTCTACCTTTCTCATCTTTGGGAGTTAAGCAAAATTATGTTGTTTCTGAGAGGTTGTTACATAGAGTGGTTAGATTAATAGTTAAATTGTGCTGTGGGAAATCATGTTGTTGTTGAAGGGAGGTTGTTAAAGAGAGGGCCACTCTGGAGAGGTTTTACTATATTTATTTTCAGTACCATTTGATGTATGTTCAATTGAGCTGAACCTACTCTGTTTGCATAAACAATAAAACCTTGATTATCCGAAATCGACAGGACCGAAAATTTGTTTTTTATAGTCCATGATTTTGGATAATACGATTCGGATAATTGAGTTTATTTAACATTGAAATGTATTGGGGGAAATAGTGATCAAAAATTCCTTTGGAATAAGAGAAGGTTTTCGGATAATCTGAGTTCGGATAATCGAGGGTTTACTGTATTGCTGCGTTTTAATTTTCTGTATGTTATAATAATGTCTACTTCTTATTTTCAGTGCCCACCATGTCGAGGTTTCACGCCAGAATTGATTCAGACATATGAGAAGTTAAAATCTGACGGCAAGAAGTTTGAGGTTATATTTGTGTCTTCAGACAGATCAGAGGATTCATATACAAGCCATTCTAACTCCATGCCCTGGTTAGCGGTACCCTTCGCTGATTCTAGAAATCAAATGCTGAAAAACTTATATGAAGTTGAAGGTGAGTAATTGAGTATATATAATATATGATTGTCCCTTTCTGCTATGAACTGCGGGGAAGGGGTTCATATTTAAACTAAATTCAGTTATTCTTGCATCTGATAGGTCTATTTTTTGGTATCCATTCTCAAAATCGACCAATTGTAAGTCTGCAATTTACCATTAGGTTGGAGCGTCTTTCCCCCCTTTTTCCAGCACCCAGCGATTTCCCCTCTTTAGTTCGTGACGACTTCATTTTTATGTACAGTATAATTCAGAATATTTCCTGTAAAAGATACACATCGCAAGAATTTCATCACGTTATTCTTTGCTCATTGTTAGTTTTCTTGATGATTCTCCATTGATCGACACCCAGGCTGTTTCTTTTATTAGATAATAAATTTATTTATGCTGAAGTTACAGTCCTCATGCAACCAAGGTAATAAATTGGTGGTAATTATTCTGTGGCATATTATGCTTACTGTATTTTCCAAATTAGGAAACCGGGATGTTTTATTACTTTGTATTAAATGAATGTTGGGAAAGAAAATTGATTCCTATTTTATGGAAATTTCATGTCCTAGAAATAGGTAGGGTATGAAGACTGAACTATTTATAATGTTTATTTACTTTTCACATAATATCACGCTTTTAAATTGTATCTGCCTGTTTGTCTATCATTCTTTCATATATTTATTCATGTTTGCCTTCTTTTGCTTCTCCCACTGCCTGTATGTCCGTCATTCTTTCGTTCTTTTATTCATTTATTGATTCATTTGTTTCAGGAATACCTAGTTTGGTGATGGTTGATGAACAAGGAGGCGTGATTACATTGGATGGAAGATTAGCTGTCAATGAAGATTTAGATGGACAGGTAACTCATCTACTTGTTGACAATGAACAGTCATGTACTATTATGAGTTCAGAAGTGAACACATGTCCTGAAAATATTTGAAATTTAACCGCTTATTCTAATCAAACCTCAGTGTATGACAATTTGCCTGAGTTAGTACCTAAACCTTGTGATCACATGATGCAGCTTTGTCCTTGGCCATTTTAAAAAAAAGATTTGAACCAATCAGAGTTTTGTGTTTTGGACTGCTTTCCTTCCATACATTGAATTAGGTCACCAGGTCAGATCACATGAAAACCTTAACATTCTAGAGGTCACAGTTTTTATTTGATCATCACCAAATCTTGTTAGAATTTTTCCATTAAGATATCTTTTACAAGTTTGAACATGGGTCATCTGGGATAAAAAAATAAGGTCACCTGGTAAAATCACAGGAGAACCTTGTGAACACTCTAGAGGTCACAGTTTTGATTGAATCTTCACTAAACCCTTTCAGAATGTTTGTCTTAATGCTATCTTGGACAAGTCCGAAAATAGGTCATCTGGGGGCAAAAATTAGGTCACCAGGTCAAATCACTGGAAAACCTTGATAACAGACCTTATGACACAGGCTCAAAACAATGTTTTGTCAGCATGCAATGATGCTCATGTGTGTGATACAGAGCCATCTTGGCCCTCTTGTCTGAAGTTATTGTGGTAGAAAATACATTTTAATCATTATTCCTTGGAATATGTTTCCAATTCTACAGAGAAATGCTATCAAACTGGAAGCCATCTAATTGACAAGTTTCTATTAATCTCTGTGGAATTCTGTAGATTATAATATGACAAATGGTACATTTCTGTCAGTTAATGTTGGTTTACTGGTATCAAAGATACACAAAGTAAATGTTTGTTTGTGGCATTTGGTGTGAAGAGAGGAAACAGACATCATATAGATTCTGTAATACCACAATAAGACATCGTAATATACAACTCAACTTTATATCAGTCAACATGATCTATTTTGAATGTTTTGTGAGAAAGACTGTCACTTAATTCACTTGATACTTTACACATGTATTGTATACAGTGCAACCTCCCTACAACAGCCACCAATGGGAAGGTGAAAAATGGCTGTTGTATGGAGGTGGCTGTTGTTGAGAGAGTGAAAATCGAGTAAAATGTCAATCTGGATTGCTGTAGTATACTGGCTGTAACAGGGAGGTACTGTTGTTCGGAGGTGACTGTTCATGGAGGTTACATTGTGATGTTACTTTATTCTATCATAAACTACCCTTATTATAAAATATTATAATATTTTATATTTTTATAGTTTAAGCCTTTGATTGCCTTAATTTAGATATTTTCGTTGTACAGCATATTTGTTAGATATTCAAAAATCTAGGTGACCAATTATAAATGTTGAGGAGTATATTCATGCATATCAAAGTACAGGAGTCCCATCTACTGTCTTAAGTTCCAATTTGCTTGAATAAGGCATAAGAGATAAGTCACAATGACGTGATTAGGCTTAGATAAATCCTGTAAGCTACAAACAGAAACATTGTTGCAACAAGCTTACGTCACAATTATGTGCTTATATGTGCACAGAACAGACCAATTGTAATTAAGCTGCAAGAATAATCAGTCTTATTTGTGTATTATTTTGTTTGAACTAAGTAATTAAGATAAACTAATGGATAGGAATCATTTTGTTCTTTTGTTCTTAAAACACTTCTTGGTGTTATTTGGTGAAGGAAAGAAAATTTGGACGAAATTCCATTTAATATGTTGGAAATGTTATGAAAACCCATGTCAGATATATGTACAGTACAACCTCTCCAGAGCGTCCCTCTGTAGAACAACAACCTCTATAGCAACACCTTCAAATTTTCCCTTAGCTGATATTTGCTGTAAAATTAACCTCTGTAGAGCAACAACCTCTAAACAACAGTCAATATTTGTAGCTCCCAAAGGGTGTTGCTCTACAAAGGTTGTACTATAGTTAATTCTTACTTCATAAACAATTCAAGTATGCAAGAATAGTTTAAGAAAAATTCATGTTTTCATGAATTCATTTTGAAGGGGTAAACATAAAATGAATGCTCACTGCTAATACATGTATTGACAATCTGGGAAAATAGAATAATGGTACACAGTGCAACCTCGCCAAAGAAACACCCTATGGGATTAGCAGAAGTATGTTGTTGTTGAGAGGTTGTTGCTCTATAGAGGTTAAATTTATAGTTAAATTGTACAGTGGGGAAAAATCATGCTGTTGTTGAAGGGAGGTTGTTGCTCAAGAGAGAGCTGCTCTGTAGAGCTTGCACTGTTTATTGACTAAGTTGTATGTAGTCATAATGTACAGTCTATATGTGTATCCTGTTATCTTCATAGCTTATATTTAACCTGGTAATGTTCGGTGGCAAAGTTTCTCTTTACATGTCTAGATAAGATTGTCTCAGTATGTAGATAGAGGGTGTGAAGAGAAAATAGATGTCTGGCAGTTTGTTATACAAAATGTAGATATGGAAAATAATGAAATTACTTGGTGGTGAACAAACAATTCACAAACAACACTTTATGTATATAGATAGTTCCTCTTGCTTCTGGTGTAACCAAATGGTCTGTCTCCTCATGATGGATTGATGTGTGACATTCTGAAGCCTAATTTGTGCTTGTAGACTGTATGTACTCATAGATGGATCATGATGAGTAGAAAAATTGATGTATTCCACCATTGTTTTACATAATTACGTTCTTAACTGCCCATATAATGATAATAATGTTATTCTTTAAGAATGGGCATGTGATAAGTCGATCATTAACTTGTAACCATTAATTTCTCACTCAAGGACGTCTAAGAACAAAAACATAACACCTTCAAAATCACTCTTGTGTGATGGATTGTTGTAATGTCTTTAATTTAGAAATCTTACATTAAAATGATAATTAATTTATTGACATTATTTTACAATTAGAATTTTACAAATCTAGGGTTTGTTGTGATTTAGCAAATAATTATGGTGAGAACATTATGATGGCACTACCAGAATTGATTGACAAAATTAATGCATGCACCAACCAAGCCATGGATAGAGCAAAGAACTATGTTTATAATTTGTTGGTAATCAGTTTTCATCTTTTTTTACTTATTCAGGAACAGTTTATAATCGTTACATAGGTAACTTAGTTATTTTGAATCCTTTTTTTGCAGTGTTTTTTTTTCACTATTTTTTTTCTTGAGTTGGTTGCATCACGAAATCATAGGTCTGTGTAATTTCCTTTCAAAACAAACAGACATATCAGAAAATAATTGTCCGAAATAAAGTCAAGTTCAATGATGAATACTTTACAGAATTCATACATCTTCGAATATTTCGGGTGCAGGAAATTGCAAAATAAAGATCATGCGAATATAAACTGATTCACATTACATGGTTCGTTTCCATCTGGCTATGTACATTGTATGATGTTGATGACTTGTTTTGTGGAGAGACTGTACTCTTGTGATTCACATACTGTTGAAAGAAGTAATATTTGTTGTAAATGCAATGAATGCTTTATAACATCAGAAACCCTATCAAAGTATGGAATGATAACAAAAAACTATCTGAGGGCAAGAAGGATAATACAAGCGAACTGTGTTGTGTAATTATTATCATTCCTTGCCCTGTTTTATGGTATTTTGTGGTATTTCTCTGATGTTCGTCTGGGGAACGATAGTTGCCAGTTCGTATGACATTTTATATAGTTTTAATTTCCTTAGAATGATTTCTTATCATATACATTATTTCTTCGCTATCTATGACATATTAATGCTGTGAAGATAGTGTATATTATGTTTATGGGGTACAGTTTTTTACCAACCATACTGATAGTTTTTAACTCAGCATATTTATTGAGGCATGCTTTTAGGTAAATCAGTGAATAATTTACTGTCTGTCATTTTTTGGGGGGATTTTCAAATTGTCCAAATCGTATTATATCCTCAGCATGTTATTTGTCTGCTTCGAAAATGATTCCTTTAGCACAGCTGTAATGATTTAACGTACAGAACCTTTTTTTTAAATTCCATAGAGAAGACTGGCTCTCCGTTTTTATTGTTTATACAACTGTTCTAATCATCAGAAGTCAGTAACACAGTCTATAGGATTCTCATGGTATATATATATATATCTTTGTTGTTTATTACAGAAAAATTATTATGATAATCGTTGAACATCAATGATGTCTGATTAACTAACTGTACCATGAAAACAGTCTATTTTCATATAATTTTTCAATATGAAACTAAGGTAAAATACTTGGTAAGGAGTCAAAAGGTTAACACATCAGCAATCACCTATATTGCCTTCTTGTATGTAGTCTCTGGCAGTTTCTGCCTATATTTAATAAATGCTGGAAGTTATGTTCATATATTTATTTGGGTTTTACACCATTTTTCAACAATTTTTCAGTTTAATATACACAGCGGCCAATTCACCTAGCCAGTTTTCCTGGTTTGTAAACTTAGCCTTCCACTAGGAACTGGCAACTTCTCCTCAATTGTAGGAAAATCAACATTGTTGTCAAATTTTCATGGAAGGGTATGACCTTCCATGACCTGGGAATCTAACCTGTATCGCCAGTGCACTAACCACTGGACCACAGCCACAGCCACTAGAATCTTTGAGTTACAAGATTTTAAGAGTTCTGTTGGAGAAACTCATCGCCAAAACATACAAAGTGAGAATGTTAGTGTTTATGTTGCCATTTATAATAGGTTTCTTTACTAGACCTGTCCTAATATGGAAAGAAAGTGATGATTATTTATATTTTATATCTACAAGAATTTTGTACTGCTTTATAATCATTACCTTAATTATATAATTTCATTTGAATAATTTTTTCTTCAATCAAAAAGTTAGGACGGATATATGCTGTATAAGTGAAATTCAAAAACGGTAATGCTTATAAATTGTTGTATAAAGATCAAGGATTCATATTTAATGTGTAATTTAACTGTCAAGTTGTGCAATTGTTCAAATTTATGCATTAAAAACTATGACATTAATTTTGTCTGCATGAACCATTATTTCATGAAAATGGTAAAATTGCCTAATTTTGTCCATTAACCGAGTTTAGTATTTTTAGTATATTAACGCTGATAAGTAAACATATTTAAGATTCAAACCCTCTATAATATGATAATAAGATCAATCAAGAAAATACTATCAGTTCTGTTGTTTTATGCCATAAATAAGTATATTAACCCCGGCCAAATAGTTTTTCATGAACTATTCATGACATATGCAAGAACAGTTCTAGAAAAATTCATGTTTTCATGAATTCTATTCGAAGGGGTATATAATAGAATTCCATGATTCAGAAATTCAAGTTCTCCGTAAAATCTTGGCATATTTGTAGATGTTTCACTTCTTCTTGTATGTTTCAGTTTTAATGGCACGTATACCGAGGGTTCAACGCAACAGTGTCGTAACTCATATTGAAATAAGAACAAGTTACGACAGTGTTGCACTGAGCCCTCGATACATGGTATGCTTTAGACTGCTGGCAATCGTACATAATCAAAATAATAATGTTGTTGTATATAAATTAACTAACTATGTTTAATTATGTAATTATGCAATATTTAATCATCAGTAACCTTGAGAAATCCATGATATCCGTCATTAAATTTGAAATGAGACAAAATCATTTACTTGAAACAGCACCAAGCTGCGCGTGAATGCATTATTTGCATGAAAATGCATTGAAATGCATAAAATGCATTGAAACAGCAATTAATTTTAAAATTATTATTGTGAAATATTGCAGAATTTTAAATTGTAAGAAACGTTGGCAACAATGTGAAATATCTTACTGCTGTTTAGCTTAGTGTACATGTTGAGTATACCTTCGAGGCAAATGCAGTCATGATATGATTAAAAACATTGAAATTGTTTTAACTACATGGCTAACATTCCTATCCCTTGATTTGTGAAATATTCTTTAAATCGAGGGTTCAACGCAAGAGTGTCGTAACTGATATTGAAATAAGAACAAGTTAAGACAGTGTTGCGCTGAGCCCTCGAAATGTAATTATTACTCAGACTCAAGCCGGATACATGCGAAATCATAGGGGTCTTAAGTAAGGCCAGTTTCCACGAGTACTTTCAGGTCTTTGATTTTCTGTCATCAGCCATCCATGTCCTCATAGCAAGCAGCTTGTTCATAGTTGATTACATTCCACTTCTTTATCAACATTTATCATGTGTTTGGCTCATAGAAACTAATTTAACTCTATTTTGGCAAAATGTTTGATATGTTCGATCATCTTTGAATGATATATAGATAAGAAAAGAATTTCTAGAAGAAAAACACATACAGACCTTCCCTAAGATACTAGACATACTGCTTGTAAATGTGATTCTTTAAAAATTGATAATATTTTATCATCTGTTGTGGATGGTCAAGTCCATAAATAAGCCAGGGTGTCTTTAAATTCCCCCTTGCTCAAGCTATAGTGTCATAACCAAAACAAACCGTAACTGGTTTCAGTAGGGCTGTGGCTAGTACACGGGTATTCGCGAATCAAACTGAAAAATTGATTATGAATAATCGTCATTACTAAGATTCATGGTTCACGATCTTGTTTTTTAACAAATTAAAAGCATATTATTTGTTCTTAAAAATCCCTTTTCTCTGAATAAATATTGTCTCATCACCAGGACTACTTTGTTTGCAAAGATGTCCAACTGGTTCTTTAAATAATGATGCTGGTAAATCAATTAACTGGATGGGTGTACATATAAATTTAAACCATAAAACAATTTATATTGATTTACTTCATTATTCCTAAAAAACAAATTAGCTGTCTTCAGGACATCAATGTTGAAGTTTTAGATGGGTTACTTGATTATAACAAAAGATTTGTGATTCGAATTGTGGATCGTCAGTGTTGAATTGTGGATTGGATCGGATCGCCACTTACCCACTGATCCACAGCCCTAGGTTTCAGTCTACTTAACTTATTAGTTACATTGTAGCATACTTTTTCTGATCAGTATACATTGCTGCATACATCACTCTATTGGACTTTATATAAATACAGTCTAACCTGTGTAAGCAGCCACCTCTGAATAAAGGCCACCTGTGAATAAAGGTTAATCATTTTTTGAAAAAAACATCCTTGATTAATAAGATCAAAATTACCTCCAAAGAAAGGCCATTTGTCAAAAAAGGCCATATTTTGTCTTTCGTAAGGATGGCCTTTGTTCACAGGATTAACTGTATTTACAACTTTAAAGAATATGGAATATTTAACCCATTGACGTAAAATTGAGCACATGACCCATTTCAGAAACTGCCATGATTTTCAGTTAGATTTTCGTTTTGTCAAAATTATCAGCTCCGAAAATCATTCAGAAATGCATGTCAGCCAACTATTTGAAGAGTTTTAGCCCACATTTGACATCATTTCTTGATTTATATTGAATTGTATATCTTAGCTCCATGTTACATTTTAACACTCAAATCTCTTAGGCAGTTTTATTTTATTCTTATCACATATTTCTCTCTCCAGTGTGTCAGGTAGATTGATCAGTGAATAGAAAAATATGTTTCTTTTGTAGAGCCATATACATGTATGTAGTACAAGTGCGTGATTTTTCTGTTAAAGAAGTTTGATGCCGAAATAAATGTTATTTCTGATGTTCTGAAGTATGTGTATATTGACGTTACTATAGTCGTGATCGCCGCCGAAACAAAATTGGAAAGATATAATGATATCTTGAACAGCTGTTAATGCAATAATGTAAGAAACCAGTTTTAATGATCTGCCGTAATCCTCAAGGCAGAATTGTAATCTTTGAATGCACAGCCTGATTCTTGCAACATGGCTTTGCAACAATGTGCAGAAATATGCTGCCAAAGTGTTAATAATTCACTCTTCTATTTAATAGCTTTTCTGAGAGAATTATACTTAAAATATTTTCCATTTTTTATGGTACGTGAGTCAGTCTTAAAATCCTGGAAACTTGAAGGTCCAGCAATGATTTGTTAATGCATTTCACGATGCCATTGTTTGTTAAGCTGTTGTAGTGAGCTGAGTGCGTCTATGTCAGTCTGGTTCAGTTTGTTGGTTTTTTGTTACCTGATTGTTATATTTTCTGAAAATTCCCAGTCTGGTTCAGTTAGTTGTTGTTGCTTGTTATATTTTCTTATTATTCCTGATTTCTTGTGTTATTGTATTAATTTTTGTGTTTTAAAGCTTTTTTCCAAGTTAAATTGAATTATCAAAACACTCTGTACTGTTGCTGTAACGAATCTACTGTATACAGGGTTAGCTTCAAAACATTTTCATTTCTCTTTATAAGGAACTGTATAATTCTACTCTGACCAATGGGTAATTATCTCCCTTTGAAATCCCCAAATCATCTAGGGATCTGATATTTATTGTCTGTCATGACTGTAACATCCTAGAGAACACAGAATTATGGTACTATATCAGTATGTCATATCCTTATGGTGTCAAGTTATTATTTATTCTGTAATTCTAGAATTCCCAATCAAGAACTACTCATGAATTATTCATAACATATGCTAGAATAGTTCAAGAAAAATTCATGAATTCTATTTGAAGGGGCTAACACCTCATATTCTCTTAATGTAAATGTACTTGCTATATGTACATGTGATGTTTGTATCTGTGTAATTCTCATTATAGTTTTGTGCACCAGGGGAAATAATGATAAATGACTGGAGATAAAACTGTATGGCTCATAAAAAACAGTCTGTACTGAAGTACATTGCTAATGTATTAGATAAGTGTATAGTGCTCGCTGCCAGTTGCGATACTTTTATTTCTTAACACTTCTTTTTCTTCTTCCCAGTAAAGTGCAGGGCCCATTCTGAGGTATCAATACATCTGTGTTAATGTTTGGGTGAACATTGAATTGAAAAGTTTAAAAGGAATCTGGCCTGTAAAGATTGATTTTTTCTCTGGGATTTTACATTGACCATCAACAATAGTCAGTCAGTCAGTATGCAACTTTTCCAGCTACATGTATCACAGTGGATGAAGACCTTGAAAGCAATGGTCTTGTTGTAATGTGTGGACTATCAATCAAAGTGAGTTTGCATCTAGGCTCCGCCTTCTGATAATTCAGGGACACATTTTCAGTGTCCTAATCACAACTACCAAGCCGAGTTCAAAATCGAGTTCAAAATCACAGGAAACTATAGTATTAAGGCATTTATTGGTGCTTTACACTGGGCGGCACAATAAGGAACCAGGATTATCTACTTGAAATAAGAGTAGGGATGTAAATGGCTGGTTCTCATGTATCTTCTCCCTGTGAAGCATGATTGTGCAACCCTGAACATGGACTCTACCAACCCACTGAATCACCAGGCATGGGGAGGAAGACTTCGCTCCCGACAGACAGACAGGCCACACCCTCGTCATGAGGATTAATCCATGGCCTGTAGAATCAAAACTGGTTGATGATGATGTCTCTTGGGCGGCTCTGAATTGACCATAGTTGTCACATTGTTCTACGAATTAATAACATGTCAATATGACTCTAATAAATTCATTTTCTACTGTTTTTGCTCACAATTCTAAGTACTACTTCTGTCAGAATCATTTATGGGTAATGAATCCCCTAGGAAATAATCATGACATGTAATTAATGCATACACCAGTGAGTGAATCGTTTTGTACTGTAGATGTTTTTTTTTAATATTGTTTTTATTGATTTTTATAATGATTAATGTTCTTTAATCAAGTATTTATATTTCTGAGGTCATCCTAAAAAAATATTTTGCTTGCAGTAATGCTACCTATACCCACCAAAAAGGCTGCTACCCAAATTCTTTTGGCTTCTCGGGTAAAAAATAGGATTTTGATATGTATTTTAGGTTTGTATAAAAATTAAATTGTAAAAAAAATATTTCCGAACTACCTATACCCACTGAAAAGTCTCTGGGTAGGGTTACCGCAAACAAATATTTTTTTAAGTATGGTCTGATTGGATTAATTATTCTGTCCTTAAAATGTCATCATTTCTCACCTGGAATGATTCAATACCTGGCTTTGTTGTAAGAGCTACCCTGTCATATTTCACAACTTAATGATATTCATCCTATTAGTTCCTATTTGTATTGAATTACTCTCATCAGCCTCATGCTGTGGGCATATTTCGAGGGTTCAACGCAATAGTGTCGTAACTCATATTGAAATAAGAACAAGTTACGACTGTGTTGCGCTGAGCCCTCGATTTGTCAAACCACTGAATATGAAGAACAAAATTAATTACAGCTCATCTTTGAATATACATTTTTTTGTAAGTATTGATGCGTGGCTTGCAGTAAATGAATTGCCGCACGTGATTATTGACTTAAAGAAACTTCGTTTGATCATTTTAAAAACTTTCATGTTAAATGTGCTCTGTTTGCTTTTTGCATTAGAAAGGGGACATGATGATTGGTTTGTGAAAAGTGTTTGATTTAGTGTTACAGCATTTAAAAGTTACTAGACATTTCTTTTTGAGTGTTCAGTTTACAGTTTTGTTGACAAAACACTTATTAACACATTGAATATATAGTGAAGTCTTCTACTCAGTTCTGTGTGATGAAAGGCTCTTTCATTTAGAGTAGAGGCAATAAATTGCATAGATCACAATACGGCTCTGTACTCTATGCTTAAGACCATTCATGCACCTATGTTCAGAGACAATGGGTCCAATTTCCAATTCAAACATTTCACATATTTTTAATGCCCGGCGTCCCCCCGGCTTGGTAGAACCCTCAACCCCATTGTCTTATTTGAGTCGTAAGTTGTTTACAGTCAAATTCTGCAGATTTATTTATGGAATTCGGAAGAACTTCACGAAGTAATGAATTTTTCTTGAACTATTCTTGCATGCTTCAAGAATAGTTCATAAAACATGAATAACTATTTGAAAGGGGAATACCATTAGTATATATGTCCTATAAAGGCCCTTGTGTGTTATATTTTACAGAATTATTTAATAAGTCAAGATGAACATTACTTCAATGCATTAAATTATTAAATCATTTATATGAAGTCACCTTCTTTTCTGAAAAGAGTTTGCAACATAAATTGGGATAGTTTTAGCATCATAGTCCTGATCAGCCAAACATTTATAAATTTACATCCCGAGAGTATTGCATTTTCAACTATCTTACATCCAGGCTAAATTATCATAAATCAGAGACCTTATCTACTTCTTCTTACATTCTTGCTTCGAGAAACTCACGATATGATAATAGGAATATATCAAGGAAACTGCACTCTGTAGTCTGATCAATCCAAAATCGCTGGCTTCCATTAACAATATGACAAAAATGTGCGAGATATTGCTTCGTACATTGAAATGCTCTCTTTTTGCTATCTTCAGACAGAAGTTCACTTTATATTTATTTCATTTCTATGAATCTCTTGGTTCATCTTTTTTAGACATTTTTATCTGATCTATGCGTATATGTCAATTACCAAGTGTTGGAATGTTGCTGTCAAGTATTTTTGTGCGTATAAGTACAGTCACACCTGTTAATAAAGGCCGCCTTTGGAAAAAGACAAAGTGCAATGTTTATTGACTCATGGTCTTTATTTGGAGGTATATTTGTTCTAAATAATCAATGATGTTTTTTTTTTAAAAATGGCCTTTATTTACAGTGTGGCTTTTATTCGGAGTTGGCTGCTTAATCAGGTTAGGCTGTATTGTATGAATTTCCATCTTCATTAAAGACGTTTTCGGTAGTTCGCTACATTTTTCACATAGACATAGTTATAGGAAAAATTAAAACTGATCAATGAATTTTTTTAAACTTTGCATAATGGTAGCATATGATAACAGAAACATTTTAAGCGAAAACAAATTGGGGGTCACTGATCTCGTTTTTGAGTTATCTGCCCTTGAATTTGAATTTTTGCTTATTTTAGGTCATTTCAAGGGCAGTTTTATTTTTTCCTACATGTCTATGTGAAAAATGTAGCAAACTACCGAAAACATCTTTAATGTGATAAGGACTTGGCCAATATGAGTCAAAGTTCTTCCTAGTCTGTGTTTTTTAGATTTCAGGGCTGAAACCCCCTTTGGTACAATTATATGACAGTGGCTGGTCTTTTTTAGACAAGATAGTTTGGTGTTTAAGCTTGAGAAAAAAAATTTGATTATTCAAACCACAGTTTTTATTGCGATTCATTTTGTTTTTATTTGTAGTTGATTTAATTCATTATTCTCAAACTATTATTGATTTTTCATTTCATGATCCTGCGTCTTACATGTATCAGGTAAGTGCGTACTATCTGAAATGAGCTAATTTCTTGTCATGGTAGAGTTATGATAGACTATGTATGAATTGAGAGTGACCCCTTTCGTGGGAAGTTTCATGTATTGTAGGAAATTAGATCTGTGAATATTTAACTGAATTCTGACATTTAGACCACATGCTCTGTGTTTCCTCAAACCGTTTCAGCTCAGAAACTCATGAATTCTTATCTCTTACAACATTCAGGGGGCGTCAAAACAGTTAAACAGCAAAGAATTCAACTATAATGACAAAAACTGTACTTTTCATTTCTGGTTTTAATTATCTTTTAAGTCTGATTTGCAGACATGTGTTTTCATTTATACAAACTTGCAGAAAGCCTGCACACTCTTTTCTCTAACCATTGAATTGAACAATATCCTGAGGCAAGACAACATCATGTCTTCGTTTTTACTAAATCCAAATAAATAATGCAGCCAAATTAAAACTTACATTTGAGTTTATTCAATTTTGAGATGTTTATTGCTGGAACAGCCGAGATGTGCTTCATATAAAGTGAATTTTCAGCACTTTAGATTGATTTGAACAACTTTGATGTTTGAAGAAATTTAACAAAATTTAAACACAGTCTGTCAGGACTGTTTAGTGATTTTATTGTTCGTGTAAATTGTAATTGATGTAAATTGAAAATTGTCTTGTAGTCATACCAGAGGCTTACAAGTGATGGTATGCTGATCTTATTCTTTGTAAGTGTTACCAACTTTTAAAGTTTTCAAAAGAAATAAAAGAGGACTGAACAAGTATGTTGTCTCTGTTCTTTTGTTGCTTTGAGAGTTCTGGGCTTTATTGCCTATACTGATGTGGCAGTATGATCCATTAACTCAGTACTAGGGCCTGTTTACCCAGACATTGCACAGTTCTAGCAGTCTTCGAATTTTTGTGTTCTCTTGTTTACTCTGTTACCAATACTTGGTGTTGCTGTTCCCAGTAACTGGGTTACCAGTAAATGTAACCAGTAATTGGGTTACCAGTGAATGTAACTAGTAATTGGGTTACTAGTTAATGTGACCAGTAATTGGGTTACCAGTAAATGTAACCAGTAATTGGGTTACCAGTGAATGTAACTAGTAATTGGGTTACTAGTAAATGTGACCAGTAATTGGGTTACCAGTAAATGTAACCAGTAATTGGGTTACCAGTGAATGTAACTAGTAATTGGGTTACTAGTAAATGTGACCAGTAATTGGGTTATCAGTAAATGTAACCAGTAATTGGGTTACCAGTGAATGTAACTAGTAATTGGGTTACTAGTAAATGTGACCAGTAATTGGGTTACCAGTAAATGTAACCAGTAATTTGGGTTACCAGTGAATGTAACTAGTAATTGGGTTACTAGTAAATGTAACCAGTAATTAGGTTACTAGTAAATGTAACCAGTAATTGGGTTACCAGTAAATGTAACCAGTAATTGGGTTACCAGTAAATGTTACCAGTGAATGTAACTAGTAATTGGGTAACTAGTAAATGTGACCAGTAATTGGGTTACCAGTAGATGTAACCAGTAATTGGGTTACTAGTAAATGTGACCAGTAGATGTGACCAGTAATTGGGTTACCAGTAGATGTGACCAGTAATTGTGATGCTGTGAACAGTAATTGTTACTGTAACCATTTATTGTGACGGTGTAATGATCTAGCCAGTTTTGTGTTATTATACAAGGTAGCTTTTCAAGGAATGCTTGTATCCTTTGACTCCAATAAGACCTTCTGATGTTTCTAGACTCACCTCTGTGGTTGAGTCATAGTTAAGGTGGCTGACTTCAAATCATTGTGACCTCTCACTGATAGAGGGTCGTGGGTTTGAGCCAAGTTATCAACCATGTCTCCTTATGTGAGAAAGTAGGTAGTTGCTTACGGAGGATGGGCATGTAGTACTGTTTTTTCCCATGCAGAAATAATACACGTTAGGTGAACTGTCCACCTCATAATAATTATGACTGTTGAATAGGGGAGTAAAACTCGATATAAACAAACAAAAAATCTGATGTTTCTATTCTCTACCTTTTCAGACTATGAATATTTACTCTTCAGTAAAATTTTCAGTTTCCCAAACTATTTACGGGTCTCCATGTGTTTTTATTCACTGACTTCAGAATTTATTGTTTGAAAATAAAGTTCTACAATAATTGCAGACTGTCATATAAATTGAAAGAATGCCAGTCTGTCTACAATGTTCCTAAACAACAATACATCACCTAGAAATGATAGGCATCCATGTTGATTCCTGTAGTCTGTAAGCAGTCTATCAAAGATTGGTCATCACTGTTGAACGATGGAAAACATTCATTTTATTCTGTCCTGGGATTTGAATGTATGTATGAATACATACCAATGAATGCTATTGTAGTCCATTTTTCAATTATAATCAATTTAGTTAAATTGTCTGGTTCGCATAAATGACTTCCCAGAAAATTTATTCATGTTCAGTTTGAATAATTTTTCATTCAACTAGACAAACAATTTGAATTAATGTATTTACAACTATTCAGTGCAATAGAAAAAGCCAGACAGTAACTTAACTGAGAGATAGAATTACCTCCCTCTGGACCTCTAAAATCTTTTTGTACTCAAATTTTGGCTCGTTCACCTTTCCTATGAGATTTCATTCCTTATCAAATCTGTGTTTATATAAAATCATACAGTATGTTAACAAGAACAATTTGTTATTTTCTCTGGAGATTTTCCATTGGGAAAGGAGTTTATATTGTATATCAATGGTAACAATAAAAATTGTATAAGTGATAAAAATTGGCTTCTTTGTAACAAGGGGAAAATTAGATAAACATGCTATAGAGAACTCAGGGAATAAATTACATTAATGTGGCATTTTTACGTTCCAAGGGTCATGGAATTTGTCATTTTAATGGAATTCCCAATTCTGAGTTTCCATTGGGAATCTACAGAATGCTGTATGGTGTGTGCATTAAGATACTTGTGCTTTTTTTCACACAGGGTTCCTTGCTTAACTTTTTTTGTCAGGATTTTGTTGCTATTAATGGGGTCAATTTTTTTGCCCTCTAAATTCTTATTGTTGTTTATGAGGTAACATTTGACATGGGTTACCTCCCTTAGACAAATTTATTTCTGTTTTTTGGCACCTATTACCCAGTTTGTGAAGCCTTCAGAAAAATATGGGGTTGTTGAAGTCTGAACTTTATCTTAGGATGTTTATTTAATTCATCTGCTATCAAAGCAACTTGTCTATTATTATTACTTAAACATTCTGTGAGTACATTATGCAACAGTTATTAGACTTAAAAGGCACGTTTTCAATAAAGAAACTCTCATTTTGTTTGCCTGAATAAATGAGTATTTAGTTCTCTGTAATTGCAAGATTTAAATGTGTGGTTAAAATGTAATGGCCAGTCATGTTTTATCATGGAATAAGGTATGACTCTGTTGATTTCCTGTATGTTCAATCTAATGGGTAAAATGTAACAGCCAGCCATTAATCTGATGGGTAAAATCATGTTTTATCATGGAATAATGAATGTATAGATTATAATTGTTAGGTTGATTTCCTATATTTTTACATTGAAAATAATTGCACTTTGTGTTTGAATAAGTAAATTAAATATGTCATGTGTTGGTCTTCAAAGGTATTTCTATTGTTATAAATCATTAAAGTCTGAAAACATGAATGCTTTGAAGGTAAATTAATTGGCCATTATTAAATAATTTATCATGCATTGAATGTAATCCTGAGAGATTTTATTACAGCCAGCATAAACTTTTTTATGACAAATTCGTTAAAACTCAACGATGTGGGCAATATTTGCGGCAATTAACATCCATCATAGCATAACTCTAATTGGATGAAGAATTCCTTTTTTACATGGTAGATTATTTGCGTTTATTGCAAATTATTTACATACAACTTGAAAAGGGATTAAATTAATTATTAGATTATAGTTACTGCTATTGTTGTCTTGTGTTTTGTTTCAAATGTTGATGTAGCGAAACACTGATTCAGCAAAATGTAAGTAAAAAAAGTAAGACTAAAAGTACAATGGTGAACCATGATTTTGAAGTACATCGTCATGGTAATGAAGGATGAAGCAGACATTGTAATTAAGAGAATGAGCATTTTATGATTTAATGAATTATCTTACAGGAATTAAAATATGGCAAAACCTTGTAACAGCTCTTCACAGTTAGGAGGTAAAAATATTAATGGTTAAAACTTTTTTGACTGTGTCACAGTATTTAAGGTGATGGCATACAGTGAGAAACTTTCGAGTTTGTCTGTCTGTCTGTCAGTTTGGATTAGTATATGTCTCAGTCCTTTATTACAAATCTGGTGTTCATTGTCCCACCCCAACTACCAAGCCAAGTACTGTGTCGAGGAAATCACTGGAAAAGGGCAAGGTGTGTATCGGTGCTTTACATTGGGCACATTAAAGAACCAGGAAAAACCTATTTGAAGAGTAGGGATATAAATGCCCGTTTCTCCTGGCTGTATCTTATTTCCCATCTGTCCATTATCAGGGGCGGCGCTGACATGACCATAACTGTTGAATGGGACGTTAAACAACAGATATATATGTTCATAAATAAATCTGGGTACTTAAAGGGGCATACCCTACAACTGACAAACATTCTGTGAAAGTGTAAAAATGTGTTAGATGTATCATGTAAAACAATATATAATGGATAATTGCAAGAAGAACTTGGGTCGTAAAATGACTAGTTTAGGTACTAGCTGCAAAAATCATAGCTATGAATAATAAATCAATCACTTCCACCCAAAAATTGTACAACAAATTCCAAAGAGTTTCCGATCTTTTATGGAAACTAATATTTTTTGTGATTTTATTTTTAATTGGAAGAATTTTTGGCTGAAACTTTCTTTTTGGGCTTTTTTCTTTACAAGCTTCTAATTTATCATAATTTTGCCTTGATTCTAGATGCACCAAGTTGTAGGGTATGCCCCTTTAATGAAGAAAAAGTCAATTTTGTCTTCATCACATAATAATACATGGAACATTAATATTCAGTAACCATGGTCTTAGCATCATTGTATATCATAAATAATAAGTGTATGTATGTTCATAATCTTGTACCGACATCAGTACAGTCTGGTAAACTTATGTAAAAGAATGTATCAACTTCTTTATGATTCGGCTGCATAAGCCATGGCAAAAATCTAAATTGACAAGTATCACTGATTTCATTGTGGCTTTTGAGACTATTGGTTTACTGATAAGAACTGTGAATGTTGATGTGTTGTTTGGAAATCTTCTCACTGTAGAGTTCGACATGAGGTTCCCAATATCGTCTGTCTATTTGAGACGATTCTTGATACTTGTGCTTTTTAAGTTAATGTAGAATTTCTACTGAAAAATTGTAATGCTTCGTGCACTAGCTGAGTAATAAATGTAGGCTTTTAGCAGAATGTATACTTTATTTTGAATAGTTTTACCCCTAGCTGTCCATGTGTCCGTTCAAAGTTTGGTTTCCAGGCAATATTTTTCTCAAGGAATATTTCATGGATTGGTTTCATATTTTACATACAGGTGTATAATAATAACATACAGGCCTAGTTCAATTTGCGTTAAAATCCAAACATTTTCACAGGAGTTATGGCCCCTTTTTGACTTAATTAGCTCTCCCCGGGGCATTTGTGTGCTCTGTTCGCATTTTCTAGTTTTGTATGACTCGTAGGGATGAACTGCAGCTATTATTATAGGGACTCAGTATTTGTGGACGACCCTCTTTCGGTCAACTTTATTTATCAATTTAAAAAGTGCTTGAGTCGATGAATTTGAGTTTGATTTTCTGATACTATAAATTCTCATGAATGTACATAGAATATATACCAGGGTATGTACAGAAATATAACAACTAGGAAGTATTTGAATGTTCTTCGATCGTTACTGAAATACAGTCAAACCTGTAAACAGAGGCCACCCTTGGGAAAGACAAAATAAGGCCTTTATTGACTGGTTGCTTTTGGGAGGACATTTTGTTCAAGATAATCATTGATGGTGTTTAACAGAAAAGCTTTTATTCTCAGTTAGGCTTTAATCAGATGTGGCCAAAAAACACAGGTTTGCCTAGCAGTGTGTATGAAATTCACTTGGATCTGTATTGTGGGAACAATTTCTGTGATAACACAACTGCATGCTAACACTTAAGCATTCTAAGTGTATAACATGCAATAAATAATGTGGATTAATCAAAGGAAATGAAAATCTCTCACTATGTATTCATGCTTTCTTTACTACTGGTGTACCAGTAAAAGCTAGGAAATTGAAGATGATAGAATGTATGTGAGTACTTAATGTCTCGAGGTTTCAACGCAACAGTGTTGTAACTCATATTGAAATAAGAACAAGTTATGACAGTGTTGCGCTGAGCCCTTGAATTCTGTTATTTCTCCATGTAATAATACTAACCTGGAATTACTGACTGCAGTCATAACTTGGTTAATTGTTCTATCTGTGACATTGGAATGCTTTGAACATGTTACTCTGTCTCTTAGAACTTCCTTTCAATGTCAAAACAGTTTGTTTCCATTGTTATCTTGGTCAAAATTCAGCGCGTCATTAGTGCAACTAGGTCACACTGTCTGTAAGCCCCTTCCTGCCAAGATGGGAGACCGATCTCAGGTTTTGTTACATTAAACCCAATTTTACACTGAATGGACATGTATGTAGGATCATAGAAACTTCAGTCATCATATTGCTGAAATGATAGGGTGTAAAATAATTCTTTGTTTCTGGTTGCCTGACCTGGGCCCGTATTCAATATACATCTTAAGATTTTTTTTAACTTAAGTCAAATTTTTTACTTAAGTGTAATTTTTTTTCATGGTAAAAGTTTGTAAACCAGTCATCAAAAGTGTGAAAATTAATTATCATTTTCATATTTGGCATCTTTAGAACAAAGATAAAATCATATTATTGTGATTTCCTCCTTTATATTAGTACAAAAGAGTTAAGGAAAAAGTCGAATTTTAGGAAAAATATAACTTAAGTTAAAAAATTACTTAAGATGTTTATTGAATACCGGCCCTGACCTAACTTATCCCGCTGACCCTGATCTTTTTATTAGGCCCAAGGAACAATATAATTATCCTAAATCTCAGTTTTTTTACCTTTCACCATGCTTTTCAAGAGAAAAAATTCCTGGCATACTTACCTAGTTCCCTATTTTTAATGAGCATGTAACTAGAAACCAACATACTTTTTAGGCCTTAGTACTTTCTCTTCTGGTATGGAATCTATCAGGGACTAATTCAGCGGAAAATATTCTCCATTTTTCTGTAATTCTGACATTTTATCTACATACCAGTTTGGATAACCCTCCAGTCGGGTATGCATATCTCAGTAATTTTTAGATAGCCAGATAATCACATGATAATCTCTTGTTGAAAACCTTACTTACATACACTAAATTAAGGTCATCCTAAAAAAATATTGTTGGTTAGCAATTTTTTCTTGAACTATTCTTGCATTGTTCATGAATGGTTCATGAACTTTGAATAACTGTTTGACATGAAGAACAATTTAAAGCTGTTTCAGAAATTGAAAGCAAATAATGAACTGACCTTTGACTTCGGGGTCTGCCAGCAAATTCTGAAAGCCGCAACATACGATATTGACTACCTACCCCACCAGCAACAATTGTAGACCAATAACTTACAAAACAGCCCATAATTATTTGTAATGTAGACTTAGTGAGTTTATCCTTATTTTTGATTGATTGACTTTTTATTTTACGACTTGAGACAGTTCTCACGATTCAAGAAATGCAACCAATCTTATAGATGATACAAAATAACACTGTGTTTATACAAAATAACACTGCGTTTATACAAAATAACACTGCGTTTATACAAAATAACACTGTGTTTATACAAAATAACACTGTGTTTATACAAAATAACACTGCGTTTATACAAAATAACACTGCGTTTATACAAAATAACACTGCGTTTATACAAAATAACACTGCGTTTATACAAAATAACACTGCGTTTATACAAAATAACACTGCGTTTATACAAAATAACACTGCGTTTATACAAAATAACACTGCGTTTATACAAAATAACACTGCGTTTATACAAAATAACACTGCGTTTATACAAAATAACACTGCGTTTATACAAAATAACACTGCGTTTATACAAAATAACACTGCGTTTATACAAAATAAAACTGCGTTTATACAAAATAACACTGCGTTTATACAAAATAACACTGCGTTTATACAAAATAAAACTGCGTTTAGAAAATAATCCCTGCTAGATTTAGCTTTAATAAACCATTCCTAACTAAATAATTAATGCCTGGATTTTGACCGAATTATAGATAATAGCCTCAGTCATTAGCTTTGTAACTTAAACTCGTGAGTAAAATAATGATGTAATTACGGACCTGTTCTGTTGTGTTTAAGGTAAACAAGATCAGATTGTGTGGTCTGTTACTTTCAGGATGTCTGTTCATGCCAGTTCAAGCACCCAGTACTTCACTTTGAAATATTTTTCTCTTATAATGAACAGTTTGTTTAGAGATTTTCCATATTATTTTAGACAATCAAAGGAAAACATGCAGATATACTTCTACATGGCATAAAAAACACTCAGTAATGCTTAGCTTCAACCCTGTTTTAACGGCCACCTCTGAATAGAGGCTTCCTTGTGAATAAAGGCCATTCTTTTAAAACTGTCATTGATTATAAAAAGCAACCTCTGAATAAAGGTCACCTGTCATTAAAGGTCACATTTTGGGTTTTCATAGGGTGGCCTTTGTACACAGGTATGACTGTACTTTCATCATTTTTATTCAAACTTGAACAGACTTGGTATCATTTTTATGACAAAATGAATCACATCTTAATTGTACCAAACTTTAAGCTTGCCTATAAAATCAAAACGCTTCCACCTACTGTGAGTCATGGAACTTCTTAATTTGGTTCCTCATGACAACCTCTACAGGATCTGTGCATTTTAAGGTCAGTAGGTCAAAAGTCAAGGTCACTCAGAGAGGGCATTGTGTTTCAAAGATACTTCTTGTCATTGTTTTAAAAGAATAAATCATTGTTAAATCATTAACAATTGTTAACATTCTTTTCCACCCTCTCCCAACCTCTAAATTTATCTAATACCATTCTGTTAATCAATTCTTCTTCCATCTTTACTCCACCCCTCTTCTGCTTCAACTTCACTTAACTCTGCATCAATAATTTCTCTCATATACCCAGCTGTCTGTTATGGAAATTCTATGAAGTTTTATACCAGACCTCGTATTGTTATTCAAGGTAGACCAGGTGTATACAGAACTCAACATGAATTGATCTACATGCAGATTAAAGGAAATTATGTTATACATGCTCTTTTGTTTGTTTATTGTTTATCTGAAGAAAAAGATCTGACACAAGATGCTTCATACTTGATCAGATAACAAGCTCTTTGATTCTACTTGCAACATGCTGTATATTTTGGGCAATGTTCTACAACTCTGGTTGATAAGCACCACTTGGTTTTGTGGTAGCTTCACACTGGTTAGGTTTACAATACAACCTCTCCAGAGTGGCCCTCTATTGAGCAACAACCTCCCTTCAACAACAGCATTATTCTTTCCTGATTTAACTATTAACTTAACCTCTGTAGAGCAACAACCTCTCAGCGACAACATTTAAAATTTTGCTTCTCCCAAAGGGTGTTGCTTTGGAGTGGTTGTACTGTTTATATTTTTGGTGTTATATTTGTTTTTGTTTATCACGATGCTATGTCGATAAGTTGCAAATCAGTAGACTGACAGATCTTTGCTTATATTCATGTCTTACAATGTAAACTTTCATTCTTAGGCCATCCCTAATTTTTTGGGGGGATTTCAGTTGTTCGACCAAATCAATAAAAAATTACATTGTATATCCCAAAGAGTTTTATAGCAATTTTTCTTCATTCTTGATTTAAGTTTTTGTTTTTTTTCAGTACAAGCATAATAATATTGTTAGAATATTTCCTACCCAATGTCAAAAATTTGGTTCGCACAACTGCAAACCAAGATTTTTTTCTGGATGGCCTCTGATCTGTTATTTTTCACATTCTGTCCAAAGTGTAAGTACTTTCAGTACTTTGACTTGTATTGACTAATTAATACATCCAGTCAATAAATACTTTTGAGTCTGAAATAAAGTACACACTATTCACTATCATGAAATTATGAAAACTGAGCATGTGTGTGTATTTAGTTTGCAATAAAGCCTATCAACATGTTTACCTTTGTACAAATCATTACAAAAACACTGTTAAGTAATGTTTGGAATGACAGCTTAAATGGCGCCCTTGAATTTGATGCAGAAAATATCCGCCATGCAAATGTTAGACTAGTTCCTGTTCCATGTTGGAGTGCAAGTCTATGTAAGTTCAGTTTCCACGAGGTCGCCTGAATCTTATAGTAAGCTATATACCTTGTTGAAGATTTTGAGATTTTCACGTTGTTGGATTCATCTCACAGAGAGCTATCTCCTCGTGCCCTTGTTTTAGCAATTAATTGTAGCCGCCATTAAAAAGGTTTTCAATCACATTTTGCGCTATCTCCATGTTTTCCAATTGACTTTGAATGTTTGTCGGCCTATTTCTCAAAATGGTAGAAATGGAGTTTGCTCATTATTATTCTCAGGCAACGATGTGTACTTTCAGTACTTTGATTTTAAAATCAATTTTTGAATGTTTTCAGGAGTTTCCTTGGTATCCGAAGCCAATTACAGAATTAACAGAGGGCGCTGCCATACAGTTGAATGAGTCAGCATGTCTCGTGTTGTTTGTTGGTAAGTAATAAATATATATATGATCAATTTACTGATGAAGTTTTACCCTTGAATTGTATGTATTGTTAATGATGTAATGTTCTTACCTAAAAGGTTTTGTACAGCTTAACATCATTTTGCGACTTTACTGTGTACAGTTTTTATATTCCTGTCTAGCATGATATGATATTGTTCATGTGGTATGCAACAATAGTATTGTGTGTATTAATGATAAAAATAAATCCAACAAATACTGGATATTCATTTTTTGGCCACTGATTAAGCATGATTTCTGTATGTTTGTAATGTTTATGTAAATAAATGTAATGAATTTTCGTATTTTATCATAATGACGAATCTAGGGACTTAATTAAAAAAGGGAATTTAAACCAATCATCCGCATTTTTCAAACTTTTGCATTATCGGATCTGAGTTGAAAATATAAGGAAATTTGCTGGGACCAACAATTGATTTCAAACTTTCTCACTTTTCAAACTTTCGAATTTCGAACCTACCTTATTACAATACAGTTAAAACAACAACAACACGTGTTAAAATTACTTTATGTTTCTTTACGTTTTGGCATTGCCCCTTCATCAGAATAATACATAATAATAAACAACAGACGTGACGTCATGTAATATTTGACATTACGTTAAAGGGCGGAATGTATATTATATAAAATAAAACATGTATGAGTGTACAAATTAATGTGTCATTTAGAATTGAGTTATAGTACTATACGGATCGATATAAAATACAAATATTTCCTATAGAATCATGATATATAAAAAAAAACTACCCTATCAAACTGCATTTTCACTATATAACATAAGGCCAAAATTAAGCAATTAATTTCTAATTGTGTTTCCTTGGTAACAGAACCAGAAGATGAAGAAGTTGATAGAGCAAGGGATCTTCTCCTTCAACCAGCAACTGAAGAACATGAAAAGGGAGAGCATCGTGACTTGTTCTTTTTTATAGGAGCTGATGTATGTATATTTATAAGGCATTTCACTTGCTGGTTTACATGTACATCCCCTTGTATGAATATATGAACACTGGGCATTGCTGTATCATACTTATGAAAGAAAGGGCCTGATCGAATGTTAAAACCATAATTACGCTAATCTTTTACTTTCACTCGTTGATTTAAGTAGAATTTCTTTGGTAAATAATTATTATTATATAATTATTATTTATATACAGTACAACCTCTTTAAAGCAACACCCTGTGGGAGCTGAAAATATTGGCTGTTGTTTAGAGGTTGTTGCTCTAGAGAGGTTAAATTTACTTTGTTGCCATGAACACAATGTAACTCTGAATACTTAGTTGCCATGAACACATTGTAGCTGTGAATACTTTGTTGCTGTCGACACAATGTAACTATGGATACTTTGTTGCCATGAACACAATGTATCTATGAATACTTAGTTGCCATGAACACATTGTTGTCATGGATACTTTGATGTAATTAATATTTTACATTTTTGTTTCAGGATGATATTTGTGACTCGGTCCGAGACTTTGCCATCCTTCCAGATCGAGTTCCCTTACTGACGATCCTTGATTTTCCTGAACAGAAAGTCTACATTAGTGAAGAGAAGAATATAACTACAGAACTTGTGTGTTCATTCGTTAAAGACTATCTAAAGGAAACATTGCCTTCAAGGCCTGTTCGACATAGTTAAAAATCATCACATATACCTATTGTGATTCTAGCTACATGCTGAAGACATCCAAGAAATTATTGATTTCTTTACCTTGCTCTTCAGAATAAAAAAATTTGTGTGTTCATTTGTGTGAAATTAAGAATGATTTTTTAACTTTACTCGACTTTTGTTGTTTGTATGATGCCATACAACTTTATCATATCATTACTGTTAGGTTAGACATGAGTAATTATTTCGAACATGAAATCAGTTTTAACCCTTTTCCTCATGGTGCCGCATTTTCACGCCTCTGTCTCATCTGCTTGATGAAGCCTTCTCATGATTTTTCATCCCTAAATTGAACGAAGTTTTGATGTAAATAATTATATACATGTACTTCAATCTTCCATGGAAACAAATAACAAACAAGATGTGTTTTTAAACCACTATGCCCCCTCAGGGTGACCTTGACCTTTGACCTACTGACCTGTAGATGTTGGCATGAGGAACCAATATTGTGAAGATTGATAATTGTAGGTGGAAGTACATGCTTTGATTTTATAGGCATAGTTGAAGTTTTGTGCAGACAAACAAACAGACAGGCCAACAACAATATGCCGGCGATCTATCAAGAAAGGGGGCATAAAAACAATGTGATTTATACTAAAAAATTGGCTTTTAAAACAGAAGTAATTCCCCAATAACCTGTACAGGGATAGTGCACTAGTTCAGTTCAGACTAGGAGACTATGAGGTAAAGGGTTAAAATATTGTCATTTGTTATAATCATTATTTCATTGTTTTTCTATGAAATCATTTTTACATTGTGGAACTTGTCATATATCTCTGTTAGTGATGCCTAAATCGACCTGCCTCTGTGGTCGAGTTGTTAGGTAGCTAACGTCAATTCACTGTAACTTCTCGTCGTGGGTTCAAGCCCCGCTACTGACCATGTCTCGTTATGTGGGAAAGTAGTTGCTTACAGAGGATGGGAGTCTAGTTCTGGTTCTTCCAAGTACAGATGGTTAACGATGGTTAAGTGAACTGCCTGCCTCATAGAAATGTTGAAAAGGGGCGTAAAACTCAAACGAACAAATGGTCAAATCCTGACCTCTTTTATTTTTCTCTGTCATGAATGATCATTTGGTAATGCAAGAATTGAATATTAATAATTGTGAGATTAAACGTCCCTACTATACATCGAGGGCTCAGCGCAACACTGTCGTAACTTGCTCTTAATTCTATATGAGTTACGACTCTGTTGCGCTGAACCCTCGAGTCATGTATTAGAAATTAGGTTTTGTATTTTTCTCTATAGTCTTTTTGTGCAAGTATCAAAGAATGTACTGTGGCCTAATTCATGTTGTTTTGTTTCTACATTACATCATCAAAGGAATTATTTCTATTGAATCTGATTTATCTACTTATAATGTATACTTCTCACTTCTTACTTGTTTTAATATATACACATTGTGACCTTCTTTTCTTCATGAACTAGAGATCACAGGATTGTTTACAATATGGTAGCTCTTTAGTTTTTTATGGATTCTTTGATGATTTTTAATATGTAGGCCACACTTACGTATATTGTTTCTAATGATTCTATGATCATTTAGAATATGTAGGCCACACTAAATGAATATTTGTTTGGACTGATTCTATAATGATTTTAACTGTTTAGGCCACACTAAATGCATATTTGTTTGGACTGATTCTATAATGATTTTAACTGTTTAGGCCACACTAAATGTGTATTTGTTTGTTGTCTATTGACCATTCTGTGAAATTGAGTTGATTTTTTTAAAGATGACCCAGAATGTGTACCAAAGATGAAATAGCATAATGTGAAAGTTCAAAATGTGTAAGATAAAAAAAATGTGGAAGTTCGAAATGTGAAAGTTCAAAATGTGTAAGTTCAAAAAATGTGAAAGTTTGAAATCATTTGTCAGCTCTTCTATTTTCAATGCAGATTTGATGCTAAAGTTTGAAATGCAATACTCTATATCTAAAAATGTTTTAGCTGACCATAGGCTGATATAAATGAATGTGTTGCTGTGGTTTGTGGTAAACTGCGAACAAATAATTACATGTATGTAACTAATGTGGCCTAAATATGACTGATTGATTTATACTCGTTGCTTTCTGTCTTATTTATAATCAAGAGTGTGTATGTTGCACTATAAACCTTCCTTGTTGTTTTTTTAACGGTGTATTGTGCAATTTTCTTTTTTATTGTGCTTTTTAAAAGTATTTTAAGGAATGAATTAAGATAACAGTATACTGTGTGTCACAATTAAGACTTTTTCTCTTAATGTACATTTTTACATCAGTATGCTGCAAGTTGATTGAAATTATTCGAGATTTTTGAGTCCTAGATTATAGTTGCTATTAGGAAATATCTAGTATGTTCCAGAATGGATTTCATTTTGATCATATATACATGTACTTTATTTAAAAAAATCACATATGCATGGAAGTATATAGCTCACGTCTTGATATTTGCCCAGTTATGTGTGAAAGTTATTAAATGATAAATTTTGTACATTGAATCCCGTTGTATCAGTTTTACCATATTTGATATTGGACAAAGTATCGAACTATGCATTTTGAATGATTTTCTTTATCTTTTCCACACACAAGCCCCTCCTGGCTATATGCTCTATGATATATATTTGTATTAGATGTAGTAATGCTATACAGTCAAACCAGTGCTAGCAGCCTCCTCTGAATAAAGGCCATTATTTTAAAACCGTCATTGATTTTAATAATCTTAATAGACTATAAAGGCCCCCTGTCAATAACGACCACATTTTGTCTGTCCCAAGGGTGGCCTTTGTTCACAGGTTTGACTGTACTTGTATGTTCAATCATGTTTTTCTGTATCTTGTTACTGGAAAGTGGGTGTCTGAGACTAGTTTCTGTTACAGTATTATAAGTAATTCCTCTTTGGCAACAGATTGACTTGAAAATAGTCATTTTCAGCTGTGACGAAGTATTATTATAACACCTCGTATACTAATAAAGTGGTTATTTCTGTGCAGATACTATGAATAGTACCAGCATCGGACATTATTGTCCAATGTAGGCTCAAAATTGACTAAGGAATTAAGTGATCATTCGTCATGTTCTGATGTTCTTATCTAATAGTCTCAAACGTACTGTGGAATAATTAATTTTCGTTGGGAATTTAATTTCGTGGATTTTGTGGGTTGGCTCATCCACGAAATCAAATCCCCCTGAACATAAATGCCAAGATTTCAGTCCACCACCTGGAAAATTGTGATATCCGAAATTTGGCTATTTACAATACAACTTCATGTTATACCAGAACTGACAAATATCTATCGATCTTCGATGGTGTATAGTTAAAATCTCGGCGTTTTTGTTTGTGGGGATTTTTTAGTGGACCCACAAAATCCATGAAATTAAATCCCCAGCGAAAATTAATGATTCCACAGTACAGTGTAGTCATGGCAGTAGGAGATTATAGTCTACCATGGAAACTAGAAACTGACCCCCAATTATTGAAAGAAATATAAGATACAGGCTGTGTATGTTTGACAGTGTTGTATATTTTGTGTATTGTTATGTAATAACATTTATATAAAGATGTAAGTTTGAATACTGAGTCCATGAATGGTATGCTGGTGCTTTTAAAGTGAAGCAAGAATAAAGAATTAACGTCTTCTTCTTCGTTTGTTATGTCTTATACTTTAGCAAATACATGATTGTATACCCTAATGAATACTTGCCGCCTTCATGATCGAGTGGTAAAGGTTGCCGACTTCAAATCACTGTAACCTCTCACAGTCTCACTGATAGAGGGTCGTGGGTCTGAGCCCAGCTACTGACAAGGTCTCTTTATTTGAGAAAGTAGGCAGTTGCTCACAGAGGATGGGAGTCTAGTACTGGTTCTTCCCAGGAACAATGGTTAGGTGAACTATCTGCCTCATATGACTCTGACAGTTGAAAAGGGGCGTACAACCAAATCAGTGATTAAATTGACTCCAAAATTCAAGTTTGGCACCCAATGAAATTCTTCATTTCAGCATTAAAGAAAATAAGAATGTTGGTATGTTATAATATTCTTTATTTTCATATTATTATAAAAATCACATAATAAATAAATTACCTATGTACTTATCTCTATATACAAACATGATATATCCACTAAAAAGAACATACAAAAGTAATTAAAGGCATGAATATAGTTACACACATTATTCAGTCAAAAAATAGACAGTGACGTTCAAATCTCAACAGTAAAACACTAAACATAAAATTCAAAACATCATAATGGTCAGATTAAGCAGTCATATATCATGTATGTACAATATATATGGCAGTAGATCATAGTTATATACACAACCAATTTATGTTAGTCTCTTATTTAACACCCCATTCTATGGCCATTTCAGAGACACCCCAGAGAGGAAGAAGATACAGGAGAACCGTATTCCTACTCTTACTGGTTCTTCCCATTATCCTGTGATTTTCTTAGCACAGTGCTGTGCTCAGTGGTACATGTAGACACTGAAAAAGCATCCCTAAGATACCGGAATGTGGAGTCGAGATTCGAACCAAAGAACTTTTGGTTAGTAGTCCAGCATGTTACCTCTAGACAACCAATCTCCCCTACAACCAATTTATACAAACAGATTGGAAAAGATCAGGGGGGGGGGGATTTTATAAAAAATTTGTTGTTGATAGAATGTATAATTTAATCTATACAGTTAACTCACAGTATGAGATCACACAGATTGGTACACAAAAATCTAGTTGATGAAATGCATAAATACCTATGTTGGTAACAGATAAACAACAACATAAAATATCAAAAACGTGTAGTATTTGTAGAAAAAATTTCAATGGAAAGCTGACACGATAATCTAGTTATGAAACATGGATTTCCGTCATTAGGAATTACCTATCAAGCAAAAGGGTCAGAATTTGAGGCAAAAACTGGCAAATTATTTTTCTGACTCCATAATCATAAGTTAACAGTTAGTAATTGACCCTATACGGGATATACATTTCTCTTGAAAACAATATCGGAGCGAGACTGAATATAACCTGGTAACATAATATAGGATATACTAGTATTAGGCCACCATGTGACGTCAAAACATCCAATGACAGAAGAGTAATTTGTAGTCGTTGTGATATTACATTATTTCAGGTAGAACTGATGGAACTAGCTAGGACAACTTCACAGTGAAATTTGGTTAAGGGTGGGATTCAAACTAGCAACAGTGAGGAGCCAGTGATTACTAGTCAGAGACCATGAACTGAAGGCCTACATTTAATGCATTCATGCTATAATAGTAGAAAATTAATTTCTGTGGAATGAAACAAAATTGGATGGGAAGCATTAGTAAAACACAATCAACACTGAATGCTATAAAAAAACTCATTCAATCATTGAGCTATGAGAATAATATATAAAAGTACCACATATGCACAAATATCTTAAATACACAATCTGAACCATAAGTTCAGTCAGCGAATCTACACTTTGATAATGGATCTTCTTCATACCTTTTTCTGTTCCAAACTAATACTAATGTCATTATCCTATCTGTATGCATAATACAGGTCTGTCAATAGAGCCAAATTAAAAAATCCTGAAAATAATATGTGGCTGACCATTTTTGCCAAACAAGAAGACTTCAAACACATTGTTTCCATAATAATTAACTCTGACAGTTTGTATTAAAGTAAATCATTAAGGGCAGATTAAACTGACCATAACTTTGCTATTTCTTGAGATCTTTTCATCAAACTTGTATTTTGCTCATAAATCATAGCTCTTTCAGGACAGATAAATCCGGAATTCTGTATATATACAGAATGTTGTCATCCCCGATACTGGCAGTTAATTCACTTAATGGAAATCCTCTTTCATTGTCAAATAACGATGCTTTCAAGTGACTTTATTTTTCAACACCATTGAAATTTCATCACCAAACTCTTTTAAAATGCTCAGCAAAACAATTCATTGCAAACTGCAAACATCAATAAACTATCTACGGTTAAACCTGTGTTAGTGGCCACCTCCGAATATAGGCCACCCTGTGAATAAAAGACATTTTTTCCAAAATCCTTCTTTGATTATTTAGAGCAAAATGACCTCCAAATAAAGGCCTACCATCACTAAAGGATGCATTTTGTCTTTTCAAAAGTTGGCCTTTGATCACAGGTTTGATTATACTTGTTTCATCTGTACACTGATGCACGGTTTCTCCGTATTTATCACACTACCAAAATGGTCTTGACACCAGTGCATAACCACAAAAGAATACAATTGAAAGGGAGACCATACCAAACACATATTCTCTGCTTTCAGATTTAAATCTGTGAGTGAATGGATAGAAAAGATTGTCCCAACATCTATCACCAGGACAAAGTTGTTTGTCTTCTTCTCTTGGTATCTCATAATATCTGAAAAAAATAAAATAAAATGAAAACATGCAAATTGATAACAACAACAACGGAAGTGTCCGAGAGTGTCTGTGAAATCGTTCACAACCGTCAGAGGTAGCTTGATTTCACGTCTAAGAGAGCAGTACAACAGGCAAATGTTGTAATTCATGGAGTACATGATCTCTATATGAGAAGAATTTACTTCGTAAATATGCCTCCTAAAATGGGACTAATATTGATAATGATTGTATTTTTTGTTGTTAGTTTACTTGCCGACTGTATTTTGTGTATTTAGCTGTCAAGATGTGTATAGACTTGCAGCACTCAAATTCCATGACTTTTCCATGACCTTTCCATGGTGAATTTCAATTTTCCAAGATACTAAATTTCATTTATCAATAATTACTGACTTAGAAAAAAAGTAAAGTAAGTCATTTTTTATTGTAAGAATAGTTCTCGTTTTATTATTTTAAGCATAACATTTCGGAGAATTTAATATTTTCAAGGATATTTATCAAAATTCCAGGGTCATTTCAGGAATGTTCATGATATTTCCATGATGAATTGCCTAATTTCAAAATTCCATGATTTTCCCACAAAAGTTGATTTTCCATCACTTTTCCAGGTTTGTACGCACACCGGCTGTTATTAAACAACCCTTTCCACATCTATGGTCATTACAAAAAAAAGAGAGGGGAGAAAATGCAGGGGAACTGGGCATTTATTCTATATCACTACTTTTGCTGAGAGTAGATCCTGCAACCTTTCGATTGGTAGTTCAGTCCATTACCACTAGACTACTTTTCAACATTGGAATCAATAGTACAGAAATGATAAGAAAACTGAAATAACTTAATCACAAAATTGTGCAAGAAATTCAACAGGGGTAAAGTATGCCCAGACTGCCCAAATACCATTAAAATCTCACTTTACGGAACAAATGATTACCGGTACATGTAATATCATAATAATGGTACAATCATAACTTATAATTAAAAAAAAAGAATAACATACTTAGACACAGGGTCAGGCATCTGTGGAGGTATCTCGGTGAACCGGACAGAACTTGTCAAAAAGAATGGTTGTGTACCAGACCCAGTACAGACTGACCCGGCTACTCCAGAACACGATACTTTCCATGTTGTATTGGAATAACTGAAAGAGAAGTTCACATCTTAATGGACGAATAAAGACTGAAGTAAAATTGCTTGCATTAAATTAAATGACCTATACAAAAGTTAACGGCTAAAAATAGATTGTATCATTTTATCGAAAGTGAGGCTTACGTGAAATCTGACCCTGCTTTTGTTCTTCCATGACACACAAATCAATCTTCAGGAAAAACTTTTTCAATGATCTGACATTCGATCTTATGAAGGCACACATTTTACCAGACCAAAATTAAAGAACTTTTACCAGACCAATTCTTAACCTGTTTTTGCATGATCAAATTTTGTTTCTACAATATTAATTTTATGAAAGTATATTTCTTACATATACATGTATATGTTTCATATGATGGTATTATTATAATTAACAAAAATTCTTTATTATAAACTGTTTAAACATTAGTTTTGGGGACTCTCTTATTATGCATTTTAGACAATATATCAGCTCAAAATTTTTTTGTCAATCTCTTGACATAGCCTTTGATTTCAATGGATTATTTTGCATTTTTTGCTGTTTGTGGACTTCTTTAATTTCTTTTCAATGGGAAATATGACTTCAATTTGGTGTAAAAATATAGCATTTTTAGAGGAAAATATAAGTTTTTCGGTCTAGGGGAAACAGCCTGTATAAGGCTGTAAAATAAAAAAAAATAATCACTGGGTTTATGCCTGAGGTCTTCCTCCACTGTAAAAGCTGTCAAGTTGCTTAATGACCCTGACTGCTGGTGAAACGTTTAACCAAATAAAATATAACAAGCACAGTCTATTCAGTAGATACAAAGCATTGTTTGATTGTTTGTTTTTAAGATTTATGCTGCTTTTCAAAAGTCAGAGTCATACAAGGCGGACAGTTCACCTGGGAAGAACCAGTACTAGACTCCCATACTCCGTAAGCAACTGCCTACTTTCTCAAATAAAGAGACATGGTCGGTAAGGGGCTTGAACCCACGACCCTCTATCAATGAGAGGTTAAAGTAATTTGAAGTCGGCGACCTTAACCAGTCGACCACGGAGCCGGGTCTACAAATCATTGATACAAAAATATTTGTCATTTCATCAAAGTAATTGCATGGAAACATTTCTCTCTTATCAAACCGAGCTGCTTCAACAGAATATTTAAAGCCAATGCAACACACAAGTTATTTCACATA
Source organism: Lutraria lutraria (assembly GCA_964023205.1). Lineage (NCBI taxonomy): Eukaryota > Metazoa > Mollusca > Bivalvia > Venerida > Mactridae > Lutraria > Lutraria lutraria. The sequence continues at coordinate 16,485,665 of OZ026837.1, read as the reverse complement.
CCTCACTTTACTTCCAAGAACTTCATAAATAGGTTCACTATCGGATCGTCCTGTTGCACCATAGAATATTTCTAGGTTTATACCATTGGTTATATTAAAGCATACACCAGTACGGTTGTCTATAGGACTCAAACCAACAGGGAAATATTCATTGAGCATACATTCATTGGTTAAGTCATCCCTGAAAAAAGTCATAAAGTACAAATAATCAGGCTATCCATAAAAAAATGTTTGTTTACTGTAACCGACCCAGAAAATTTTTATTTGGTAGGTAGGTAGGAATTATTTTTTATATTTAACCCAAAGTAAACGTCTGAATGCTATTTTTATTGGAAAAAAAAATATTGAGAGGGCGATAAAAAATTTGGGTAGCGGCCTTTTTTAATGAGTAGGTAGCATTACGGCAAACAATTTTTTTTAGGGATGGTCTCATCAGATCATGATACACTGATAACACTAAAATAGCTTTATAGTTATTTCTATATGATAAAAGCATGATTATATTGTAATTACTCATACATAGGTTGTACATGCATGCAAGATGCAAGTGAAAAATCCTGGTGATAAATATATTCATATGTAAAACACAAAAAAATTTTTTTAAAAAGAATCTGACATACTCAAACTTCTCCATACCTTGAGGTTATGGTAATTAGATGGTGTTGATTTTTAAACTCGGGTAGTCATTTTGACAAAATCAAGTTGAAGTACGGTACCATAAGGATTTTTTGGTAAACATTGTTTAAGATTTCCTAAAATCATCGCTGGTAAACAAGAACATTCAATTTGTCCTGTTTTGACCTGTTTTAGCCACAGAAAGTTTAGATTGAGTTCGACACCTATATGATGTACCGCATTTGTTTATCCAATTTTATACATAAAAGCATCTTATAAACAGGTTATTTAACAGTAAGAAGAAGAATGGCAATAAATACTACTCACCACTGCCACAAAAATGGAAGTTCATTAACCTCATTGTGCAGTACTATTGTACATCCATCATGATAAAGAAATGTACAAGAATGAACAGAATTTTCTTAAAATTTTAAGTTGTATACCTGAGAACGTTTACCCAATAACCTCTGTTAACAGCATCATTGTAACCACGGCGACCAATTAAATCAGACGGCATCAGTGCATTCAGACGATTGAATATCAATTTTCTAAAACAAACATTAAGAAAATATAAATAACAGATTTTACAAGTGAGACAATGTCCTACTTTATTAAAAAATGTACCATAGATACAATACTGTTCAATCAACAACAACACGTGTTAAAAAAATTTCTGATGTATTTCAACGTTTTGGCATTACGCCTTCTGTTTCTTTTATTACCACAGACAGAAATATGAATATGTTAATATTAGACATAAACATAGATCATTAAATTTCAAAGGACATTCAAAACAGCCTAAGAATTTTGCACCCGACCTTGGAGTCCACCTAAATGGCCATTGGTCCGGTCAGTGGTCCGACAATCCAGTAATTTCTTCAGTGTTAATTCTACCATTTTTCAGAACAAAAAATGAAATATTTAAATCACGTGAAATATATGTATGACATATAGCCAAATTATATAAAATTTTGTGTATTCTCATTTTGGTCTGCTAAAAGTTCATTCGGTCCAGTTAAGTTTGCATTTTCACTGGACTGAATGTCCAGTGCTTAATTATATAAAAGTTTTTTAGTAAGACTATTCAAAAGGGAACGTGAAATATATGTCTCCAAACCAGAAATAACATCATACATACAGAAGTGAAAAGTTAAATAACTATGATGTAAAACAAAATAAAGAAAAAAAAGACATGCTATTACTCCCTAAAATAAATTTCTGTTTAAAAGAGGAGAATCCGAGATACTTAATTTTTTATTTGTTTTTATCTGTTTTTGGTAATGTAATTTTTCATTGCTGTTGAAGAATATAAAACAGAATTAACCACTGATTGATAAATAACAATTATTAGTGTTTATTGTGTTCACATAATGGAAACAAGATACAGTCAAACCGTGTTAGCGGCCACCTCTGAAAAAAACTCACCCAGTGAATAAAGGCCATTCTTTTCCAAACATTCATTGATCATTTAAAATACAATGACCTCCAAGTAAAGGTCACCTGTAAATAAAGGCCACATGATGTTTTTCCAAATGGTGCCTTTTGTTCACAGGTTTGACTGTAAATGTAAACCTACCTCAAGCCAGAACAGTCTGAGAATTCAGTAATATTCAGCATCAGTTTACACTGTGTGATCATATCTTCACCAAAGTTGATCAATCTTCTACCAGCATTTATACAGAGACCATCAGCAGCTGAAATGTTTGCAATGATCTAGTGTGAAATATACATCTTTCAATGACTGGTATTCTTATTTGGTCTACCTAATAACCTGCTCAAATTTTATAATTGGTCACCTTCGTTTGTTTGAGTTTTACGCACCTTTTCAACAGTCAGAGTTATATGAGGCAGACAGTTCATCTAACCATCGTTCCTGGGAAGAACCAGTACTTGACTAAGACTCTCATCCTACGTAAGCAACTGCCTACATTCTCACATAGAGAGACACGGTCGATAGCTGGGCTCGAACCCATGACCATCTACAGTGATTTGAAGTCAGCGACCTTGACCATTTCACCATGAAGGCTGTGCTATTGGTCTCCTAGATTTTGTATATTTAACAAACATTAACTTAAGACACTATTAAAATATCAAAGACCTATAGATACAACTACCAAAAGTTAAATGTCATAATATTTTAGAATAAGTTGAGTTTGTTAAATAGAAGTGACATTATACACTTCATCAGTATATAAAATTCAAATAAAGTAAAGCTATAGTTCTGCTCATAAGAAATTCAAAATAGCCCATGTCAACCAATTATAAAGTCATACATGTAGTGTATAGGCTACTGAATTCCAACATGGCATTACTGTATAAATACTAGCATTGGAGTATTAACAGTCATTAGTAAGTTCAGTTCATGTGTTTTAGCTTAAATTGAATAGGAAATAGATGGTTAATTAACATGAAAATGTCTCATTAATAAGTAGAGCATACAAAAAAATTGACGACCATTCATGACTCAGTCAAGCCAACCAAAATTTTAAGTCATTGAATCAGAGGTTGTCACCTTTTATTACAGAGGCCTATTTAAGGCTCCTTCCCAATTGAAAATTTCTTTAAAATCATGCAGTTTTCCCAAAATCCAAACTTAGACCAGCTTTTTTATTTCCCAAATCAGCAATTTTAGCGATAATAATTCCCAAAATCAACAGGCTAAAGCTTCTTCCCAACAGTCTGCGAAATTAGCATTTGTCCTGTTGTCCGGGACAACCAATTTTCCATTCGGACAACCAAAATTTTGGTTCGGACAACCAAATTTTCATTAATAAATCAAAGCAAAAGCAGCTAAAATTTCTGTTTCGGGCAACCACATTTCAAACCTTAATATCACAGACTGTCCCAATGAAGAGAAAAAATCTCTGTATTTCATACAGACAATTAATGATAAAAAAATGAAGCATCTACATAGTATTAATATCTTATAACTCAAGTATATTATGTAGCTTACATGGATCAAATACTGCCATCTGTCTTGTAGTATTAGTGTTGACATACATAAACTGTGGGGGAGTGAAAAAATCATTCAAAACCTCTGATCCGGTAAATATCGGCTTGCTAATGTTATATCCAACACGCCCAGATCTGTCGTAAAATGTGTCAGTAATGTTGTTAAAATTATCAGTAGACGCACTTCCGACTTCAGTGACGTTATGAGTAAAACTTGTCTTATACCGCTGGGTCAGAACATTCGAACCAGTTCCCGCAGCATTTTGCATATTGATATCGGCCAAAACTATCACAGCATCTAATCGAGCAACTTTGTTGCCAGTCCACTTTATTGTATAATCCACATCAATCACAGCGTTTGAACAAATTCCACCATTAAGAGTTGGTACAGTTGGATTCTGTTGTGGGCAGTCAGGTAATATACTGTTGGTTGGGACATCTGGGTTTGGTAAATTATCCAGGTCGATACATGTATCAATACCACAATCGTCGAGACAGGATGAATTAGCCGGAAGATTATAATTAAACTTATAAACTTCGTTATCATTGAAAAGGTCACTTAATGATTGAGTAGATTTCAAATAAGACTGCAAGTAAGTTGCATTAGCACATTTATATACAACATTTGTCTCTGCAATACTAATTTTAGATTCCTCTTCTAAAACACTGAAGAAAGTACTATTGGTGTCAGAGGATGTCTGTATATAGAATAAAGAACTGAGCTCGCTAGACGGGTTACATTTATCAGTGATGGTGTAAGTGCAGGAATGATCTAAGTTCTTCAGATACTGAACTGGAGCAGTACTAAGACATTGACCATTCAGCGTTGACTGAGGAATAGTTAGATAGCCTTTCCTTCCGGGACCTGGCTGACGAGTTTTCACACTGACGCCATATTTGTAAACATTTTGAGATTCTGACAGACCTCGAGCTTCTTCCTCCCTGAAGTTAATAAAACTTAAATCAATGTATATACCAAAAATAGTTCCCAAGTTATTGTGGGAAAACAACAATGACATTAGGTGTAAAAAAATAGTTTGTTCTTTATTTAATTTTTTTCTCCATGAACCTATACTTTTTATTAGGACCAAGGTTTGGTACATCTACTTTCTGACGTTTCACATTTCGGCACTCTTTCAAGAACAATAAAATAATTTTTAAAAATTCCTACCAACCCTTCTTGGAAATAGCATGTATCCAGAAACAAACATTTTTTTTACACATTAAAGGAATAGTGAAATTTTCAACACACTAGAAAACATGCAATTATTTTTTCTAAATTGGATACATCCTTTACTTTTGAAAAAAAAAAGAAATACAAGATACTTAATAAAAACTTTCAAAATGGTGTATTTATATGCAATAGATAAGAAGGACTGTTCATACCTGAACCAGTAAAAAGAAGCAGATGATAGCTTGTTGAAGAACTTTTGAGTATTATTGGCTAGCTTATATTGCCAATCATAGAAGTAGCCAAGGAATGCATTGTATTCAAATTCCACACACAGAAACGGAAACCAATCAGCTTTGTTCTGATGGTCTGAGGTACATTTGTATTCTTGAGTCTTTGCATCTTTTCCACCTTCCAGGTACTGAATACATCCACTGAACGTCTCCTTCTCATCAGCACTGCACGACTAGAATAAGACATGTGACATATCATAAGACATCACATCTTAATGAATTACTCCTTCGAATAGAATTCATGAAAACATGAATTTTTCATGAACTGTTCTTGCATGCTTCATGAATAGTTAATGAATAGTGCATGAAGTATGAATAACTATTTGGCAGGGGTCTAAGAGACCAGAGAGAATCAAAACATGCACCCTTTGTCTTATATCATATTATGTCAGCTGAATTTTAATATAATTATGTGTACAAATAGTTATGTCAACCTATCAAAAGAATAACTGAACTATCAAAATTACTGTACTATGATTTTCTTTTTCTTCTTATCCAACAAGATTGACTTGTATACATTTGGAGTAAGCATATAAAGGGATACATTGTTTGCATGAAAGAATTTTTGCTGCATGAAAATTTTGAAAGTGTATACTAATAAATATCTAAACTAAAACTTTAGAAATTTATAACTTCAATTTTTTTCATAATATCTGTAAAGGACTATGTTACCTGTTAAGTACTCGATGTAGCCAGAACTCAATAAACGCTTTGTAAAGATTTCTATGAAACCCTACATCCACATGTAGCACTTTCATAATGACTATTAAACAGTTAACTGTTAACATCAAACAATAAAGATCTAAAACATTGACATGCCTGTGTTAAGTAATATTACAAATTACATGTCACAAAGGTGACAACATAACAAAACCAAATCTTACCTCATCACAACAGCATCCAATGTCACATGCTCCAGCTGTCATATCACATGGACAAGGAGCCACATCCTCAAATGCTGCATTCTTCACAACCGTTTCCACATTATTGTTATTGTTGGTATTTTCATCGGTATTGCTGTTGTCTACATAAGAAATAGTAGAACATTCCTATATTATTCTAATTGGTGCATTTCGGTAATATTTATGGTCAGCATGCATTCTCATTCCTGTGGTGTGCCTAGTGTTTTAATGTATGTTTAGTAACAGTATGGTAATTCAGGCTGAAACTCTGTTGTGAGGTTGCTTTTGACTAAACAAAATTGCTGATATTTCAGTGAAAAAAAAGATTTAATATCTGCTTGATCATTTTGGATTGGACAAAATCCTTATTGGGATTGGTTATGTGTAGTATAATGTATTAGCTACCTGTCATTAGAAATTTGAGTGATTTTTTAGCAAGTAACATAGTGTTTTTCAAACTAATTTGGCGCTGAAACTGTCAAATCGTAAGTTATAATCTTAGAATGATTCAGAGCCAGCTTGCATTGAAATTCACAACAAGGTGCCAATTCATACATGAATGCTAAGCCAAGATCGACAATCAACAAATAAAAACACAATTTTTTTTATTATACTGTATATCAATTAGGTCAGTATGTTGAAAAGTCAGTTAACATTAAATTTTAATAAATAGATAATCATGACTTCTTAAATGTTAATCTTAATTCTTATATTACTTCTCTGAGTCTGACTCTGAAGAGGACATTTGTAGGAGACACGATTTGTGGAAAATGATATAAAACAGATTTCTATCAGTATTCAAATGTATTTGATAAATGCTTAATTATAAGATTTGTTAGCATTCAGATGGACATTCAAATTTCAATCATCAATGTGCTAAAAAAATTGAGGGGCAAAAATGACCCTTGACTGATAATAATTTGAAGAGAATGTAGTGTTTGTAGGAATATTGGCCACTTTCAACAGCCTTGCTGATGGGTTAACTCTTAAGTGACATGGCTGAGTATCAATGCTAAGGGTCTTGGTTTCAATCCCCAGTGAAGACCATTGGCATTGCCAAATTTACTTTAAATACTGTTTACAACATTTTCTACTATAAAAATAGTAAATTTGACTCTGTAGTATAACTTCTCGTGAGTCAAAGAATATGATTACTGCTTTCACATTTCAAAATGCCATTTGAAGAGTCAAATGAAAGCCCTGACAATCATAATCATTTGTGTCATTATTATGTCAGTGGTCGACAAGATTTGACAGGAACTTGGATCGGCGCATTATCTTTTCTGGTCAAAACTTTAGATATCTTACAGAAAATCACATACTTTGACTGCATACAGTGGAAACTGTTATGAAGATGACGTAGTAGGTTAGAAAGAGTTTCATAATTTCTTTTTTATTCACGACATAGCGTCCACAGTCTAGTTAATAAGTTTGCAAATTGTGAATATCCGCCATTTGTTTATACGTCACTACGTCCTTTGTTAAATCTTCTGTGATTGGCTAGCGAATGTATGTCGTAAAAATGATGATCAGTAATATTGTATTTATTTCTCTGTATACTTAATGTATTTGTAGTTTTATAATATTATGATTATATATAATGATCGAAGTTTTTAAAATGGGGCATTGATTGAAAAAAATTGGAATGTCGTAAACTTTCAACCAATCAGAATCTTCGTAACAAGTTATGTTTAAAAACCAATTTCGGACACTGAAAATGCACATGTAAAATGTAAATAAGTTGAATGTCAAATGTACTAAGATAACAAAGTTTATTAAAAAATCACGCATTTGAGAAAATGGTCGAAGTTGTAAAGTCATCATTCAATGACACTTTTCCGTCAATTGTTGAAGCTATTAAGCACTGTGATTTTATTGGTAAATATGAGTTGATTTTACTTTTACCTGCGTTTTGTATTAATAGGGAAGCAAAGCTTTCCTATGGGTGTCATGTTGGTCATTACAAAAATTACTAGGGGTGCAATGATATGGCATTTGGCATTACCCCCTTATTTTGATATAATTGCAATACAGCCGACCAATGTTGAAGCAGAGACATACATATAGATTATAATATAATGTTAATCTATTACCACATAGAGATTGTATTATAAGGTAGTTTATTCATATATAGTGTAAGCAGTAGATGGCTTATCAGTACCAGTAGATTAACTATCAGTTTTACACTCTGTACCAATATAGGTTTATTGGAAAACTGCAAATAATCAATAGTTTGTTATTTAGATGAATGAATTGGTCTTTGATGGTCAAAACAATACTAAACATATATATGTCTGCATTCATTTAATTCAATGGATTATGAGCTCAATTATCAAAGAAAATATCATGGTACATGGATGTCGCACTGCGGTATGTGTCGGTCCGAGGTCGTATCACAATATACTGGTTTGACCAGAAACAAACATTTTTTATGCCTATATATATAGAGAGAGAAAACATTTTTTTTTTCCTTCAATAGCAGGGGCCGTTAACAGGCATCTTCCCTCAGGAAAATTCTTTAAAATCATGCAGTTTTCCACTAAAATTCAATCAATTTACTTCAATTTTTTTCTTCCCCTTTGGCAAAAATTATGCGTTATTTTCCCCCAAATTTAAAGAAAAGGCCCCTTCCCCTACCTGTGAAAAAGCCCTGTATTTATTCTAGTTTAAATTTATGTAATGTATGTAATTTTTCTATTTCAGCAATAGATACAGAATTTACAGGGCTTAAAATAAATGATGATGTGAAGTCTAGGTAAGGTATATTAAAGTTGTACACCAATGACCATGTAGTTAATAGTCTAACTTGCGGATATTATGTACAGTAATGTGTTAATCAAATAGTTTACTTATGAAGTCAAGATAAAAGTGTCAAAAGTCGCTTATTTCATTCAGAAACGATTGCAGATGAAAACCATGGGTTACATTGCAAAAAAATCGGATACAACATACTAGGTGGCCTCCTTGACCGCTGGCCAAATCTGTTACTTTCATAAAAAAATCTGACATACAGAATATTAATGAAAAGCCTGTCATTGTATTTTTCAATTCATTGAAGTCTTGTTCTCTGTTATGTAATATAGTTTATTTTATTATAGTGACAGGCATAGTAAAGAAATACACAAAGTTACATAGTTTTTACATATGTAAATATTTTGCAAAACCTGGCCTAATAAGGCTTATCAGCCACTTATACTATTCATAAAATACAATTTATTTGAAAATATTTAGTATATAAACATAAAAAGAAACACAGAATAAAAAGGAAAATAAAAACATTTCATCATAACTTATATAGGCACTGTTAGTACAAATACTTTTTATCTTTTTTTCTAAAATGCATCATACAATGGTATTAAAAAGTAAGAAAAAAGGTAAAGTAATGAAAGAAGAATATAATTTATTTATTCAATGCTGTTTGTGTTTACTGTAAATGTTTATAAACTAAATATTTTATAAATTCATGAAAAAGCGCTAATTGATCTAAGAAGTGTCCATGGTTTACAGCAGGAAGTTAAGTTGTTACCATGCACAAAACTGGTTCTGTTATCAAAAGATCTTCATTCAGTTATATTCAAATAGGGGCCTATAGATGCGTTGTCAAGAGGTTATCATCTCTGACTAGTAAACACTAGACCCAAACTGCTGTGAGTTCAAATCTCAACAAGGACCGGAAAAAAATCATTGTCGAGGAAGCTGTTTAGCTGGCTTGCAGAAAGTGGGTGGTTCTACCTAGGTGTACGTCTCGGGTCTTCCTCCACTGATTAAGCTGGGAAAGACAGGGATTTTTCACCTTCTATAACAGAGGCCTTAATAATTAAAGACCCCTTCCCAATTGAAAATTTCATTACAATTGTGCAGTTTTCCCAAAAATCCAAACTTACACCAGCTATTTTATTTCCCAAATTTGCAATTTTAGCGATAGTTCTTCCCAAAATCAACGGGCTAAGGCCTCTTCCTAATGAAGAGAGAAAAACCCCTGAATTATACAAAAATTAAATGTAACACTGATATCCTATGAAATAAGCATTTTATTCTTCAAAATATAGTCTCCATGGATCAATATTTAGTTCACATATTTTTTCTTTTCAGTTTATTTGATGACGGTGCTCAAAGATATCTAAAGCTAAGAGACACTATAACCCAGATTACTATAAGTCAATTAGGTAAGTGTAACAGTCATTATTATTGATGAATAATAAAATAAATCACCACACAATAGAATACACACAAATCTGTGTTAACGAGCACCTCCGAATAATGGACACCCAGTAAATAATGGCCATTCTTTTAAAACAGTCCTTGATTATTTAGGACAAAATGACCTCTGACTAAAGGCCACCTGTCAATAAAGACCACATTTTGTCTTTACAAAGGGTGGTCTTCGTTCACAGGTTATACTGCACAAATTTTTTAATGAGAATTGATTTTTCCATAAAAATACATGTATATTTTAGGATTTATTTAGTTAACTCAAGACCTCCAAAAATATTGGTTGAAATATTTTGGTATCACCAAATTAAATTTCCAGCATGCAAGTTGAAGGTCAAAATTGATCCTTAGCTGAAGAGTAAACAAAAATGTCATACTGATGTAGCAGTAAATTTTAGCTTTAATTTGCTAATTTTGTGAGTCAAAAGACCATTTTAAGTGTCAAAGCAGAGCTCGGATTTCTTTATTAGATGCCTAATGCCAAAAATTATTATCTCAAAATGGGGCTGACAGATTTAGAAAACCTTTATAATTTTTCTAGGTTTTCAAACTTTTCATAATAGAAAATGATTTACAAGATATTGTTAAAAAATAATGACAATCCTTTGAGTTATTTTCCCTTTAAGTTTGCATTGAAGTCAATGGGAGTAGGACCTTTTCCCAAGATTACAGTAGATAACAAATAACATCAATTATAATGAAACCTCATTGTAAAATTATGCAATAACGCAGTATCAATCTAATTTTATAAAGAAAATATACCGGTATGTCGCAATGCGATATCTACAAATATTAATAAAAAAAAATTTATTATTCAACAAGGGCAATAGTAGTACAGTACTAATGTAGCTAAGCTAGAATAGAAATAATGATTATACTATTTTTGTAAAATTCACACTTTTGTGCAACATTGAGCATTGATATGTCAGAGAAGTACAGTATTCAGGATGTACTTAAGTTAGTGGATGCAGTTCAGTCATTGTAAGATGGCACCTTGTTGAAACGAACTCACACTTCATTTTCTAAGACTATATTTAATGTAATTTTGCATGTATATCTGAATAAAGCATGTATGTTTTGTCTACATGGATTTCTTACAACTTGATTTATCAATTTCAGGATTGTCTATTTTTTCAAAAAGTGATAAAGAAAATCGGTAAGTATTTCATTAGTTTTCCATTTTGTTTCTTCAACATTATGTGAACTTATGTTTTTCTCTTAAAACATAGCTTATTGAGAAAATTTTACCAACTAAAACATTTATTGACTGTTATTAGAAATTTTGAGAATAATTTTTAAACTAAAACATTTATCAACTGATATTTTTTTTAAATTTCAGTTATGAAGCTAAAACATTTAATTTCTATTTATACCCTGCAACATATGGACCCATAGATCCTAGATTTCTTTGTCAGGTAAGATAAAGTCCTATAACCTTGATTTGCATGTGTATAGATATGGGCAGTATTAAGTATAGAGTGTTTCAGTTTAGCATCACTAGTAACCCCCCTGTGATCCTGGTTAGATACCCGGTTGCTGCAGGTCATACCCTTCCATGAAAGTTTGACAATAATGTCCATTTTCCTCCACATGTAGCGAAGTTGACAGTTCCTTGTTGAAGGGTAAGTTGGTACTGGTTAGTGTACTTGTACCATCCAGGGAAAACTTGTTAGATGAATCGACTGCTGTATGTTACTAAAATATTGTTGAAAAACGGCATTAAACCCATGAAATAAAATCAACGTCACTACCACCCAGTAATCTGAAAAACTTTAAGGATGATTTTTCAAACATAATGAAATGCAGGCTCTCCAGTAGTCCTAGCTTTTCTTAGCTTTCAGAATGGCCTTCTACTTTTCCTAGTTTTTACAAAACTAGTATCTTACAGTATGTTCCTAGTTTTTACTTGTTTTCTCTTACAATGTAGTTTTTATGCCCCGTATAGATAGATCCGGAGCATATATACTGTTCTTTGTCAGTCTGTACCAAACTTCAACCTTACCTATAAAATCAAAATGTTTCCACCTACAATCATCAAACTTCATTTGTTGATTCCTCATGACAACCTGGAAAATGAAGTGGACTGATATAGGTTTCTGTGAGAGAAACTGATCAACTGAGATGTTTTTCAAAAAACGTTACTATGACAATCCAATGAGTTATTGTCCCTTTAAATAATTCTTGAAGTATGTAAGTGACTTTCAATATTTCAGGCATCAAGTTTAAAGTTTCTGTGTTCTTACAACTTTGATTTTAATAAGGTAAGTATATTTATATGTTGATAATTCATTTCTTAAGAAGCATGCTGATTTTGTTCATCAAAAGCTGAGAATTTTCACTCTTGGAACAAAATCTGCTTGGTTATAACTTATACATACTTACTGTAATACCCTGTTATTTATGATAATGCTTTGTACAGGCGGATTTCCCTGACAAGCCACACTACATGTTAGTTGAGCCTAGAAAACCCTTCTATTTAATTTGTATCACTCTTAGATATGAATAAATGCGACTGGTCATGGAAACCCACCTATAGCAGCTATATTTAGAAAAACTTGACAACAATTTGAAAACTTTAGGTATTAATTTATTGCTTTAATACATCAGACAAGGGGAGTAATTCAAAACGTATTGCCATCTAATGGCCGTGGCAAGCGACTCCTAGGTTATTCCAAGTGAGTCGATACTCGCGGGGCACGGACATGCATGTGTTTGCTAATTGAATCAGTCTTGAGTCTGGATAGACATGATGCAGTGGACAGCTTGTCCATATAAGATGAGGGGTAGCTTACCCCAGCATTATAGCTTATACTAGTAGCCAGCTTGGCTAAATAATATGAGGGATAGCTTATCCCAGCGATGTAATTTTACACCAAATTTGTCTATCCCTTAAAGTTAATCTTGGGTACCATACCCAACTTTGACTCAGACCCTAAATTTCTTAAGCTCGAGATTTGCCAAGCAGCTTGCTTTGTAATGGGCAAAACTGAGTAACTATTTTAATTGGATATAAATATGTAACATGGATTCTTGATGACTTTGAGTGTCTGAGTTGAGTTTCATAAGCTGTCATCCCCCGCGACCCAAAGCTCAAGAAACCAAATAATTTAGTGAAATTACCAATTCATGAATAATTTGTCTAATTATATAGACTTAATGCAAAGCAGTACATGCATGCCCGTACCCCGCAAGAATTTTTCCGCCACGACAAAGTTTTTATACAGATTATTTCAAATTGCCAATCAAATCCAGATTGATGATCAATATTTGAGCCATTGTCTCTTCATTCAATGAGTATAATTTCACTTTTCTACACAATCAATTGTTGTGGTATTTCAGTATTTCTTTCCTTGTTTCTATTCCAGTCTTGTTTTCATTGGACCTGGACTTGGTTTCTGACTCTAATTACTCCCCTTGCTCTTGATCCATATCTGAAACTATATAAGCAAAATCTTGTCAGTATCTTGAACAATTAGTTTAAGCAATTGTAAATAAACATATTGCTTTTTATTTTTTCATATTTTTTGTCATGTCTTATACTACATGACTTTGCATGATTTTATCTTTTCCTTCTTATAAAGGCTAAAAGTCTACCCTGAACCTGTAACATCTCTCAATTCCAGATCCAACTAGTTATGAACAGAATGTTACTTAATTTAGTTCATGAACTAGTGCTCTAAAATACATTAGCCTTCTCTACATGAAACTCTGCTAGGTTAAGCGATTACAGCTAAGCATTATTCCACTAAGTGGGAGTGGTGGGGGGGAAAGATGTCTGTTCGCTCCGAACGCCAGTTTAAAAAGACCGCTGCCCCACGTGGTCACTCCTTTTATACTCCGGACAAAGCTGTCCGAATATGGTTCCGTTACTACGGTAACATTTCCGTCAGCCATTAAACAAAGCCCCCAAAATAACAGCAATTATTTTTAAGATAATAATTGATATTATTAGGGATGCATTGAGATTGTGTGGTACAACACTGGACCAATAGTATAAAAGTGTTAGATTAGAATCCCAGCAGTGGATATATTCCAACTTGTAATCACAATTCCTGGACAGACATAATTAGTGTCAAGGAAAGCATATGGTCAGAACCTCATTCAGGATAAGTGTAATCTAGCTCACCCAGTTAGCTCAGTGGTTAAAGCGTTTGTGAGGTTGTGAGTTCTAACCCGGGCGAGTCTCACATGGTCTGTGACAAATTTGACTGAAGATATTACATCCAGTGTTAAATTATCCCTCATCTCTGAATTATGTTGGGGTAGCTTGAGAGTAGCTTGTGGATATAATGTGGTTAGTACTGGTTAAGGCCTAAATGAAGTCCAGGGAAGCTGGTTAGGAAAACTGCCCGTCACAATGTAGCTGATATAATGTTGAAAAAGGCATTAAATCCAATGAATTACGTAGTGTAATCACTATCCCTGTATTACATTAGTACATGTATACCAGTGGTAGCAAAGATAGGTTATGGTCCAAGCCATAGGGGGCTAACACATCAATGGGTAGGTGTATAATTTTGTATTAAGGCCTAAAATGGTCACACTGACTAACCATTTATGGTCCAAGTCTGTAAAATTTGAATGATCGGTTTCCACTTATTGCAGTTTGTTTGTTTGAGTTTTACACCCCCTTTCAACAGTCAGAGTCATGTGAGGCAGACAGTTCACCCAACCATAATTCCTGGGAAGAACCAGTACTAGACTCCCATCCTCTGTAAGCAACTGCCTACTTTCTCTCATAAAGACACATGGTCAGTACCTGGGCTCGAACCCAGGACCCTCTATCAGTGAGAGGATACTGTCATTTGAAGTCAGCGACCTTAACCATTTGACCACAGAGGCCGATCTACTTACTTCAGATAAATGTATTTGATCTCATAATTATATGTTATTAAAAATATATTTAGTAATCTAGGCTCCTCTTTCACCCTTGTCTGTGTACTGTTTATTTTCAGTTTATTTATGAAGGTATTCCATATGTCAATGAGGTCCAGGAGAAACAGATTAGGGACCATATTTCCAGTAAGGCGATGTTCACTGGTTTAGAGAGGTAAGCAATTCCAGTTAAGGTTTCGACACTGGCCTTATATGCTAAAAAACATCATACTTTAATACCAAGGAACAAAAAATCCTGACCCAAAGCGAAAAATAGTGTTTTATTGCGACCTTTGTCAACTTTACTTTATCAGCGTTTACCATCTCTAATATGTTGTGTTGTACAATATGATAGTATTAATTCATTAATGACAATAATTTGTTATTAAATCTCTTACTAGACATCAAACCTGGGCGTAGTTTCAATTATTGAACCGTATAAACATTCACGATTTTTATTGGCTATCAAAATTGAATGGGATGCATCAATTAATCAAAATTTGTTGATTTTCATGAGACGATAATGATCTGACACTTCAATTGTTAATTACTCGCTTACAAAATACACAGTAGATTATCGATACAGGGCCTGGGGCATAAAAATATTGGTTGGAATCTTATATCAAGTTTATAATTTACTATATATGTATTCTGTCTTCAGAGATTTAGATGAGAAAGCTATACAGAGAATATGTTCCATTGTTGCAGAATGGTTTGTTAATTCAGCTGAATATGATACTACAACAATTCGTAAGGAAGGTATGGATAATCACATTTAATTTCTTTTGTCATTATTTGATTATATCCTGGGTTATAAAAGATTAGTAAGAATCAATTTTCCGTTTCTACAATTTCGTAGCGCTTGCTTTACTTTCAGGATTTACTAGAAATTGCATATTGCTGTCCAGTTTCTTTGTACAGAGCATGGAAGCGTTTGTTCATTCGTTCGTTTGTTTGTTTCATTCGTTTGTTTGTTTGTACCAAACTTTAACCTTGCCTTATAAAAGCAAAGTGCTTCTACCTACAATCATCAAACTATCAAACTTCATAATTATGTTCGTTCCCCATGGCATCCTCAACATGCCTGATTATTTTCAAGTATGTAAGTCAAAGGTCAAGGTCACCCATAGGGGGCATTGTGTTCCAAGAACATATCTTGTTTATATTAACTGAGAAAGAAGGCAGTTGCTTACGGAGGATGGGAGTCTAGTATTGGTTTTTCCCAGGAACAATGGTTAGGAGAACTGTCCACCTCATATGATTCTGACTAAAGGGGCGTAAACTCGAACAAACAAACATTATATTAAGTGAAAGGCCAATTAAGTTGTTCCTGAATAATTGTCCCATTTTGTATCAAGATTTGTTTAATGTGTTTTTAAGTTGCAATATGAATTATTTATCTACAGAGATGGAGAGAATCCCTATGTTTGTTTTAAGTCATGAGCTACGAGGTAGATTTCCTAGCATTTGGACAACAATAGACAGAAAAGAAAATTGTGTGAGTTTGATTTATTAAGGATGCTCATAATTTATGTTGATTGAGTTGTGTATCTTAGAGCTTGTAATATTATGAGTCAATAAATTTATCTACAGTCTACAAGTATTGAATTTACTTAATACTCTTTTTGTAATATGTGTAACTGTAAATGTTAAAATTTATGACTCGCAAAAAAAAACTATAATTATTCCGAGTTGAGTTAGCCATTGATTTGATAAAAAAATACAGTGCATCCTCTCTACAGTGGCCCTCTTGAGGAACAACCTCCCTTCAACAACAGTATGTTTTTTCCCACTGTACAATTTAAGTATTAATTAACCTCTCTAGTGCAACAACCTCTCAACAACAACATAACTTTACTACTCCCAAAGAGTGTTGCTTTGGAGAGGTTGCACTTTATTTCCTGGCTACGTAAGTCAGCAACAATCATATAATTGGTACATTAGTCTGACAGTATAATTGATTGGAATATGTATTTAAACAAATATCAGCTCTATCTTTTCAACCCATAATACTTTGAGAAAGGAATTTGAAACAGTGATGTTTTATTTTGTAGATATGCATAGAGAAAATCTCACCTGAACAAAGAATCAAACTTGAATCAAGCGAAGCTGATGAACAAAAACAACAGGAAGAAAAACTTATAGGAAATACTTTAGGTTTTACCCATATCTTCAGGCTCATGAAACAGTATAAAAAGGTATTCCATGTAGAAGATTAATAATTTGGCTTCAAACAAGATTTAAACTTAAATAAGTGTTTTGTAACAAGATTATGTTTTTTGTATCAAGAATATGTGTTTTGTATCAAGAATGTGCGTTTTGTATCAAGAATATGTGTTTTGTATCAAGAATATATGTTTTGTAACAAGAATATGTGTTTTGTATCAAAAATATATGTCTTGTACCAAGAATATGTGTTTTGAAAGCTTTTCTCATGAATGAATTGTTAATGATAGAAAAAAATTGTTGTAGACACTTTACTATTTTTGGAGGCTGACCCTAAAGTTTCTAAGTGAAAAATCCAAAGTATGAAATATTTGGGAACTAGTCATACCTTTAAAGAACAAAAGATATGTTTAGGTAAAAAGGTAAACAGATTGGCGACATACCTACTCCCTTTTTGTTGTTCGGTACGAACAATAAAGTTATTACCGTATTTCAAAAATCGCTCAGTTTTCACTTTTCCTGCATACCAAACAGCTTCCATTAACCTAGCTTCCGCCTAAGAATATAGTTCCGATATTTCAATTCAATGGCTAAATACAAATTCATATATTACGTGCATATAAGTCAAAATTATATGGCTATGCAATATCGTAAACGAGCAATACAAATCAGTCATAAAAAAAAACAATCCTCTCCCTCGGGTTACTCATCAGTACACACATTTCAAGGAAGGATGACGTCATAATTCTCGTGCTGTATATGCTAATTTTGTCTGGTTCCTAGCTTCTATTGTAAGCGTATAAATTTATCATAGAATTCATGTACAATGCGATGATAACTGTGAGTCAGCCAGATATTTTAAAAAGGGATTCATCGGGAAGTTTCAAGCGATTAATTTAATGCTTATAACGTTTAACCTTTTTCTTCGAGCATGTCTTCATGTATGATATATTACATTCTACATAAGTTGAGTATTCAAAGAGGCAGGTAATGTAAACTATATATAATATTATGCTAATTACTAACTACTTTTGGTGATCAGATGGGAAACATAAATCAAAGTACTGAAAGCACGTGGAACGGGAACAGCTGTAACAACTGCATAGCGGGTGTAGAAAAGCGTTCGTAGTACTTATGTCTGCATTAAATTCATGCCCGAACTATCGTTCGTTTTCCAAAACTCACCCTACATAGAAATCAACTTTTGACTGATTTGTAGTTCCGAACAACATCAGAACCTTCAGAGCTTTGATTTTGTCTAGTAACTGTAAACATAAAGCATATTACACTTGTGTATGATGAATTACAAATTCACTTTAAACCCTACTTTTTGTATGCTTTTACTGTCAAGTGTGATTTATCAGTCAAGTAATATTCAATGCATATTAATCTACTGGTATCACTGAATTCCAGTTTTCATTGGTTGTGAAATAATTTCAAAGAAAAATTCTTCAATGACAAATTGACGAACATCTCAAGGAATATACCGGTACCAAGTTCATTGATATACCTACATGTATATTTGTTTACCACAGCAAGTCACAAAAATGTGCTAGAATTTTTATTAAAATTTTATCATCAATTACTACCCCTTTCTAAGAAAAAGGGGGTATATTGCTTTACACATGTCCGTCAGTCTGTAACCAAACCTTGTTCGACCATATTTGGTTGGGAGATTGGTCATTGCATGTAGATGACCCCTACATGAATTTGAGGTCAATACTTCAAAGGTCAAGGTCACATTGACCTTCAGCGCAAAAACCTTGTCCGACAAATGATAGAGAATGGCTGGCCTTAGGTCCTTTGGTCATTGCATGTCGATGAGCCCTATTGATTTTAAGTTCAATAGGTCAAAGGTCAAGGTCTTTCTATCCAGATAGCCTTTAGGGGCATCTGTGTTTCACAAGCACTTCTTGTTAATCATTAAATTTGTTTTTTACTTATTGTTTTTGTTTCAGCCCTTAGTTGGACATAACTGTATGATGGATTGGATGTTGTTTTATGACAAGTTTTATCAGCCATTGCCTAAATCGTACAAAGAATTCAAGCAAAACTTACACACGATGTTTCCAAAGATTTACGATACCAAACATATAGCATTTACTATGAGAAGGGTAAATATGTTTCCTTATTTTAAAGTACAGTACAACCTCTCCAGAGCGGCCCTCTCTTGAGCAACAACCTCCCTTCAACAACAGCATGATTTTTCCCCACTGCATGATTTAACTTTTAATTCAACCTCTCTAGAGCAACAACCTCTCACAATTACATAATTTTGATACTCCCAAAGGGTGTTGCTTTGGAGATCGAGGCTGCACTGTATTATCAAAACTGAATTTTATAAAATTATTACTGATGGTTCTAAGGTTTTTTGAAACTGTACAGTCAAACCTGTGTTAGCAGCCATCTCCAGATGAAGGTCACCCTGTGATCACCCTGTAAATAAAGGCCATTCTTCTTAAAACCATCATTGATTATTTAGAATAAAATGACCTCCAAAAAAAGGCCATCTGTCAATAAAGGTCACATAAGTTTTTGTCTTTCCCAAGGTAGGCCTTTGTACACAGGTTTGACTGTATCTAATATCAAAACTTGTAAAATTTGTATTATTATAAATAATTATTAAATCGGGAATTTAGTTTAGTTGTCAATTGTGCGGAGTACTAGAGGTGTATTTTATATAGAGGATATTAAATGAGTGTGGATTCCGTATTGAATTTATTGAACGAGTTGTATAAAACATTATGAAGCGAGCCTTTGGCGAGATTCATACTGTTTTATTCAACGAGTTCAATGAATTAAAGACAGAATCTACACAAATTTAATATTCTTTTCATCACATACCTTGAAAATACGGCGAAAACCAACACACCTGTTTGACATTGCTACTAATAACAAAAGAGTGACACATGCGTAATAAGGCTTATTAATCAGGAGCACAAAAATTGTTACATTATGAAACATCATAAATAATAAATGTGTGAACATATCTAACGGTTTAAACAGTATCTTTGCTTACTCAAATTGTTCAAATCAATTCAAACTTACACATGTGAAGTTATAATTTTGAAAAACATGTACCAATCTATGCTTCATCAAGTTCATGACGTCACGTCATGACGTCATTTAGATACTATATGCACGATCGTGCCATATCGTTTTTATGGCACGGCAAAAACGGCACGGGTATGTGATAAATAGAAATATTGCATTATATTGTTAAAATTTGGTAAAGTTTGTAAGCATTTAACAGTATTATCTTCTTGAACAAAAATTCCATGTTGTAAAAATTACATGTTTTAGATCTGTTGCAGTATAAATCATCTTAAGGTTTTCTACATTGACTATTTATTTGATGTTATAAGCTGAGTTGTTGTGTATGTATCATTCTAGAAAATCATTTAATCTGGAAAATAAGTGGTAAATTTTGCAACAAATTGGAAGTTACTGATAGTATTCAAATATGTTTCATTTTACCATATGGTGTATTATTTTGTAAGCATTTATAGATGTTATTCATTATAAAGATACTGAATTTTCAGAGAATGGAATCATCAGGGATCTTTCAGTACACAAGTTTAGGGGACCTTTATAAGGATTTAGAGAGGTAAGATCAGCTTTTATATCATGCCTTAATATTAAAATTACTCTGTCTACCTTTGAATTTCTCTCAGAGGCTAGTCTTTGATTTTGACCACAGGTCCAAGACCGAGTCTGTCTAAATCACTGCCAGTCCAGTAAAAATTGACAGTTCAACAGACTGATGGTCCGGCGAAATTTTAAGCTGATGTATTGTCTAAAATGCATAATGGAGTTCCCAACAATAATGTTTTACTAGTAAATATGAAAAGTTTCCATTAATTATAACTATAACACCATACAAAACATATATTTTCAAAATATATACTTTGATTAATGTACTGAAAACAAGGTTTGATCATGTAAAGGTAAACATTCAGTCTGGTAAAAATTCATTCGGTCTGATAAAATTTATCCCTTTACGAGACAGAATGTCTGGTGCTCGAAAAAGTTATTTGTGAAGACTGAGTCTAAACATGATCAGGACGGATAACATAAATGTTACATTGTTTCACAACATATTTGAGTTATTAAGTTGTTGTTGACTTATATTCTATGTGATATATTTCTCCCTTTCAAGTGAGCGTGGACGTGATGTGATAATTCATCCCCCAGCTGTATGCCATGCTGAAGGTTTTGATAAATATAGTAAGTGTTATCACATTTTATTTGATAAATATAGTAAGTGTTATCACATTTTATTTAATAAATATAGTAAGTGTTATCACATTTTATTTAATAAATATATAAGTGTTATCACATTTTATTTAATAAATATAGTTAGTAAGTGTTATCACATTTTATTTGACAAATACAGTTGACATTATCACATTTTATTTAAAAAGTATAGTAAAAGTTATGACATTTTATTAGCTTGCTTGTTTTCGAAGAAAAAGTTCAGCTATTGTAATCACTGTAGCATCTTTAATGTAGCTCATAACTCAGAAACTATAAGAGATAGCTACATGAAACTTCATATGTGGAAAGATCTCACTGAGGCAGTGAACACATTTTATTTGAAAGATAAGGAAAGCGTCATCAAACTGTTAGTATAGGAAGATTGAAACACTTGTTCAGCCATTTGAACATTTACCCACAGGAAAACTGTATCATGAATAGATTATAAAAATAAAAATAAATTAACATATAAATAAATATTTAAAAAAAATATTTTTTTTTTCATATTTTTATAATCTATTCATGATACAGTTACCTGTGCGTTTACCTGCGTCAGTTTTTATAATTGTACAAAGTGTAACACGCGTAATACCTTTCTCCTGTTTTCTTGTAGATGATGAGGTAGTTCTTCATGAAGCTGGTTTTGATGCATACATGTGTGGATTTGGTATGTACATGCATATATCTAAAGTGTTGAATCCTATTAACAAGTTCTTTGTATATTATCTATGTTCTAAGCAACTTATTATATCATTTCTAAAAAGACTTCTTATAGCAATTTCCAAGTATTAGTTTGTTTATTTGAGTCTTACGTCCCTTTTCAACAGTCAGAGTCACATGAGGCAGACAGTTCACCTAACATCGGTCCTAGGAAGAACCAGTACTAGACTCCTATCCTCCGTAAGCAACTGCCTACTTTCCCACATAAAGAGACATGGTCGGTAGCTAGGCTCAAACCCACGACTCTATCAGTTTGAGGTTACAGTGATTTGAAGTCAATGACCTTAACCACTCGACCACAGAGGCGGGTCTTGCGAGTGTTAGACTTGATATTTTTATTGCTGTGTTTACATTTATTTTACATGATCATCATTTTTTTTATTTATAGATTTATTCTCTGATATTTTCAGTATTTCTGAGAGCAGCACACATATTGACCTTCATAGATACGCCGTAAGTAAGCTACTGATTTATCTGAAAACCAAAAAATGGCTTCAAGTTATTTACTTAAGCTATTCTTAAAAACTATTGAATTACATTTAGGCTTTTTATACATATATTTTTGTTATTAACAGTATGCTTTTTAAAACACAATGCCTCCTCCGGGTGACCTTGACCTTTGATCTGGAAATGTAGAGGTTGTCATGAGGAACCAACATATGAATTTTGATGATTGTAGATGGAAGTGTTTTGATTTTATAGGCAAGGTTCAAGTTTCAAACAAACAAGCCAAACTGGCCAAAAACAATTACAAAGTTTTTTGGGGTTTTTTTTTATAGAGTCATGTAACTTCAAACCAAATTAACTAAGCTGATGAAATATTTTAATTGTTTTCATTGGTTTAAAATGTAATATAAGTTTAATACTTTTTGTGAATGTTCAACATGATAGTGTATTATATTGCTTCGAGAATTACACAATATGATATTCTCAGACTGGTTACATACATATTCTTAGACCGGTTACAGACATATTCTCAGACTGGTTACATACATATTCTTAGACTGGTTACAGACATATTCTCAGACTGGTTACAGACGTATTCTCAGACTGGTTACAGACATATTCTCAGACTGGTTACAGACATATTCTCAGCCTAGTGACATATTCTCAGACTGATACACATAGAAGAAACGTTGTTTATACTAAGTCTTGTATTTTATAGATCCTCAGAAGTTATTCCATGCATGTTTAGAAGATATTTACAGTCCTTGGAAAATCATGTCAACAAAGTCAATATTATACGAGCAACAATTAACACAATTGTGAGTCTAGCTTGCTATAAAACTATGTAATTGTTATAGATCCTGATTAAGTACAGAACTGCAGAGTTTATGAGGCATGGTGTGCTGTGTCTATATTATCATGTACAAAAACTGTACACATATTAAAGCCCCATTAGCATTTTGGATGTTAAAATTATTATTATGCTCTTCATACACAAAGGCAGTAGTAATGGCAGATATGTATCTAAATAAGTGCACATGTTTAAAAATACTGGCCATCATTATTATATTAATCTTTAATACAACTTGTCTATATGTAAATATGTTATTAATTGTTGTTGACTTAGTTAAAGATGGAAACTTAAGGATAGATCACGAGTAACTGTTATTTATGAAATTTAGAGCCGAGCTCAGCGAGCAGTGAAATTTCCTATCTGACATAGACTACAGGTAGTCTGTTATACATGTATAAGGTATGTTTTTACTAAGGCTAACTGTGATCTACATGTTTTAGCAAACTTTAGGAGTCAACTTGGACCTATATTCTTAGACTATTTAGTTTTCTAATCAATACTTTCAGAATATAGGTGGTGTTGATGCTGTATCTAATAGACCTGAACTGCTACATGTACAAGCTTCAATGTTAAAACCTAAATTAAACATTGATCAGGTAAAGGTTAGATATTTTATTTTTTTATATCGTGTGATCAAGTTAATTCATCTCAATGGGCTTAGCGCTGTTTTTCAACAATATTTCATTGATATAGGGTGGCTGATTCAACTAATTGTTTTTTATGTTGTGGATATCAAATGAGTAGGGGTCATTATTAGTGCTTGCCTTGTCCGTCTATACAAGGATAAGTCAAACTGCCACTGGGGGGGGGGGGGGGGGTACGTTTTACTGAACAAAAACATGGCTTCTTGTTCTTGACTGTATTTATTCTAACCATTACTATCTTGTTACCCTTCAGCAGGGAGCCAACAGTTTCTCCACATATGGAGAAAAATTATATAATTGTCAAGTTTTCAACTAAAAAAACCCTGCTGAACCTGGGTAGTCCAGGGCTGTAAAGCAATGGACCATACCTGTGGGCCTTATTTAAGATGTGCCATATCAATGATGGGACTTGACATTGACTTAAAAAAGTTGTATACAAAATGGCTTTTAATTTATGTATGCTAAAGAATAATTCTGTTGCCACATTTTACTGAACTTACCATTCAATCTTATTACTTTCATGACCTTGAACTCAAATGTCACTGATATTCCCTGATAGTCAAGGATATCATACTAAATCTTTGTTTATATATCATGCAGGTTCTGTGAGCTAAGCTCCTGCTGTTCACTATTCTTCATCTTGTTTTTGGATTGGTGGGTGGGGTACTGTAGAACTGGTTTTATTCGCGTTAGTTTTATTTTCGCTAATATTCGCGAATCGAATACCTCGCGAATTCATAAATGTCGCGAATAAATGCTGAGTTTTACACATTCAAAAATGAGTGTGTCCGAAAATACTTAATTCTGTAATAGTATTTTATCGTAGAATAATCAGTTTAGTTAATCTGTTGAAAGCAATATATTAACAATAAACATTTTAATATTTGCAATCTATTTTTTATAGTATTGCTTTTACTAAACTATTGTTTGTTGAACAATTTTGGACATCGTTTGAACATACTAGTAACAGTTTTTCACACTTACCTACTGTTTGTAAAACAACTTCCACAACAATCGCAAACCATTATCAATCTATTGTTATTATACTTTATTAGATATAAAACACTGAATCACAACTTAAATATCTAACTGATCAGGTGTGAGTGACACACAAATATCAAAGTTATGACATTGTGTCTTTGATCACACTTTTATTCTGACTGACGATGTCGCGAATTCATAAATACGCGAATATAGAAAACTGCTGATTTTTAACAAAAAACGCGAAATTTTGACCTCGCGACATTAAAGCGTTCTACAGTATACCAGAGACGTATATACAAGAGATAGGCAACTCGTTCTTTGAGATAAGGAAATACCGGGAAATCTCGTATGCAGCGGGATTTCTCACGCGATCTACAACCGCAAGCGTCATCCGCCATTTTGAATCATTGAGAAACAATTGTTTATAAGCTTTACTTCGTAATTATCGACTGTTGAATTGCATTATATTTAGATAATTATTATTTGATAATTTTGTGTGTGTGTTTATATATATATACAGTAGAATTGATGAGTCCATTGACGATTCAATACAGCTGCGTTGATAACTTGGTAAGTAATATTTACATTTTGTTCGTGTGACTGCGGTGGGTGGGGAAATGCCTTCGAAAACTTTAGATGTTGTGCTATTTTCAACAACTTGTGACTTTTGTACGTTATTTTGTTTGTCAGACAAGTCCATTACTAATAGAATAACATAGAATATTAGTCTTAAGTTAAGGTTTAACATGTCGCTCTCAGACTTTGTGAAAGTCTGACAATTTTAGTGAAATTCCATGTCGAGCCAGAACATCAAAACTGTACTCACTAAAACTTGAGAACTATTGGTTTGAATTCTATAACTCAAGTTATTTTGACTTCGTTTATATGTGATTGATGGTTGCCCGAAGTTTCAACTCTCTCAAATGAGCATATCTGTTTCAAAATTGAAATTTAAAATGGTTACCCTTAGAAGACTGGGAGTTTCAGTGAATACCACCCTGCGCCAGATTATCAAAACTGTACTCGCTAAAACTTGAGAACTGGTGGTTTGATTTCTATAACTCATGCAATTTAATCTTTGATAATATGTGGTTGATGGTTGCCAGAAGTTTCAAGTCTCTCAAATGAGCATACCTGTTTCAAAATTTAAATTTAAAATGGTTACCCTTAGAAGACTGGGAGTTTCAGTGAAATACCGGACTGAGCCAGATTATCAAAACTGTACTCGCTAAAACTTGAGAACTGATGGTTTGATTTCTATAACTCATGCAATTTAAACTGTGATAATATGTGATTGATGGTTGCCAGAAGTTTCAGGTCTCTCAAATGAATATATCTGTTTCAAAATTCAAATTTAAAATGGTTACCCTTAGAAGACTGGGAGTTTTAGTTAAATACCGGACTGAGCCAGATTATCAAAACTGTACTCGCTAAAACTTGAGAACTAATGGTTTGATTTCTATAACTCATGCAATTTAAACTGTGATAATATGTGATTGATGGTTGCCAGAAGTTTCAGGTCTCTCAAATGAGCATATCTGTTTCAAAATTGAAATTTAAAATGGTTACCCTTAGAAGACTGGGAGTTTCAGTGAAATACCGGACTGCGCCAGATTATCAAAACTGTACTCGCTAAAACTTGAGAACTGATGGTTTGATTTCTATAACTCATGCAATTTAAACTGTGATAATATGTGATTGATGGTTGCCAGAAGTTTCAAGTCTCTCAAATGAGCATACCTGTTTCAAAATTGAAATTTAAAATGGTTACCCTTAGAAGACTGGGAGTTTCAGTTAAATACCGGACTGAGCCAGATTATCAAAACTGTACTCGCTAAAACTTGAGAACTAATGGTTTGATTTCTATAACTCATGCAATTTAAACTGTGATAATATGTGATTGATGGTTGCCAGAAGTTTCAGGTCTCTCAAATGAGCATATCTGTTTCAAAATTGAAATTTAAAATGGTTACCCTTAGAAGACTGGGAGTTTCAGTGAAATACCGGACTGAGTCAGATTATCAAAACTGTACTCGCTAAAACTTGAGAACTAATGGTTTGATTTCTATAACTCATGCAATTTAAACTGTGATAATATGTGATTGATGGTTGCCAGAAGTTTCAAGTCTCTCAAATGAGCATACCTGTTTCAAAATTTAAATTTAAAATGGTAACCCTTAGAAGACTGGGAGTTTCAGTGAAATACCGGACTGCGCCAGATTATCAAAACTGTACTCGCTAAAACTTGAGAACTGATGGTTTGATTTCTATAACTCATGCAATTTAAACTGTGATAATATGTGATTAATGGTTGCCAGAAGTTTCAGGTCTCTCAAATGAATATATCTGTTTCAAAATTCAAATTTAAAATGGTTACCCTTAAAATACTGGAATTTTCAGTGAAATCCCAGGCCAAGCCAGATTATCAAAACTGTACTCGCTAAAACTTGAGAACTAATGGTTTGATTTCTATAACTCATGCAATTTAAACTGTGATAATATGTGATTGATGGTTGCCAGAAGTTTCAGGTCTCTCAAATGAGCATATCTGTTTCAAAATTGAAATTTAAAATGGTTACCCTTAGAAGACTGGGAGTTTCAGTGAAATACCGGAATGCGCCAGATTATCAAAACTGTACTCGCTAAAACTTGAGAACTAATGGTTTGATTTCTATAACTCATGCAATTTAAACTGTGATAATATGTGATTGATGGTTGCCAGAAGTTTCAAGTCTCTCAAATGAATATATCTGTTTCAAAATTGAAATTTAAAATGGTTACCCTTAGAAGACTGGGAGTTTCAGTGAAATACCGGACTGCGCCAGATTATCAAAACTGTACTCGCTAAAACTTGAGAACTAATGGTTTGATTTCTATAACTCATGCAATTTAAACTGTGATAATATGTGATTGATGGTTGCCAGAAGTTTCAGGTCTCTCAAATGAGCATATCTGTTTCAAAATTGAAATTTAAAATGGTTACCCTTAGAAGACTGGGAGTTTCAGTGAAATACCGGACTGAGTCAGATTATCAAAACTGTACTCGCTAAAACTTGAGAACTAATGGTTTGATTTCTATAACTCATGCAATTTAAACTGTGATAATATGTGATTGATGGTTGCCAGAAGTTTCAGGTCTCTCAAATGAGCATATCTGTTTCAAAATTGAAATTTAAAATGGTTACCCTTAGAAGACTGGGAGTTTCAGTGAAATACCGGACTGCGCCAGATTATCAAAACTGTACTCGCTAAAACTTGAGAACTAATGGTTTGATTTCTATAACTCATGCAATTTAATCTTTGATAATATGTGGTTGATGGTTGCCAGAAGTTTCAAGTCTCTCAAATGAGCATACCTGTTTCAAAATTTAAATTTAAAATGGTTACCCTTAGAAGACTGGGAGTTTCAGTGAAATACCGGACTGAGCCAGATTATCAAAACTGTACTCGCTAAAACTTGAGAACTGATGGTTTGATTTCTATAACTCATGCAATTTAAACTGTGATAATATGTGATTGATGGTTGCCAGAAGTTTCAGGTCTCTCAAATGAGCATATCTGTTTCAAAATTGAAATTTAAAATGGTTACCCTTAGAAGACTGGGAGTTTCAGTGAAATACCGGACTGCGCCAGATTATCAAAACTGTACTCGCTAAAACTTGAGAACTAATGGTTTGATTTCTATAACTCATGCAATTTAAACTGTGATAATATGTGATTGATGGTTGCCAGAAGTTTCAGGTCTCTCAAATGAGCATATCTGTTTCAAAATTGAAATTTAAAATGGTTACCCTTAGAAGACTGGGAGTTTCAGTGAAATACCGGACTGAGTCAGATTATCAAAACTGTACTCGCTAAAACTTGAGAACTAATGGTTTGATTTCTATAACTCATGCAATTTAAACTGTGATAATATGTGATTGATGGTTGCCAGAAGTTTCAGGTCTCTCAAATGAGCATATCTGTTTCAAAATTGAAATTTAAAATGGTTACCCTTAGAAGACTGGGAGTTTCAGTGAAATACCGGACTGAGTCAGATTATCAAAACTGTACTCGCTAAAACTTGAGAACTAATGGTTTG
The DNA here is from genome assembly GCA_964023205.1 of Lutraria lutraria. Lineage (NCBI taxonomy): Eukaryota > Metazoa > Mollusca > Bivalvia > Venerida > Mactridae > Lutraria > Lutraria lutraria. Next base: position 16,456,493 of record OZ026837.1, on the reverse strand, counting down.
ATTTCTATAACTCATGCAATTTAAACTGTGATAATATGTGATTGATGGTTGCCAGAAGTTTCAGGTCTCTCAAATGAGCATATCTGTTTCAAAATTTAAATTTAAAATGGTTACCCTTAGAAGACTGGGAGTTTCAGTGAAATACCGGACTGAGTCAGATTATCAAAACTGTACTCGCTAAAACTTGAGAACTAATGGTTTGATTTCTATAACTCATGCAATTTAAACTGTGATAATATGTGATTGATGGTTGCCAGAAATAGAAATTTTAGCTGCTTTTGCTTTGATTTATTAATGACAATTTGGTTGTCCGAAAAGTGGTCAACACTAACTTTTTAAAGAGTAAGTCAGCAGGACTACCTGCATAGAAAATGAGGAAGTCCTTGAAAATTATGGGTAGTGCTCATTTTAATACATAACTTATGTGTTTGTCATTTCATTTAAATGCTTATATATGGAGTGTACATTATTAGAATACAAGAGAAGTATAAACATCAGATTTTCACAAATGTATTGGACAAAGTTATACAGGTTACATCATGGTTACATGAGATCTAGCTAGCTAACCAAAGTTTGTAAGCTTTTTTATCTATTTTACTTAAATTTATAGAATTCAGGTCACCCAAACTTCTGATAGCGTGATGGGATACCCGGCTTGGAAACCTAGTTAGTCCTTGGAAAAATACATAGCCTCAGGCTAACTGATCCATTGTTAGTGTCGAGCCCTGCCGAACAAAGTTTTGGTTGTCCAAATGAAAAATTGGTTGTCCCGGACAACTGCTAATTTCTTAGACTGCTCAAGTAATTTAGACTTTGTTGTGTGATTGTTGGTTGTCAGAAGTTTTAATGCTCTCAGATTTGATTACATGTACAATGTCTTACTTTATGTTTTAAAATGAACTCAACCTTAAATTCTTACAACTCGAGTGAGATTCCATGCCAAGCTGCAGGTACATTTGTACTTTGGATTGTGTTTAGTTATTTGGCTATGTGTGATCTATCTGGCTTTCGTGTTCAAGTGAATTGAAAGTAGCATTTTGTAAGAATGTTGAGAACCAGACTAATTTAATCTTCAGTCTCTCTCTGGCTTTAGTATTCAAGTTCATCAGCATTCTGTATGAATGTCGAAAACCAGACTAATGCAGTATTTAGAAGCAATTGAGAACAAATTATGGATACTATTTGAGGTATCGGAGTTATTGTTTGGGGCCATTTTTTCTTCTATAACAGAGGCCGAAATAGGGTGAATTTCCAATTGCAAAAAGGCTGTTTTTTCCCTAATATGAGGCAAGAAATTCTCAAAATACAATGCTATTCTAACTTGGCTTGCCTTCCATTTGCCCAAATGTCACACTTGAATTTCCCAGAATGAAAGGCTAAGGCCCCTTCCCAAGTTTTAGAAAAAAGGCCCTGTCTCGTCTATTTTTACTCTACATCAAGTTGTGGAAAAGCAATTACACCGAAGAATATCTTTGTACATAAACTTATACATACAGGTTTCAAGTAGAGTCGGTCAGGTTAGATTAACCTCCAGCATTAGGGATGCATAATCTGTCCATTTTGATAAGTGATCATCGAAAACAATCAGGCAGGGGTTTTCGCTCAATTTTCAATTATTACATACAAAGTCATGTAATCAAATTTTTATCTTTTCTTTTTAAACATAAATCAATGCTTTCTAGTTAATGCTATAACTATCCCAAAGCTACATGAGTGTATGCTATTAGAAACATGAAGTCAGCTTTTCTGACACTATTTTTTGGATCCTGTGGTTATACTCAATATATCGTCAAGTCTAAATAGTTTCGATATTAATGATCTGTAGAGTGCAATAATTATTATTTCAGGTAATGTACGTATATTACAGGGGTTCTAATATTCAGGAAATCCGGATTTTAAGCCGCCAGGGGCACTTTTGAGATCAATGTAAATCTGATGAGTTTTTATAGGGGGGGGGTATGGATTAGGATGGCTGTTAGCACATCCCAGCATCTAGATCACTTGGGCGTTTTTCGTATTCACTATTGCTTGGTTAATAAGCGTCTATATGCACAAGAGTATTGGCGACTGAAGAACGAAAAATGAGTAATATTTAGCTTATAACTCGAAGTTAATCGAAGCTTATGAACTTTTAAATTGTTGACAATTTGTTTGTTAAAGGGTCCTATCAAATGAATAATTGTCAGCAACTTTTTAAACATAGATAGCATTTCGACCCCATTAATCGAGGTAAGAAATAATGTGAAGGAATTTTATCCCTACGACCTTGTCATTGAAAGATTTTGTGCACATAATTTGATATAAATATGAATTAGTGGATATGTCTCTCCTATGTATTAAGTGAAGCTTAGTGAATGTAAATGGATCAATCAATGCCATCAGAGGAACTAGTAGTACCGTACCATGTGAAGTTTCATGGTAAAAAACATCCACTTTTTAGCTCACCAGGCCACCCTTAATTAATTGTTTGTTTGCCACTTCCGACCCATACTTTTTGGGTTGGGTCGGTAGGTAGGTAAAATCTTTTTTTTTTATATATACTATACTGTATAATTGTCTACATGACGATCCCCACATAGGGTGATTTGTCCAAAAACGGCGTTCGTAATCGGCAATTATCACCCGTTTTGTGGCATCGATCTTGAAAAACGCTAATCACCGCAATGTCGCTATATATTCATTGCGTTTTATGACATTTTATCAGACGGTAATCTTTGATCGCTAAGGGCCATGGTGATTCACGAACGTCTGAAGCCGACTCTCAAATAGCTAAAATGATATTTATTGTGAATGTTTCTTCTACTTTCGCTTTTTGTTGACCGTTCATTTTCCGAAAACAGTCACATGATAAGTTAACTCTTACTAAATCCGTCGGCCAAGACGGACAGAAATCCAGGCATTTGATTGTATTTTGTGAAGTAGGAAATCCCATTCTTGAAGTAAATATGTAGAAAACCGGTGAATTGCTAAGCGATTTTGTAAACTGTGTAGCCATGTTTTACATATGCAGCGTTACGTACAGGGCGAGATTAATATGTCTATTTTTAGTGTTTTATATATCGAGTACCAGGGCGAGAATTTAGACCGAGTCGCAGTTTCTCATTTTACCTATGTAGCTCGGTGCTCTAATCAATAAAACCAGTCCACTGTTTACACTTTAATATTATTTCGCGCAATAATATACGAAAGTTGACAGATTAATTAAAGCTCATCAACTCCGTACTATTAAGTTCTCAACACTTGTTGATTATAATTTGTGTCAACGCTAATTTTTCACACTTTAATATCAGGTAATAATTTGTTCACAACAGCGCAATTAAATAATGTGTGAATAACGCTGTTATTGGCGAGAAATTAGTATCATGTTAAGAGTAAAGAGGCGACATCGCCAATCACGTGCTTATGGGTTGTCGACGGAATAAAGGATGTCAAATATACAACTGTAAGCACATGTGTCGAAGAAACCAAATGGCATTTGACTTAGATTCACGAAAGAAATATTACACAAGTAATAAAAAAAAAAAAGCATTATTTTTTTAGTAAAAAAAATTTTTGGACCGGCGGATTTTTGTCGGGTCGGCCGGAAGCGGTAAACAAACAATCTTTTAATTTAGGCCCCAGATTGCTCAGGGTGAGCTTTTGTGATCACCCTGCGTTCGTCGTGAAGTGGCGTCAAGTTTTACTTAAAACAACATCTCCTACACCGCTATGCCGATTGCAACCAAACTTTGCTGGAATGATCCTATTCTATTTTATATAGGAAAATTTAAAAAATCTTCTTCTCCGAAACCACAAGGCCTAGAGCTAAGATATTTGGTATGTAGCATTGTCTAGTGGACCTCTACCAAGTTTGTTCAAATTATTGCCCTAGGGTCTAAATTGGACCCGCCCCAGGAGTCACTTGATTTATATAGATTTATATAGGAAATTTTTTTAAATCTCCGAAACCACAAGGCCTAGCTTCAACAATGTTCATCTCCAAATAACCTTTTCTCCTGGTGAGCATTTATAGGGCCATCATGGCCCTCTTGTTTAGATATTGACCTTGTCTGGGGACAATTTTCCATTTACTTACAAGGAACTAAAGAAATTTCTCCAGTGCATTATTCTTATTTGTCTAACATGAGGAGGTGGCCCATATTTTTTTATATGCAAGTAAAAGGCATTGAACAGTTTCTATAAAGCCTCTAGAAGTCTAATCTCTTGTTTCATTGCCATCAGACTAATCCTGTCTGATCCTGGTCAGTTTAGTGTCTGTAGACTAGTGATGTTCTGATTAATCATTTATTCAATGAATCATCGAGGAATGGTCATTGACGTGACGATGCTGATGCTCCCATTTCGTCAACGGATAATTAATTCTGCAGAGTTATCGTTCTTGTCGTTAAAAACTGCTGTATCAGTAAATGCAGCTTAGTTCTGGTCTAGTTTGGTTTGTTTAATAGTATATTTTGATGCGATATTTACTCAAACATCTAAATAAAGTTAAATCTTTTAATATTTCATTATTTTATTTTGCTATTCAGTTGGTGTAAGGGGTGTTAAATTTATGCACTAACATCTTTGGTCATTTCTCATTTAATCAGTTCTAATTGAATAAACGCTGACTATTGCCTCTGATTGATGAAATTTTCATGGACTGATACAATCACTACTGTAGACTTTACATCTTGATTATATATTTTTTATGTTGATAATTAGTTTATGACTAATTTCCTGTTGTTTTATATGCATGGAGTAACTGATTATGCAAATAGAAGCTAGTCAGTCAATCACCCTGTTTTATTACCCTATACTGCGGAATACAAATGACCCATTGTTCATAAGACACATGTCATGCATGCTTGGCTCAGTGTTCCATGAGGCTTTATGGCCCTTTGTTAATTGGAGCTCATTATGAAATTGCAGTACTGTTTTCATGAGGTACTGATTGCATAATGGTCATCTATAAAGGGATTAAACTAATCATCCCAGGTCACTCATCCACAATGCAGTGTTTTCACAACTGATTGACTGGGGTCCCTTTTGTAGTCATTCACACATCTAGAACTAGCATATCATACTGCCTGAGGGTATAAACTTTGAATGATAATACCTTACAGGTTTACAATTGTCTACATTAACTGCATCAAATTAGTTTGATTTCATTCATTCAAGTTATTTTGACTTTGTTTATATGTGGTTGATGGTTTCCCGAAGTTTCAACACTCTCAAATGAGGATATTTGCCTCTGAATTCAAATTTAAAATGGTTAAGCTTTAAAGACTGAAAGTTTCAGTGAAATTCCTGGCCGAGTTCTATAATTCCATTATTTTAGACTGTGATAATGTTTGATTGATGGTTGCCCGAAGTTTCAACAGTTTCAAATGAGGATGAATTTAAATCAGTTACCCTTTAAAGACTGAAAGTTTCAGTTAAATTCTAGGCCGAGTCATCACATCAAAACTGTATAGTAAAACTTGCATAAGGATCATTTGATTTCTTTATTTCCAGTAATTTAGACTGAAATCTGTCACAAACACACACAAACTAGTATACAAATATATCAATATATTTTGTCTGTTTTAATGTATATTCTTTGAAATATTTAATTTTAGCCCTTGAAACTATTAAAATTTTGTGTTTATCTATACAAGAAAAGTTAAATATATAATTATATTTTTTTCTAGTTTTCTACTGATTCAATTGACACCTGTAGTTTTTTATGTAAACTTTGTGATTTATTGGGTATTTCTTTTTCTCAAACTCATTATTTTATCAAAGAATGGATTTTTCATTCTTGAATCTTATCTGATTGTACACAGTAGTCTTGAAGTGTCACACATGACAGCTGTAGTAAACAATGCATGACCATAAAACTTTTGGTGACACATGTTTCTGATGATATCTAAGGACCCATACTGTTCTGGTACCAGTAATTCCCTTGATGATTGCACTAATTAACATCTAATATTGTAAACAATATAAATTTTCACAAAATTAAGCCACTTGATGTTAACTTCAAAGGCCTGCCAAACTGAAAATGAAATTTTGTTGTTTGATTTTTACTCTATTTTTTGACAAGAGACAGTTTAAATTACTGGTACAGATCCTGCTAGATGTCATATGCACTGACCTTGCTGATGTTACATAATGTCATGATAATAATAATAATAATTCAATAATAATTATAGTATTATCTAATGATTGACACATAAACAAGAGCTTAAGCACCAGCATCATAGGTGTTGGGCGCGTTGCTAAACTAATAATATGTCATAAATGATCAAAATAACAAAATGTATGACATTGAAAATCAAAGTACTGAAATTACTGTCGGACTTGATTTTTACCGTACAAGGCAAAAGAGAGAAATGTGTACCCACATCGTTCGAGCCCATACAAATATTTTAACATTTAAAATAACAGACCGATTTTTCATTCATATTGTAATGCAGGTCATATGCATGTACTATGGTAAATGACATACACTAAGGCTTTACTATAGTCCCTTTGCTAAAATTTTAAGATGAACAAAGTCTGATATTGGAAAGTTTAATGATTAGCACATTAATTGAAGACAATTTAATTGAACACATTCAGGGTCACTTAAATCAAAAAGGTCCTGACACAGTAGAGTAAGACCTATATGACCTATAGTTGACCCGATGTTGCATGAAATTTAGACGTGATTATGTAATTCTAAATAATCTGGCGTAAAAGGAACTCTTAAACAGCAATTTTTAAAAGCATGTATCCAGTAATTTACGTTCGTATTTAGCGACACGAATTATTATTCGTAACTAGGCTAGCGCTAGCCAAAAATTCTTAGTAGCCAGACATATAATCGTCTGGCTATTAACCCGGATTTCTTAATATCCAAATCAGGTCACATTGGCTAATTATTAGACCAGTTCAATTACCACGAAATATGACTTTATATGCCTGTTACTGCACTGACACTTTCCATGCTATTTTCTGGACTGAATGGGCAATGTAGTCACTTGGTTTATTTATGTTTTGACATGCTGCAACTATTTAGATGTTGCTTTTATATCATATGTACTCTATCAGACATGAGTCTTTGACATACTTGAATAACAGCAAAGTAATTGATATTATTTAAAGGCAGTGGCTATCTAGGCATGAGTTCATTTCACATTTTATTGCTCAGATTTTGTCTTGAAACAAATCTATACACCCAAAAGCATTATAATCAACATGACTAATTTTTTTGTGAGTTGAGTTGATTGGTAGGAAAAGAAGATGAATCTCTTTCACAAAATTGCAGATGGTAACTTCAATATTTTGGCTCTAATATCTTTTACTTTGTTGAGCTGCAATATTATTAAATTGCAAATGGTGATGTCATTATGAACTTATAATAATCAATCCAACATTAAAACTGCATTATGATTTTCATAAGACTAACAGTAACAGTGCTGCCCTGGCAAATGATGATTTCATCATAAATGTGTGCCATATTATCATATATCAAGGATGATATACCACATTTATCATTAACAAATAGAACAGGTTTACACAAATTACTCAATAAATGCTGTTATCCGAAATGTGTTGTCCGAAATTCGTATACTTGTAGTGAAGTGTAAATTTAACAACCATGCTTGAAAATCAACAAGTTTTTTTATATTTTGATGGTCATACTGCTAAATTGAACATGACATTGTACTTTTGTAGTAAATTGTCAATAAAAACTTACAAAACCCGAGATTGTTCAGGAAAGTGCAAAGCAATTTTCGGAAAATACAACCCGGACTGTACCGGTATGGTACGGACCTTTTTCACTACCACGGTGCACTCGCGATTGTTTTGATAGAAGAGTCATCTGCATTATGAATGACCGCCTGGGGCAATTAAAATTGGTGTTGACAGATGTAAACAATCGACATGCATCGTTTGTCACACATATTACTGCTGTCTGCAGTGTAAAAGTGCGTAGTTGAGATTAAAGTATTGGATTATCAAGGCCTGTTATAATCGCCAAATAGCAAATTGTCTGGCGATTTTTGTTGCCCATTTGAGAATTTTAACTCGCCAGATTCGACTTTGACTCGCCAATAGCGATTTGGCGATCGGCTAGCGCTAGCCTAGCGTAAGCCACAGTTTAAACATTCAACCTTCGATGATTAAATCAAACTCCCCACACCGGCTACGCTTTGCTACTAGCCACTGCAGGGAGCGAGTCTATAAATAGTGATTCTGTCATCAAACTAACACTAGTTGGTGTGAATATCACGGAAATACGATTAGATATAAATTCGCTTTGTAATATCAAGAAATGTTAGAAAGGCACAAAACACATACATCGATGGTAGATTGTTGCAAATGCATGAATACGTCCGTAGAGATGTTTCTGAACTATCGAACAAAAACCGAAAGTAGAACTACTTTTACGGCAAGAAATTTCATTGGACAGTGAATACGCGGTTTCAATTCTACGCATTTGAATATCTCATGTATCTACCGACAAGCACTTATTTAGATACATGACTCTTTCCATGTAGTTACAATAAAATGATTTGAAATATATTTAGATCTGACACACTTAATTGGGGAAATATTCCAGATACTTCTATATAAACACACCATTTAGTTGCGTGCTATTTCCTTTATATGGCATTCTTTTAACCAAGCTGTTATGGAGTCCAGCGACAAAATACAAGTCAACGATTACAAAGGACTTGATTTTCATAAAAATCAAGTCCAAAAACTACCGGGGGGGGGGGGGGGAATATGATATTTGTTAGTATTTTTTTTCAATATGGTACATGTAGATATTTATATGTGATGACATATCATTAGATAAGCAACGCGCTGAACATCTATGTGTCAAACGGACCAACTTAACATTTACATATATTGCTGGGCATTATGTATCGTCCTCGTGCATTATAGCAATATACCGATATATTGTTGCACAACTAGGTTTCACAGTTGCCTACATGTGTAGAATATCTAAAACTTATAACAGTACAGTGTCTAGCACTCAGTGGCAGTGCACATGAAAATAAGATACCATTTAGCTTAATGTCAATTCAATTGGTGTATATCATGAATATGTAAATTATTTCAGTAATTGTATTGCCTGTTTCTTTTTCAGACAAAATGCCACGAAGAAAGAGGATATCGTATGGTGTACAGAGGAAGTTCAAACAGCCTCGGTATGAACCTTGTGATGTTTTAAATCAAGGATTTTGTGAAGATCCTGAAGATATTCCTACAGTAAAGGAAGACATGCTGAATCATGCATCTCGTCATCATTCATTTGAACTTAATGATTCTGAACAAGATGTTATGAATGATGGATTTTGTTGTGTTGATGAAATTGAAGAAAATATTCCAACTCAGAACAAAGAAGTTCAGTGTGAACAAATCAGTTGTGTTACTTATCACAGTAAAGAAATCCAGTGTGAATTAGAACATGAAATGGATAATAAAAGTTTTAATGTTCTTACCAGGTGTCAAATGTTAAAAAGGGACTTGATCAAACTTCCGATACCATTCTTGTTGAATAGTAATACTGAAGCGGTTGAAATACTTACATTTTACAAGGATGAGGAAAAGACTTGTGTGAAATTAAAAGTGGAAATAAATGAAGAAGGCAGTATTTCTGTGCTTGTTCACAATAAGCACCTCCCTGACAACCACCCTTTGAGAGACAAATTACCTCAGACCTTTAACACAGCTAGTGATGTCTTATTTGCTCTTGAAGTGATATCTGAATACACAGTTTGTATCGGTAATCCGGAAGAACTCTTCACTTCATTGATACCAGTCGGTGCTGGTTTATCAAGTAACACCGATCCAACTGTGATAGCTTATCGTGAAGGGGATTTCTTAGCTTGTCAGGGACAGAATAAGTATGACTCAACCATTAGAACTGTTACTTGTTCATTGCTGGTTAATGGTTTGAGATGTAGTGCCTGTACAAAATACAGAAGAGCTTTAAAACAGCGAAAGGAACGATACGACACTCTGCTCAAATCAAATATAGACTTAACATCCTCTTACCATAAACATACTGAACTGCCAAGAGAGTTACTAATTAAGAAAATAGAGCAGCAAAAAGAAAAAATAACATGTCTCCAAGCTGAAAATGAGAAATTACAAAGAAAAATCAAAAGATCCATATCAACAGACGGAATTCAGCTTGGGAAGTTCCAAGATATTGAAATGCAGGATTTGATGGCATCGTGTCAAAAAGACGTCGAAACTGCATTTCCTGATGAAGCATCATACCAGCGATTATTCTGGAGTCAGCAGTTGAAACATCAAGAGAGTGGAAAGCAAGGGATGAGATGGCATCCAATGATTATTAAGTGGTGTCTTTTTATTCGGCAGAAATCCCAAGCAGCATATGACGCAATTAGAGATGCCGGTTTTATACAACTACCTAGCAATAGAACTTTGTTCGACTACTCGCATTACATTAAAAGTGATTTAGGGTTGAATGCAGATGTTTTGAGACTTCTGAAAGATGAAGCTGACAAGCACAAAATGTTTGAGGAAGAGTGGAGGAATTATGTGGGTATACTGTTCGATGAGATCAGTGTGAAAGAAGATTTAGTGTATGACAAATCATCTGGAGAACTTATTGGTTACTGCAATTTGGATGTTATTGGAAATAATATAATGCAGATGGAGAATTGTGTAAGTGAGAGGGACAATCGTATTGCCAAGTGCATTTTAGTTTTGATGGTCAGAGGAGTTGCAACCTCTTTGCAATTTCCCCTTGCAGCGTTTGCTACTCAAAGCATCTCTGCAGACTTTTTATATCCAATTATTTGGACAGCAATTATCGCTCTAGAACAACATATTAAATTGCGGGTGATTTTCTTGACATGTGACGGTGCAACTGCAAACAGAAAATTCTTCCACATGCACAAACTGCCTGGATATAACAGTGTAAATTATTCAGTTAATCCAATAGATCCAAGTCGTAATCTTTTCTTTATATCAGATGTGCCGCATCTGTTAAAGACTACACGAAATTGCTTTAGTAATTCATACTCCCACCGTAATACAAGAAGACTTTGGAGAAATGGGAAAGATATTTCCTGGATGCATATTGTCCGTCTCTTCGAAGAACATTGTGAATTTAATATGTACACCCCTTGTCCAAAACTTTCTAGAAAACATATAGACTTAAATGCATTCTCTTACATGAAGGTGAATCTTGCAGCTCAGGTAATGAGTAGCAGTGTAGCTAATGCTTTACAAGATAATTACAATGAAAGTGTGTCTGAGACTGTCCAGTTCATAAGAAATATGAATAAGTTTTTTGATATTATGAATGTCAGGTCACTTGTTGAAGGGAGGAATAAGAGAAACCCTGATTTAAATCCTTTCACTTCCTCTGATGATGATAGGCTAGTCTGGTTGGAGAATGACTTTTTGCATTATTTTGACTCCTGGGCTGAAAGTGTAACTCAACGACCGGGTCAGTTTACAAAAAAAGAAAAGTCTGGAATGCAGCTAAGTTATCAGACAATAGATGGTCTAAGGTTCTCGGTCTTGTCCATAGTTTCTTGTGTCAAGTTTTTGTTAAATCAAGGTTGTCAGTTTGTGTTGACTAGTGTGTTCAATCAGGATCCACTAGAACAACACTTTGGTCACTATAGGCACAAAGGAGGAAACAACAAAAACCCAACAGTTCAAGAAGTTCGTCATATTTTGACAAATATACGAACAGTTGGTGCGCAAGCATTAGCACCACTGCGTGGAAACACAGAGGCCCATAGGGTGTTGCAAGAAATTGACCATACAAAATTGCCACGTCGCCGTTAGTCTATGTCGTCTTGATAAGAATTTGGTATATATTAATGCATTAATTCTTGAAACAGTATACCAGTACATACCCTTCTTTTCTGAATTTCTATTCAAATAATAGTACATTAATATATGTGTTAGCTACACTGCTATATGGGTTGCATGATTCACATTTAAGTCTATGCATTTTAGTCTATATGTTTTTTGGAAATACAATTAATTTCATTACACATTTAAGAAAGATTTGTTGCTATGTTAAAGATTGTATTTGCATAATTTTCTGAGGTAATGTGAAATGAATATTATAATTTTCTTTATACTGAAAAATGGTCTACTTTCATTGACTTATATACAAACTTACAGGGAAAATAACACAGTTACACTTGTATTCATTGTAAAAGTATGTCATTTTTGTAAAAATCATATATTCAACCATTTTCTTTCATGACATAACGATAAAGGTTTTCCAAATATGTCCGCATTTTGAGCTAAATATTTTGGGCTATAATACAATGAAGGCGCCTTAAAGAACAACAAACAATGATATATTTCATATTTTGCATATATTTTTTTCTGAATGCAGAAAATGCATAAAAATGTATACAAAAAATACAGTATCAAATGTATCAATAATCTATTTATTAGGTATATAACATGACTAATATATAGACAGTCATTGCAGTTGCATTCAGGTACATTTAACATTTAATAGTTGCATGTAACCATATTTCATTCTATCAAGATAGCTGGCTTTACTTAACTTAGTGAATGTGAGGTTCTAATTTTGGGTGCCAGTATGGAGACATTTTTCTTTTAATACACCCCTTAAACTGTTGCCAGATTTAATTGCTGATGACTGTCTGATTTTATTGCGTAATGCCAGTTTGTTTCTTTCAACACGTGCCACCGCAAATCCCCTTATCGTCATAAATAAAGAAACAGTGTCTTCCAGATAGCATTGAGACTGTTCATTTCCATTCTCAATCATTTCAGAATCTGTTGTTGGGAATAAAGTTTCTATGTAATGTTTAACCATATAGTCTTCCATGATATATTCTGCTATAGCACATTTTGATATGGATTTAGGGATTGATTCATTTGGACTGATTTTCCGAAAAGTATTTTCCATGGACCGTGTCAGGAGATAGAATTCATCACATGGCCGCTGCAGACCACCTTTATTTTTTCTGTCAAAGAATGAAGCATACATTTCAATGAATTTTTCGGAACTTTGATCTGATGTTAGACGTTCTATTACATTTAGCTTTAGGCTTCTTGTCTGTTGGTTATGAATTCTGTTGTACTTGGCTTTAAGAGCATGTATAATGTATCCAGATATGTAGAACAGAATTTTTTGGTCATTATCTGAAAGCAGCTTGGTATCCTCCTTGGACATTTTTTCCATGTTTTTTGATAAACTGGTGAGGAGAGAATTGGTCATCTCTAGCATAAATATTTGTAAATAGCCACGTATGTCATCAAAATATGGGCACTTAGCACTTCTCAATAGTTTTTCAATTTCAGTCAAATCCTTGCTCAGTCGGAGTTCATGCAGCTTCCTAAACAACTGTTCTCTATCCTCACTGAGAACAATGTTAACTGGTACCAATGCCAGCTTTTCAAATAGAATTTTGGTTTTTAACATGAATTCCATATTTGTGTCACAAAAATCTGCTATTTCACTAACAGTTGATCTTCCAAAAAGGTTATGAATGGGACTATTCTGGATTTCCTGGTTGGTCATGTGAAAACTATTTTCAAAAATATCTATGTATATATGGTTTGGAATCCATGCTGATTTAGAGGATCCTTTAAGTTTGCTAGGCAGTTGTGGTTCAGCAGCAGAGTTGGGGTCTGTATTATTGATCATTTTCGGTTGAATCTTTCTGTGTTCACTAGCTGCAATGTACATAATTGTTTTATAGGATTTTTATGTTTATATCTCTATCATCATACCAGCTGTTGCTCTTTAAAAATATAGATTTTGAAGCATATTTTAATTTCTCACTGATTTTGGTAACATATCATACATACCAGACACTGTGCCTTTAAAACTTTCAGTGATGCTGAATTGAGTTTGTGCTCAAACTTTGAATTTTTATATTTTACTGTTTAATAATGTAACTGTCAATTTTTTGGAATTCAAGTGACAAAAATGTGTTCATTCTTATCTTTAACTAGGACTGTCTCAATATATTGAACGATATGCATATTGTATCGGAAGGTCCCATATCGGCCTTATCGCGTTTTTTTTTTTAAATATTAAAAAAATCTTAGAATGTTGAACAACTGAACTAGATTTGCGAATTTACTCTGACAATGCTTACTCATCTAATATCCGGGATGCCATACTCTATTTAAAGACATCTGCGCAGCGTGAGGTTAAACTAGACAGTGAATTTTATTCGAATATTCAGATTTTGTCAAGTAGATATTGACTTAAAAATTGTATTACGCCACCATGTAATTATACCAAAAGATATGGTTGCAGTTTTGATTTGCCGTTTAATGAAACAAAGAAGCATACAGTTGCCTGTAGGAAGTGTCTACGCGATGTCGAGTATAGAGGTGTGACTAGCAACCTTTGAACACACATGTCTTGTCATCATAACATCAAAGTTGAAGGTTTCAGAAGTCTTTATTAATTTAATGCTTTTAATCAATTTGAAAATCATAGCCCTGGTTCTTTAAACAATTTTATATGCTAGGTTCTATTCTTGATAAAAGGTCATTTATGGGACAGAGATTAAAACTTGCTTCTGTTAAAATAACATTTCTCATAATTATTCAATTTCCACAATATCAACTAACATTATGTGCGTCAAATTGATGACTTTAAGTTCAAGACAATTTTTAGTTTTACACCTTTTTAACAGTTAATTTTTAGCACCAAACAAGTGAGTTCCCAAAAAACACTAATATTACGTTTTTCATTACTTTATATATTTTTATATCGCATCGTTGATATCGCATATCGCTAGTACCGTATCGCAATATGTATCGTATCGGCTGAGATCTGTATCGGGACAGCCCTAGCTTTAATAGATATACATTAAGCAGTTCAAAAACATTTAATGCTTACTTGAAAATCAGTTTTTAGACTATGACTGTGAGCACATAGCCATAATAGTTTAGTTCTTCAGTCTGAATATAGGGTTTGGAACTACTTGTCGGAAAGTGAATAGTTTTCTTTATATACATAGGTCCCACATCTACAATATTTACCTTCCTTGGTGGCCATCTTGTTACGCATAATTAACAAGCATTGATGGAAGATATATATATTTCGTTTTGATAATTCTAAAATAGGATATTCATATGTGACAACTACATTTTCTTAAACCTGATGTGCTTATGGCATTAACAACTTCATAATTAAGTGAAATTTTATAAAATGAATTGTTTAATAACCAATTTTCTATTAAGCGCATAAGAAATTTCCCTAGCAAGATGACCTCCAAATGAGGTAAATATTGTCGATGTTGGAACTATGTTTGTAGCTGCACGAATCAGTATTTACTTGTCAAGGACAAGTGCAAATTTTGCAGACTGGTTCATTAAAATGAAACAAGTATATTACTCTACTGAAAGCTCAGTGGTGTGAACTCAGATATTCTGAAATACTGGAATTGATTGTGTATTAAAAGATTTGCCTCACAGCTTAGATAACTTATTTTATATGCCATTTCTATAACTGATCAATGTAAAATTGTACATTGATTCCTGACAGTATCATACATTGTAATTTGTTATTTCTTGTGTTAAGTATATACTGTATTTGTTGTATTTTCTTGTTTTATTAGTTCTAAAAATGTTTTTCTGAGATGGAAATATAGGAAATTTATGTATTTATGCATTACAAATGTTTACCTAGATAAAACTAAGATAGACTATGAACAATTAAAAACTTGTAGATATAATCATACATGTGTTGTTGTTATTATTATAACATTGAAATATACTCATAGTGTTCTCTTTTATGACAAGAGACAGGTTAAATGACTGATACAAATCCCACTAGATGTTATGCACTGACCGGGAAGACGGACAAAAACCCTATTTTTTTAACCTATGCGGATGAAAAACCACCCTAAGATTGTGAAATTTTAATAGTTTAGTATATAGTATTCTTCATTTTAGTCTCATTTATGTACATACACCAAAATATAGCTTAAGAAAAAGATTACTATAGTATTGTATTTTCATTTTTTTTCTTTTTAAAATTGTTAATACTAAATGATTGTATTTAATGACAAATTAACTAAAAAGTCTTTAATTGAGCAATTAACTTGAGTGATTAAATAGGGGTTTTAATACAAACAAACACCAATGAACAAAAGATGAAACAAATAAACATTTTCAAATGATTTAAAATAGCTTTGCTGTTATTACATAATGTCATGATAATAATAAGTATTAGTTTTATCTAATGCTTGACTCATAAGCAAGAATAAGAACTGATCCTTGTTATTGATGACTGTATTACAAGATTTGCTGCAAACATAAATTAATATTATTTCCCTATTATTAAATTTTATCAAATAAATTGACTATGTTCAGAGCACTCAGATAAATCAGCATTCTAGGCAGCACTTGTGAAAAAAATCAACATTACCTAAGAAAACCAATCTTACATTTTTAACTTCAATGAAACAACAATTAACATACCTTTAAGATGATTCAGTCCATGTTTTTTGGTGACATGGCCTCGAAATCCTGATATTGATTTCATCTCTTTGGAACAGCTAGGACAGACATACATAACCTTTTCAGTTTCCAACTGTTGTTCATTAGAAATGGATTCATTGTTTTCGTAATCAGTATATTCACCCAAAAGTATACTTAAATCTAGACATTCGTCATCCCACGAGAGAAAGTCAGAGGAAGACATGATGTAAGTACCAGTGTAATTCAGAAAATGAATTACAAAGACAAAAAAAAAATGTCCACCCTGTCAAGATGTTTTGTTAATACCTGCCAATAAACTTTATAATTGGCAACTACATGTCATGTTTATAAGGACAATATACCAACTTCACACCTTCGGAAATAAGGAAGAGGTGTTGACTGATGAACAATGGACTAGGTCTATGAATTTACTTTTAAAAAAACACTTGTCCAAGGACCAGACATCGGCAAAATAATTTCATATCTCTTAACAGAATAATCCACATTGTACACAAGCATCAATAAAAAAATATTTATAGTATAGAGGGAATATTTGTCGAAAATGTCATAGATCTGTTAAAGACCCTAAAAATCCTGACAATTATGGATTAAGGTCTGGTGTGATGACGACAAACTACCAATTATTGCAGTAACTTTTTTATAAAAAATATTATATTAAGTATTATTAAATGTCTCTTTGTTTTTTGATAATATCAATCGTATTATACGTCTCTGATAATATCACTCAAGTGCCCGAATATTTTGCCATTATTTAATCGACAGCATTATCCGGACTCATACCTTATATACGTACCGTATACCGTACTGCGCGATGACACGTAAACACAGACTCGTACCGTGTAAACGTACTATATACTGAACTGAACGATCACGCTAAATCCCGCGATTGACATACGAGATATTGGGAGATTTCGCGTAGTTGCCAATCTCTTGTATATACGTCTCTGAGTATACCAGTCCATTGAATGTGTTGTTTTTGGAGTGGTGGGTGGGGTATATGTATACTAGTGCATTGAGTTTGCTTGTTTTCTTACAGTTGGTAAAATGGTTTTCTCCGTATGGTTCTGTTGATGTAAAACCCATCAGTTCATCGAGAGCTCTTGTAGCTTGTAGTTCTTTTTATTGGTAAGTTTGGACTGCTATGCAGGGCTTTTTTTCCTTCTATAACAGAGGCCGAAATTCGGTGACTTTCCAATTGCAAACAGGCTGTTTTTTCCCAATTTTAGGCAAGAAATTCCCAAAAATACAATGCTATTCAAACTCAGTAGTCTAACCTTCTCAAAATTTGGCCAAATATCGCGCTTGAATTTCCCAAAATGAAAGGCTAAGGGCCCTTCCTAATTTTTGGGAAAAGGCCCTGCTATGATCAATATATAAGGCCATTCTTAAAGAATGTTGGGTTTGTGGTTATGTGACTCAAACAGCGTAGGGTAGGTAATAAGCGAGTGGCATTTTTTTGTTAACATTATATGCATGCTTGTGTCAAAAATGAAAAACTGGAAAAATGAATGAAACCTTTTTTGGTCAAAATCACTGAAAAAATTTGGTCGGGAGATTTTTTAATGTGTTATGTCACTAAACTACAAACCAACACTTTTTATGGAATATCCTAAGAAACAGAAACATGCAAGTAAAATGTTTATTCATATTGTAGGCTAAAGTTGTTGGCTTATCTTCATGGCTTGTAATTCAGTAGTAATCATTCCAGGCCATCAGTAGATTATCATTGGTTAATAATGTAGCTTTCAAGATCTCAGCTTTTGTTACAAGAGTTAAGAATCTATTTGTGTCTTTAATATTGTCAGTACATTAGTTAGACATTAGTTAAATGGGTCCTCATCCATTCTCTTTTAGTTGAAGATATGTTTTTTATTGTTGAAGAAATATCAAATTGCATATAACTAATGTTTGTTACAGTTCAAAGGATATTTTACGCACTTTCAAGAAACATAACTCTATAAGAGTTACTAAGTACAGTGTTTGGAGACATTCGCCGATTGTCAGAGGAATACTGTGGTATGTTGAAACTTAGACCCATGTATATCTCATGTGAAGACTTTCAATTCAAACTTATCACTGATATACCGGTAATCATTTTATGCCCTCTTTTGAAGAAACGGGGATATGTTGATTTGCAAATGTCGGTTTATCGGTCCATACGTAACCAATCCTTGTTCGGACAATAACTAGTGAACAATTTGGCCTAAGTTCCTCAGACTTATTTAGGAGGTTGGTCATCACATGTAGATGACCCCTATTGATTTTGAGGTCAAAGGTCAGGGTCACAGTGACATTTAAGACAAAAACCTTGTCTGCCAAATGACTGGAGACCAATTTGACCTGAAGTCTTCAGACTTTGTTTGAATGTTGATCATCGCATGTAGATGACCCCTATTGTTTTTAAGTTCAATAGGTCAAAGGTTAAGGTCTTACTTTCCAGTTGACCTTAAGGGGACATTCGTATTTCACAAACACTTATTGTTTTGACTTTGATTTTTTTAACAAAAATCAAATGTTTGCTTGAATTTTACTTGAGGTGTTGTATCCATGGTTATTCATGTTCGACTTCTTGTTTCAAAATCACCTTGGATTTTTGTCATGTTTGATTTTGACACTGTTTAGTACTTGATTCATATTGACACCTCAAATGTGACTGAATTTTGAAGTGTGTATATGTAAGCTTTTGCATTGCAGTCATTTGTGATAAAGCATGTAACTTTGATATTGTTGTGTTTTGCATAAAGTATCATTATCATATGTAGAAGTTCTTGATTTCTTCTCATGTTAAATCACTTGTTTCTTTTGCGGTTATATTTAGGTCTGGAGTCGTCGTAATGAGTGGAGTACTTGCTTTAACCCTGTTACCTGACAAGAAATCTTGATGAAGGTTCAACTACAGGAGAGTTCTGTAACTACGGCAACATCGAGGAATGAATAGATACATGCTGGATGAAAAGTGCCAAACTTAGCCATCAACTGTTTCAAAATGCATTGCAACAGTTTTACCTGTGATCAAATTGATATGAATTAATTTAAACCTTGTTCTATATTGAACCCACAAAAAAGTAGGCAGTTGTTATGGAGTATGGGAGTCTAGTACTGCTTCTTTCCAGGAACGTTGGTTAGGTGAATTGTCCACCTAATATGACTCTGACTGTTGAAAATAGGCGAAAACTCAATATAAACAAAAAAACAAATAATTTTACAAAGTTAGCCTATTTGATACGTAAATACTTGGTTCGAAAAGTTGCAAATGAAAATACTATTCTTACAGATTAGTATTTGGTTATTCAAATGGTTGAAGGTATTGCTACAGCCTTATATATAATATTGACAGATTACAGTAAAAAATATGTGTTGAATTAAGAATGTTTTTAAAAGCATTAATTTTGCAATATTTTGTAGTGTATATCATGCAATTGTTCCATTAGGCCAGGAAAAAAGTAGTTGCATGGGATCTTTCTCCATGTTAAGGTCAACAAATGACCCTGGCTGTTGTGTGACATTATTCCCCTTAGGAGAAACAAGTGTTTATTTGTTTCACGTCAGAGTGAAACTGTATTTGAATTGTTGAGATTTTTTACTATTAAATTGTTTGAAGACTTGATAGAAATTCTTTTCTTATATATGCATGTTCTCAATCAGAGTTTGGTGAACAAAAGTGATTTCAGTGAGATGTAAATCCCTACGTTGTCTGTGATTTGAGATTATAAAATCTTACTACTCATATCCTATTTTTATACACCTGGGTGGCGTCCACAATGGTGTCCGCTCTATAATTCAAACAGTTTAATTCGGATCCTCACCAAACTTCATGGAAATGTTTATGGCCATGAGGTCTGGGTCAAGTTTGATAACCAGTCCAATCCGCCCAGACATTCTTTAGTTATGCCCCTTGACGGACGTATTTTGTGACCTGGTTTTGTTTTTGAAAATATAATTAGTCAATCATCTTTTACAGTTTAATATATGACATGACACTGCATAGATGTTTTGTGCAAAACACATGTTTATAGTTGCATTACATTTAAGTCACTACTGACCATATATATCCATTGTTTGTTAGACTTACGGGCTTGCTTCTCATTCTATACACGAAGAAATTTTACAACAGATATGATAATAAGGCGGTTCTAACCTGAAATCTTTATTCTACGATGCAAGAATGATTATTGAAAAGAGAAGCAGGTTTGAACTGGATAATAATGGACATAAGAAAATTGAAATACATGTTCTATCAAAGCTATGTTAACAACCATCTTTAAATAAAGGCTGTCCTGTCAAAAAAGGCCATTTTTTTAATGAAACATTGATTATTTAGAATGAAACAACCTCCAAATAAAGGTCACCTTTAAATAAAGGCCACATTATTGTCTCTCCTAAGGAT
Organism: Lutraria lutraria; assembly: GCA_964023205.1. Taxonomy (NCBI): domain Eukaryota; kingdom Metazoa; phylum Mollusca; class Bivalvia; order Venerida; family Mactridae; genus Lutraria; species Lutraria lutraria. The sequence continues at coordinate 16,435,645 of OZ026837.1, read as the reverse complement.
GGCTTTTGTTCACAGGTTTGACTGTATTTGCAATTTTTGTTTCTCTTTTGCTATGAAATTAATTGATCAACATACACAGGTTGCTGAAATTTGACATATAGATGCTGAGAACAGATTGATTTTAATCACCATGATAATATATTATCTAAAACAAAGATTGAAGTAAATAATATCTATATATTTTTATTAAAATACATGTACACTGTATATAAATTATACATAAAACACACAGATACATGTAAGGTCAGCAGAAATTGTCAAGGACAAATTATGCCCAAGGTTAAGGTTAAATCCAAAATGGGTTACAAAATGAAAGTTTAAACTTTAAACCACACACAAATAATAAAATTGATAAACTATGGAATTAAAAATGAAATTATACTGGTATATCTATTTTTTGTTGGACATAAAAAATGTCATGGTTAATATAGATACCAACTTGGAAAGAGCAAGTTTTTATATGTGTTACATTTGAAAACACCTATTTCATATTCCGCATGTAACTGTTTAAAAATAGCAAATCAAAGTACTGAAAGTACTTATAGAAAGTGAACTTACATAGACATGTACTGCAACTTGGAATGAGAACAAGTTTAACAACTGCGAATGTAGAAAAACTTAGTACTTAGGTCGATTTGCATCAAAATTCATGTACACTGAGCAAGTAGCGGCTATGGAAAGCTGAATTAGTGTTCAGTTTCCAAAAATGAGAACATTTTACCGAATGTGGTTAAATTGTTAATGAATTTACGATACAATAATTATGTGTTTGTATACTTTAATGTAATTGCCATGTGATATATCAAGCTTGCTGATATAATGATAAGAATGAAATACACTTCAAACATACTGTAACAATACAATCAAATACAAAAATAAGAACTCAAGACAAATATAAAGTTATATGGTAAAAATAATGTTGTATTAGGGTTTTTTTATGAGAAAAAAAGTATTTTTCATTAGCATTTTGTGTTAGTTCATACACAGGCTACCGGCATGTGATAACAGCAAAATAAAGTTTCAAAAAAAAATACAAAAAATTTTCACCATATATCTATTATAGAATATATATGTGCTGAAAAAACTTTATTTTGCTGTTATCACATGCCGGTAGCCTGTGAGTTCATACATGCTATATCATGATGTAAATACACAATATCTGGAACCAATATACATGTATGAATATTGGTCCCAGATGATACCAGTCAATTAATCAGTTAATAACTGAAAACAACATTATAAAGCTTATAACACTTCTGATTACCATTGTATGTAACAGTTCATTAAATAAGCACTTTGAATGTTGTGTAAGTGTTTGTGTCTTCTGTAATAATTCCTACAATGCCATAGGCATCTTGCAATTGCTTGCTGAATTGGCATTATACTCTTTGAAAGAAGAAAACTACATGTATTCTGTATTATGAAGAACACTGCTCAACTTTTATAATTGGTCAACAGTCATGGTCTGTTCTAAATATTTTTCGGGGAGGACTTTCACTTGCTTTACTTGATACTTTACAGATTTGATCTATTAGGTCATTTTGAGGGCTCAGCGCAACACTCGTAACTTGTTCTTATTTCAATATGAGTTACAACACTGTTGCGCTAAACCCTCGAAATTTATTCTGTCATAAGGTTCACATACTCTAAAATATTATGTCATTTTACATTCTAAATTGAATAACTATTGCCTTAAATGTATAAATGGTGTCTTATAAATCATCAAGTATTCATTAATCCATGTGACCAATTATAAAAGTTGTACAGTACGTGTGTTAGAGCTGTAAACTGTAAACAGACCTCACTTGTCTCAGGATTTTGTTTATAGATTCAGTTTTCATAACAAGGTACAGTGCAACCTCTCTAAAGCAACACACTTTGGGTGTAGCACAATTATGTTGTTGTTGAGAGGTTAAATTAATAGTTAAATTATGCAGTCGGAAAAAAAATCTTGCTGTTGTGGAGAGGTTGTTGCTGAAGAGAGGGCCGCTCTGGAGAGGTTGTACTGTATGACTATAAAATAGTCTATAATTATATAAGGTTAGAAGCTCTTGTTTATATTAATAAAAGTGCCAGAAACAATATAACTGACATGGTAATTAAATCCGGTAAGACATTCGTTGCAGCAGTGGACTTGGTGAAATGGAAGCTTGAGTAGATTTTCCTGGAAGCGATGCTTTGCGTAGGTCTGTAGTTGTGTGTGATGTAATCATGTGACCCTGGAGTCCCGGATGTAATATGTGTCATCTTGCGGAACTCTGCTAGCTGGAAAATATAAAAATATATATAAAATAAATTAAGGGTTTTCTTTTTTTGTGTATAGAGTTATAGCCTGTAAAGGGTGCCTTCCCCTCTAAAATTTCTTTGAAATCCTGCAATTTTCCCAAATTTACAATCTACTCCTTGAAATTGCATTCCCCAAATTGGTAACAGGCGAGAATATTTTCCCCAAAGGAGGCATCAGCCCGCTATTATTTCATTTCCATATCGATGATAGATCATGTTGGAAAGTATACATGTGTTATTCTGTCAGTGGGAATTGATCATCCTGTCAAAATATTCAGGTTTGATTATGGTATGGGGAAAATGCTCATTTTACTTACACAAATAATACTACACAATTACAGCAGAATGATTTTGAAATTAATTCATACAAAATCAAACATACAGATTGGTTGAAATCATATGAATATATAATTATGGTGGAGTACCTGTACAATACTAGTGTATGAATATATGTGTGAAATCACGGAAGTAATAACAGTTTGTTAATTCCGTGGTGAAATCAAACCAATATTTATGTCGAAAAATAAATATATGTATGTTGAAATTATATGATTAGGTATGTTCAAATCACATGAATATCATTATATATATATGTTGAAATTACATGAATATGTATGTGGAAATGATATGAATATGTATGTGGAAATGATACATATAATTAATATGACTGTATTGTATGTTCAAAATATGGATAATCAATAATCAACCACACATACATAAAACTTGAATTGGAGAAGAAGAATAAGATGTGATTTGGGAAATTTTACCTGTTCAGAACTAATCGGAATGCGTCTTTTAATCACAGACCATGTGACTATTTCAGAACAAGAGGGCGTGGTCAGACCTCCACTGTAGCGGAAATAATCCAAATGGGACCCAGTGGCATCATCGAGTTTCAGTTCACTATGTGTAAGATCCTTCAGATTGATGCCAGTTATGGCCTGACTTGCATCTGTGGGAACAATGAAATGTATAATAGTTCTGTTACATAGATAATGCATTCTAAAATCATATGACATACATCTAACAATTACAGTACAACCTCTCCAGAGTGGCCCTCTCTAGAGCAACAACCTCACAACAACACAATTTTGTTACTCCCAAAGGGTGTTGCTTTGTACTTACACACAGATAGTGAAATTAGGTATTTGTATATATTAAATCATATTAAAAAAATAATCTTACTTATGACGTAGTTCGTGCCAGCATCTCTTATTTAAATTTACCTGGATTTTTTTCGGTTTATTTTACAAATAACATACCTTTATACTGGACATCGGGCAGGGCTGACATAATTGCATCATAGTTCGTATTGTTGGTGTTAGATAGCTAGAAAAGAAATTGGAAGGTATAAATGGTGACACTCAGGGAATTCTGCAACTATCTATACCAGACAACAAAGTACTATCTAAGTTGGACAACACAATACTATCTAAGAGTATATTGGACAACACAATACTATCTAAGAGTATATTGGACAACACAATACTATCTACGAGTATATTGGACAACACAATACTATCTAAGAGTATATTGGACAACACAATACTATCTACGAGTATATTGGACAACACAATACTATCTACGAGTATATTGGACAACACAATACTATCTAAGAGTATATTGGACAACACAATACTATCTAAGAGTATATTGGACAACACAATACTATCTAAGAGTATATTGGACAACACAATACTATCTACGAGTTAATTGGACAACACAATACTATCTAAGAGTATATTGGACAACACAATACTATCTAAGAGTATATTGGACAACACAATACTATCTACGAGTATATTGGACAACACAATACTATCTAAGAGTATATTGGACAACACAATACTATCTACGAGTATATTGGACAACACAATACTATCTACGAGTATATTGGACAACACAATACTATCTACGAGTATATTGGACAACACAATACTATCTACGAGTTAATTGGACAACACAATACTATCTAAGAGTATATTGGACAACACAATACTATCTAAGAGTATATTGGACAACACAATACTATCTACGAGTATATTGGACAACACAATACTATCTAAGAGTATATTGGACAACACAATACTGTCTACGAGTATATTGGACAACACAATACTATCTAAGAGTATATTGGACAACACAATACTATCTAAGAGTATATTGGACAACACAATACTATCTAAGAGTATATTGGACAACACAATACTATCTAAGAGTATATTGGACAACACAATACTATCTAAGAGTATATTGGACAACACAATACTATCTAAGAGTATATTGGACAACACAATACTATCTACGAGTATATTGGACAACACAATACTATCTAAGAGTATATTGGACAACACAATACTATCTACGAGTATATTGGACAACACAATACTATCTACGAGTATATTGGACAACACAATACTATCTACGAGTTAATTGGACAACACAATACTATCTAAGAGTATATTGGACAACACAATACTGTCTACGAGTATATTGGACAACACAATACTATCTACGAGTATATTGAACAACACAATACTGTCTACGAGTAAATTGGACAACACAATACTGTCTACGAGTATATTGGACAACACAATACTGTCTACGAGTATATTGGACAACACAATACTGTCTACGAGTATATTGGTCAACACAATACTATCTACGAGTATATTAGACAACACAATACTATCTACGAGTATATTGGTCAACACAATACTGTCTACGAGTATATTGGACAACACAATACGGTCTACGAGTATATCGGACAACACAATACTGTCTACGAGTATATTGGACAACACAATACTATCTACGATTAAACTGGACTACAAAATACTGTCTACGAGTATTTTGGACAACACAATACTGTCTACGAGTAAATTGGACAACACAATACTATCTACGAGTAAATTGGACAACACAATACTATCTACGATTAAACTGGACAACACAATACTATTGAATTAGACAATGTTGGCATTACCTATTAATTGCTGGGACTAATAAATACATGTGCGTTCCTTTTATGTAAAAAACATACGCGTAGCAAAAACAGTCATCACAAGGTCCTGTCCTTTTTCCAAGCGCTGCTTCCAGCTGATGCGCCGTGTCTCCAAAGCGGCCCCATTGCTGTAGTGCTTTCAATATGGATGAATGGAGATTTAGCGAGCATGTTAATGTGGATTACTTGGTAAATAAGAGAGCTAAAAGGAGAGGTAGCAACTAAAGTTTCCTTATGACGAAGAACACCCAAACATGCTTAATTCTAACCGTCTTAGTACTCCTCCCATTTAATCCGTTCGTCGAGACTAAGAAGTAAGAACGTTGATTTTCATTTCTATTAAGAAAGTCAAAAGCAAAATAAGAAACTGGAACGAGCACTATTGATAGTTTGTACGATAAAATGTTTTATACGTTACCTCAAATAGGAATCCCACCACAGCTAAACCATCTGCGTTACTTAAAGAACCACCGAGTGAACCATAGGACTCTTTATAATGTACAACATGCAGCTGAAAATGTAAAGTTTGGGATGGAGTGATTAAAACAATCCGAGAAAAAACATAATTCAATGGTGTAAGATGTTACTTAATGGAAATATCGGAATTTCCCAATCTGAAAATAGAATCAGGTAAATAGGTAGATTAAGTTTACTCATCAACCAGAATAACCAGTCGTGATTTGTGATGAATATTCGTCTCTGTTTATCAAAGAATGCATTAAAACTCCATTTGAATCAGAATGTTATTCTCAATTGTTTTAAAATCAAAGACATTTCATATAACAAGAGCGCTGCTAGTGGTGCCAACGCTCGTCTGTTCACCGCCTTTTGAGATCTATCCACGTATGAAGTTTCATGCTGCTACCTATTATTATTTTTGAGTCATGAGCTACATTGAGGTTTTTGCATAGACGCAGACGACGCAGTGATCACAATAGCTCGACCTTTTCTTCCAAAAAAAACCAGCCGAGCTAATAAAACAGTTGCTGACTAGTGAGTCATTGAATATGATGTGATATTCAATGGATCGCTAGTCAATAACTGTATAACATTTACCTCAAGTGGGTACTGGGTCTGTTCTAATGTATGCTCAGAGCCATGTGCGTCATCTGCTCCCCAATGAAAGTGAAACTGAGCAGCGATGTATTTATCACTCAAGTTACCATTCTGTATGTATAGCTCTGGTGAACTTATGTCAACTTGAACTGTTAAAAAGAAATAGAAAAAATAAAAGACTGGATTTTCTAAAGTTTTCTGACTAATAATGGAACCTCAGAGGCGCGTCCAATTTAAAACATTTTTTTTTATATATTTATAGTGGAGAAAAATTGGTCAAACACATTTGAATGGAAATTAAGACATTCGCATTAATTTAAAATATTGTAAAATGTTTGCAAAGAATGTAATAGTCCGAATGAAATTAATTGAAACTAAAATCCAATTAAAATTCTGACATTTCTGTGATGAATGTTCTTAAAACACCAAAGGGTATGCCTTCATTTTGAGATACATGCATTATTATTACATTTGTATCTTTGTCATTTAAAAATACAATTTGAAACAACAATTATATGGACGTATTTCTACATGTTCAAACAACACAAAGAAGTAAACTAAAATAACATTATCATGACACATTGTATACCCCCATGGAAAACTGACAGGAAGAACAGAGAACATGGTTCTTATTTATAAATCTTGTGGAAAAACATCGGATTTTAAGGCAGCGAAGTCTGATAAGGACTGCAGATTTGTTTTTGGTTACATTCTTATTAACAGCAGGGTAGGTATGTCGGAGAAATATTTTTGCTTTCGAAATAGAGCAGAAAGGTAAAAAAGTGAACTTACGTACCTTTCCGCGGTCCCAATAAAATGAAATTTTAGGGTCAAGAGAAAAATCAATCGGAACCCCTCGGCGTTTGTCTTTAACAAAAGTGTTTCTCAGTAACGGAAATGCCCGAGTAGTTACGATTGGGGAAATTAGGGTAGGTAACAAGAAATAAACATTTTTGTGCCTTATCAACCACAGAATCAAAAGGTGAAAATCAACCCTCACTAGTGTGTCCATTATTTTTTATTGTTCCAGTAATTGTCTGGTCGTAGTTTCCAAATTCCAAAGTATGCAGTTGAAGACTACTGTCGTAATTCGCACGTGCAGAATTATCACCACCAGGTATGTTAATAGGTGATTGCTGGGTACCAGTACACGTCTCATAGTAGTTCGGCCAGTAATCCGGACCTTAGGGAACCAATATATTGTATAATTATAAAACAGACAAGGTAGAAAATGATGAGTGACTTGGATATACAACATACTTAATTTTATCATTACACCAGGGTGACTGTGAAGAAATCAATACGATAGTTTCAGTTGATCAAAATCTCTACCAAGTCTACAATTGTTCAAAATTGTATCGTTTTATCTCGCCCATTTGACAGCTATTGTCATTTCAGACGGCCGCAACAGAGAGAGGAGAGAAGATACAGGAGAATCGGGCATTTATATCCCTACTCTTATTTCGAATAGTTTTTCCTGGTTCTTTATTGTGCCCCGAGTAGAGCACCGATATTCGCCTCGCCCCTTTTCTTGCGATTTTATAGACACAGTACTTGGCTCGATAGTTTGAATGGAGACACTTGAAGCGTATCTAAGAAATTCGGAAGGCGGATCGAGTCAAGATTCGCACCAACGACCTTTCGTTCGGTAGTCCAGCGCGTTACCACTAAACAACCGATCGTCCCTAAAATTGTTCCAGGATTACAAACTTGGTGTCCTGTCTCCAAGCTAAAACTCAATACACTTATGAGTGATCTCACGCTAATTGCCATGGAATCATAAAAGGAAAGGTAGTAATTAATAGTGTTTTCTGTAGGTCACATAATGTGACTGAGTATATTCTTAAATACGAGTATGCTTTCAGTAGAAGATAATGAGATTGAGGCCCACGCCGTCCAGAACAAATTTGAATGAAGATATTATATCCTATTTTAAATTGTCCCCCACCTCTGATTTATGTGTGGCAGCTTGGCAATAGCTTGCGGTACTACTAGTTAAGGCATAAATGAAGTCAGTCAAGGAAGCTGGCTAAGATAACTGCCGATCATGATATAAATGAAATATTGTTAACACTGGTTCAATGAAATAATGAGATAATAGATTATTATATCAATATAATGCATATATGTACCTTCATTTCCTTCATATCCATAACTCCAGCTTGATGGAACATCTAAAATAAATGGACATGTTAATTATAATATATTAGTTCAATTTAAAAAAAAACATTTTAAAAGAAATGTTTGACTTTTTTTTCACAAATAAGCACCAAAAATGTAAATTTTGTTTTCATTTATCTTAAAAATAAATTACATGAATATGTATGTTATCCTTTTCTTAAAAATAGGACCTTAAATCGGGAGTGAATGTAATTTCCCCTTTTCAAATAGTCTATTCAAGTTCTCATAAAAGATTCCATAGACGTTTGCCGATTACCATGAATGAAACAGACATGGAACATCGATTTTCAACGATGACAGATATCATTAAACCTTTGATGATTAAAATTAATTAGAATTGTAATGTCATTGATAAAAAAAGCGCTTTATTAATTGTAACTCGCGTCGGTTTCAGGACGTCAGATTTCAAGACATTTGCTATATGCTATATTTACCGGTGTTAAAATTTTTGTACACTGTTCTTCCATTGAGCGCTTGTGTAGGTCTGTAATTCCAGGATATCGCCTGGTCGTTTTCATTTTGAGCAGTTTTAAGAAGGAGGCGAAATTTGGCCATCTGAAATATAACGGGATAATAACAAATATTATCAACCGGACGTTAGCAATCAATATCATCCTTCGTCATATTAAAATACTGTTACACACCGTAACGTTTGTAAGAAGACACTTGTCAATAACTCAACTTTCACGTGGACATAATCCTTTATCGTCGTATAAGTTAGATACACGTACTCGTATTTTCTTCAAAAATGTCTTCTTACAGATGCTAAGAAGACGGTTCGCTTAGACAAACAACCATTTATCCTCGGCTTCGCCTCGGACAAATTGGTTGTTTGTCTAAGCGAACCGTCCTCTTACGTCTGTAAGAAGACAATTTTGAAGAAAAACTCGTACTGTATCTATTACATACCTGAGCTGTCGAGAGAGTATTCACATTATCAAATACGGTCCAGGCAACAGCCTCAGTGCATTCTGGTGTGGTCAGACCCCCCATATAACGGTAATAGTCAGTTTGGCTAGGCATGAGGTCACTAAAATCCACAGTTATATTGACGGTATCATCTAAAAAAAATATAAATCATTTTCAGATACAACGAAAACTCATTTATCAACAACCTCAAATTGACAACCACTTATATTTCGTTGGATATTGGCTTTAGTTTTACTTCTGTATAGCAACATGGTCATGTGACCATCTCATTGAGACCCGCCTTCGTGGTCGAGTGGTTAATGTCGCTGACTTCAGATCACTGTAACCTCTCAGTAATAGACATTTGCGGTTTAAGACGGTGACGGTGGTGGACATCGGATCTCGGTTTAAATTCGGGGGTCATCTCAAAATTATTGATACATACTCTTGTATAGGGCAAGTGTTACTAATTATTGTGTTTGCAAGTCAACTCAAAAAACGTGTTTATTTTACAATTGTATTCATTTTCATAAGAACTAGAACTAAACCAAGCATACGCGTCAATTTCGGTACTTTTTTGTAATGAATCTGTTATACGATTCTTGGTTGTCGCGAATTAATTCTGCTAGAGGGCGTTTCTGCTGTCAACTGCGTCAACTGCGTTTACGTGGCTCTTTCCCGTCACTGGCATCGGGCGACTGTGCATTTTCAAGTGACTCCTAAATTGGCATATACCCAAAAGCTCCAAGCTGATTCTGTGTGAATGGAATCGTAAACAGAGATGCACATTCATGAACAAAACTACTTACGTCTGTATTTGTCATATTGTTAAAATCAAAATTTGTTAATAAACAAAATACAAGTAAATTAATAATTCACATGATCACGAATCTAGACTATTTAGAGTTGTAGTGTAATTTACCCTAAAAATGATAGCAACGTACCCAAATATACGCATCATATAATTATATTATAGGACATCTGAATGATGCTCAGCGGTTTGGTTTAATGTGCCACAATGGAACTGAAATACCCTTTCCTACTTGGACACAAACATTTAATAGAGCAACTTTATATCCATGACTTAACTTCGTCTAGAGAATTGAGGGCTACAAACCGAGATTTGTACCCGTCCGTACACAAGGTGATTCTGAACATGTTCTAGATGTAATCAGCCAAAAAAGGAATCGTAAAATTACACTGATATTTGATTAGAACTAAATAAGTTCGTCATGCGTCTTTGCTGCTACTGAAACAGTCACATGAAATATTGATTACTTTTGGAAAATGCGAGTCGTATTTATTGAAATGCGTTTTTGAAATAAATCGTAATTTATTTAAGGTACATGTAGATCTATGCGGATTTAATAGACATGTGACTTTGTATGCAGTAAGATATGCAGGTAGATTTATTGGTACATGCGAATTATTTGCCAGTGTTAAAAAACTAACCTCAGTCGGAAGGTATTGCAGTGTGTGGATGCAAAAGGTCGTGGAAGTTTTTTACGAACTTGAAAGAAGCATAGATTTTCAAGCGAAATATCTAAAAGGCACTTGGGCCGAGGTACATATTAACCCCCACGAGCATTCAGAAACTTTGCGTACGTACCATTATTGGTCAAGCTACGCCCCTGGAAAGTATCGAACATTAAACAGATATAGTCGACAGTATCGTGTTTGTGTTGAGCTCAAGTGTTATAAATCAGTAGGAACAACATGGAGACATCGACGGGAAGTTAAATATTCGCCGGGTCTTTTGTGCCGAAAAAAACCCAAATCGGTTTAATTCTGTAAATATGACTTGATATCAAAATAACATGCATATACACCAATGTAATTCATTTTCATTATAAATGTGAGACGACCCCTTTAATTTAATCCGAAGTTCGTCTCCGTCACCGTCACCGTCTTAAATCGCAAATGTCTAATAGAGAGTTGTGGGTTCGAGCCCCGCTACCGTGTGAGAAAGTAGGCAGTTGCTTACGGAGAATGGGAGTCTTGTACTGGTTCTTCCCAGGAACGATGGTTAGGTGAACTGTCCGCCTCATATGACTCTGACTGTTGAAAAGGTGCGTAAAACTCAAACAAAAATACTGTCTCATTATTTGGTTCCAAGGGACGTCTTGATATGGAACTTTGTACTGAACTGCTACAATGTATCATGCAGCTTTTATGTTCTTCTATTGTTATATATTCTTGTTTATAAGAAATAGAGTTGCCTTTATACTAACTGATATAGCTCAAATTAAATACAGTCAAAAGTCCATAATCCGATCCTTTCTTATCCGGAAACCTTTCTAATCCGAAATCCTCAGATTAAAACATTTTTGTTTCAGTCCGAACTAGTTCGGATAAGAAAGTTTCTACTGTAGTTACACAGTTGTTACAAAATTATTATGTGACATAAGCAACCGATATACATAGTATATGTAGTGAAAAAACTTATCTTATTACCAACAGGATGAGTTGCAGGCAGCTTGTGGAAGGCTAGGTTAATACTAGTTAAATACATTTAAGGAAAACTTGTTAGATGAACTGCCCGTCGTATATAGTTATAAACTATCTTGTTGTAAAACGGCGTTTAAAAACGAACAAAGCAACTTCAGTATTATATTAATATTGTTACTTTTGTATTTTATATTCTGCAATTCATTTATCAAAGGATCCAAGGCAGAGTTGGTGTCAGCATCTTCAGTCTGAAATATCAATATGATCGACTTTATTCAGGCCATCCTAAAGATTGTAACCCCACCCAGAGAATTTTCTCTTGGTAGATGGGTAGATTTTTATTACAATTTGATTTTTATATTGAACCCAAAATACATATCATAACGCTGTTTTTTATTTAAAAAATCAATCAATCACTAGTATGCCAAAAATCAATCAATCAATCAATCAATCAACCAACCAATCAACCAACCAATCAATCAATCTGCGAAGCAATTAAGCAGTTTATCAAGCAAACGATTAAGTGTTTTTCTTCAACTTACCGTGAAGAAGAAACCAAGGACAGCCAATCCATCAGGTTGAGCCAAAGCATCAATTAATGTACCATAGGCAGGTTTATAATGTACAATGTGCATCTGTTTATATAGGAAAGTGATTAAGGTTCAATGTATAAGTTTTCAAATATATTTATCTATTAGATCAGTGAATCGACATGGATACAGTAAGTTCCTAACTACACGTATATAAATAAATGATTATAATACAGTTTTTCAATACAGTCAAACATGCGAAACATGCGAAAAAGGTTGTCCTTTGGAAAGATAAAATATGGTCTTTATTGACAGGTGGTAGCGTTTTCCGGAGGTGGCCACTGACACAAGTTTGACTGTATATTCAAATAAAACAGGACTAATATTAAAATGGGGACATATCAATGTATATACATGTACTTTTGCTGTGTATTTGTGTTCTCTGCCAATCATATCATACTATGAATGTACATGCTGATAAGCCACGCCTACCATATTATATCTGTTATATCACCCCTGGTAATCTCAGAGTATTAAGTAGTCAATATTATAGGATATAGATGTCTCTTATCATACGAATCCCAAAACAATAACTTTGACGTCACATGATTATTTCATCAAAATATTTCATAATCATTTTAATGGTGTATGACTAATATGATGTCTTTATACCTCCAGTGGGTATTGCCGGCCCCTAAATGTGTGCTCAGATCCCTCCGTGTCGTCCTGGCCCCAGTGAAAGTGAAGCTGTATAGCATGATACGTTCCATTCAAACCCCCACCAGATAGCGTCGTATCGCCGTAATTGCCAGAATCAATGTTTATTTGAGCTGAAAAATTAAAAAAAAACAAATTTCGGCTGTAATATAAAACATGCAAATATAAACAAGGCTTGATTGTACAGCACAAATGACAGTGTGTGGTTAAACATACGGGAATTACATCGTCGGCTTTTGTCTACATGTCGTTTCCCCCATTTTGAGAAAATTTCATTTAAAGTGGTGTTGCAGTTTGGCGTAAATAAGCGAGTTTCGGGTTTGTGGAATTTGGAGTAACCCTATTTAGGGAAGATCTGGAAGCAGGTAAGTATGTTCATTGTAAAGAGCTCTGGCACACCCTATAGTGGGTAGCTTAAATGCTAAATATGTTACTGACATCACACTATCGCCAAAAATTGAATTACGGGGTTGTAGAAGTAAGCCGACGACATGTATTTGAATAATCAGCTAAAGCAATTGGACCTTAAGAAAAAGCTTTCCAAGAATCATTATTTGTAAGCAGAAAATATGTTTATATCTACATCGCTTAACAGGATAATTTCAAGCAAATTCATTAATAACTCATGGTGTTGACTCGTTATTAAATTGATATAAAAAATATGAAGTAAACCTTGTGAAGATGGACCCTTACAAAAATATGGCTTTAACACAATGCATCGTTATTTAGAAACCCATTCGACAGTTATGGTTATTTCAGTGCCGCCCCCCTGGAGAGAGGGGAGAGAAGATACAGGAAAACCTGGTATTTATATCACTACGCCTACAAGTTTTATAACACCTTGGCCTAGACTTACCTGCATGTCCGTTGTTGGTCAACTGCAAGCTTCCAACTTGCATACTATCATATCCAGTCAAAGTGAACGCTGCATAGTTTTCGTATTGAAGAGTCCATGGTATATCAATGGGAGATTGACTGGTTCCATCACATTCTGTGTTGGATCGATCGGCCCAGGTATTAACTCCTGCACAAATAGAAACATTGGGCCTCCAGCTCATTCATAGTCTATTCATTAGCTTTGTTAAAGACATTGAAACAGGAATGGGGCATGTTACTTATGAACCAGCAAGACACTATGATTCCACAGTAGGGGGTAATAAAACAACAGGGTCACTGATAACTCTTGTTTACAAAATAAGTTACTATAATGCTTAAAAACTATTAGGAATGTGGTCATAAACTAAGTATCACTTTTTTGACTAGGTATCAGGTCTACAGACACTACGGTGACTGTGACCAGACAGGATTAGATTGATACGGGGCACAATTAAGAGTTTAGACCTCTTGTGGCTTGTGATGGGGTCATTTATATATTCAATGTCTTTAAGCAGCAACTCGGTTTTCAGCGTGAGAAAACTTAAAATACACCATTCAATTTTTAAAACCGGTCAATATAGTCTCTAGGGACTATCACTTACTTTATTTGATATTTTACAGATGAAGTATATAATCCCCCTTATTCTATCGTAAACTTCAGTTATTCTCAAATATAATACTATCTTATATTTTGTATAGTATAGGTCTTTGATTGCCTTAAATATTTTAATGGTGTCATGTATTTATAAAATACTCATACTAAATGAGCGATTATAAAAATTGAGCAGTGTAACTCAATACACAAAATTTAAGTAAAAATACAAAATGTATATACATAATTCTTTTTAATCAAATGAAGTATACATGTACCTCTTACATAGAAATAAATCAAAACTTTCCTTTACTGAAAATTCAATTGTACGATTTGTTTCGTGTACAGTCTAACCGTTGTTAGCAGCCACCTCCGAATAAAGGCCACCCTGTGAATGAAGGCACGGATATTACTACTAGCTGTGATTATTTAGGACAAAATGACCCCCAAATAAACGTCGCCTGTCAAAAAGGTTACATTATGTCCTTCCCGATGGTGGCATCTGTTCACAGGTTTGTCTGTACATTACAATTGTAATCATTTTGGGATTGACAAGGAAAAAATACCTAAAAGTTATTCGCGATATAACTGTTTAATTGATAACATTAACGTACATAAAAATCTTTACGTTTTGTTAACTACATACCATCACTGTTCCCGGAATAAGACCCTGAAAGAAAATGATAAGATTTTGTTCAATGTTGTGGTATATTGATTCATATTTTATAAACATCGGGACGGGAAAGCTACATTCAAGGCTTAAAATTTAGAGGTTTCCAAGGTTATAAAACTTAAACAAGAGGGCCATGATGGCCTTATAAATGCTCACCAGGAGAAAAGGTCATTTGGAGATTAACATTGTTGAAGTTTTCTATACGAGTCTAAGTAAGATCAAGTGACCGATCTGGGCCGTTATCCCATGGCCATTATATGAACAGATTTAAAAGAGGTCCATTAGACAAAGCTAGATATCAAATATCTTAGCTCTAGGCCTAGTGGTTTCGGAGAAGATTTCTTTAAATTTTCCTAAATAAAATAGAATAAACCTCAGGGCAGGCCAACATTTGAACAAACTTGGTAGAGGTCCACTAGACAATGCCACATATCAAATATCTTAGCTCTAGGCCTTGTGGTTTCGGAGAAGAAGATTTTTTAAATTTTCCTATATAAGTCTATATAAATCAAGTGACCCCGGGGCGGGGCCAATTTTGACCCTAGGGCAATAATTTGAACAAACTTGGTAGAGGTCCACTAGACAATGCTACATACCAAATATCTTAGCTCTAGGCCCTGTGGTTTCGGAGAAGAAGATTTTTTAAATTTTCCTATATAAAATAGAATAAACCCCAGAGCACGGCTAATTTTGACCCCGGGGCCATAATTTGAACAAACTTGGTAGAGGTCCACTAGACAATGCCACATACAAAATATCTAAGCTCTAGGCCATGCGGTTTCGGAGAAGAAGATTTTTTAAATTTTTCTATATAAGTCTATATAAATCAAGTGACCCCCGGCGCGGGGCCAATTTTGACCCTAGGGCAATAATTTGAACAAACTTGGTAGAGGTCCACTAGACTATGCTACACACCAAATATCAAAGCTCTAGGCATTGTAGTTTTTGACAAGAAGATTTTTTAAATTTCCTATATAAGTATATGTAAAATCAAGTTACCCCCGGGGCGGAGCCAATTTTGACCCCAGGGGAATAATTTGAACAAACTTTGTAGAGTTCCATTAGACAATGCAATTTTTTCTATTTGTTGCCATAGCAACCAGAATTTTTAATGAAATTTAATTTTTTGAACAACTTTGAAAGGGGACCACCCAAGGATCATTCCAGCAAAGTTTGGTTACAATCGGCATAGCGGTGTAGGAGGAGATGTTGTTTTAAGTAAACATGGACGCCACGTAATCGTAACGACGCACGACGCACGATGGACGCAGGGTAATCACAAAAGCTCACCCTGAGCACATCCGTGCTCTGGTGAGCTAAAAACAATATCCGAGCTCAAATCCATTCTCAAACTGTAATGGTTGAAAATAGCAATATGACCCCAAAATATCTTCTTCAAATGAATACATCAAATGAAACAAAAGCCGATGAAACTGTTACTGGCCCTGAGATTATAAAACTTGAGAACACTCTCCGAGCTGAAATAATCTCAATTCCATTATTCCTGTACTAATATGGTTGAATGGATTAATCAGGTTAATGAAATCATATTCATATCAATTATGAACTCTTATTAATTATAATTATCACTTTTGTCTGAACATAGCTAGACATAGATATATGTAGTACAAATTCTCCAGAGCGGCCATTTCTTGAGCAACAACCTCCCTTCAACAACATCATGATTTTCCCACTGAACGATTGATTTAATCACGAATTTAATCTTTCTAAAGCAACAACCTATCAACCTTAACAACATAATTTCGTTACTTCCAGAGTGTTGCTTTGGAGAGGTTGCACTGTATATTAAAAGACAAGATGTGTGATTTAGGCTCCGATACCGATAATAACTGATAGTTGTAGTGAATTGATAATCATGTTTGTGTTGTAGCTATAGTTCTGGCTACATCGCCTGGGAGAGGGGGGGGGGGGGGGGGTAGTGAGTCGGGACACCTGTTGCTGACGATGGGAATTTTAATTACTTGTTGGTGTTTCTTTTTCTTATCACACATTTTTTATGTTGTTTTGATTAGAAATGTACAATGTATAACTCAAATTTCCTGGCCATCTCAACACAATATATTCCTAACATGTTATATTTGTACGGCATATTGCCTCATTGAAAAAAATGGTATTATTATACGCATATTAAAGCACCATTACCTTTTTGGATGTTAAAATTAAAGTAGCTAGGTCTTTAAATATTCCGAAATTTTCTTTTTTAATCACGAAGTATATCATAGAAATGTAGACTTAGTACATTATTTTTTCAATGATATTGCAAAAAATAAGAAAAAGCATCTGACAACATATTTACGAGATGTGGCTAAAGAAAGGCTTTATAAGTATACATATTGTTTTAGAGCAAATAAACAATATTTTTATATTTTACTACAGGTATCATTAATTTTGTATCTATTGTGCTGAATTACTAAATTTAAAAAAGCTAATGGGCCTTTAACTCGTACTGTCATGATTTTAATATCAAATAAACTGGCAAGCCAAGATCGCGGGTTAGGGTTATGCATATATGGAATGTATTATTGAAATTATTGTTCATATTTTGCATGGAATTTATGCAACATATCACGAGCGACGCGAAGCAGAGCGCAGTGATGCGTTGCATAAAATTCGAATTGTGATCGATATTAACTGATTTACAGTTTGTCCTTATTTCGGCACAAACAGAAAAAGTGACTGATTGTCTCCATACCAACTAGGCTCTTGGCATTTTCTATGCGATATACTTTCCAAATTTTAAATGAAACGCTGAAATTTCATTGGATAAAAAATTAGGACATTCTGTAATTACTTTTCATTGTAATTATTAGACTATAATGTTAAAAGTAATAAAAGGGTATGGACGTTTAATAAGTTTTAGTGTTGCTTTTCTTTCGCAAGCAGACACTAAAAGTATTGATCAGTAATCTAAATATCTTAAGTTCCATTGTTGCCCACTGGACTGGTCCTGTGTTTATTGTATCGTGCTTTATTCTGGTCGGTTCATGACCTGCGGTCCATGGTGTCTCAGAACGGGCTTAATGAAATGGTCATTTTAAACTTTCGATATTATTACAATGTTTAACCCACACAATAAATAAGATTACATGTATCTCAATAACAGTACGTTTAACAATAAACTTTAATGCTGTCTTAAATCTTAATCGGGTACAACGACCTGGCCAGGCTACTATATTCAAGGGTTATACAATGATGATAAATTAATTTTTACAATGTTATTGTATAATTCCGTTGGTCATATCTCCCCAGCCTGTAATTAGGACATTAATAGAAAATGCGTGTCTTAGTAAAGTATTGAAACATGAACAAATTCTGACACACTTGAACTTGTTTCTACCCGAACCCCTGACGGTGTAAAATTGATTAAATATTGAACGTATTTTGACCATTAAATGTCAGGTCGTCTCGATTCTGTGTCTATACCCAAGACTACATTGTTGAAATTAATTTCACGATTTGTATACCGTAAAGAAAATCTCTCTATTCTGGTCAAGTTGTAGCGCTGTATAGAGCTTACACCGTATAGAGCTTAGATGTAACGTTGACGATGACGCCCCATAGATTGTGTACCGCATAGAGATTACCGTATGCTCTATACGTCAATATTCACTTTCTTGACGTATAGAGCTCATATGGTGATAAAACTGAATGGACAATGATTGGTTAGGGTTATTATACAAAATTTGAGTAATTATGTATTTTAAGGTTTGTATTTGAAATGTTTCAAGACGAAGCATTAATGTGCGGAAAAAGCAGAACTTTACTCTTTTAACAACAATTGCATTATGATTTGCATTCATTTGCGCTTAGAAAGTACTTGCAATTGAATGCAAAAAATATTGTGAAAATTGCATGAAAAAACCGCAGCACACATAAACAAAGTTTCATGTTTTTATTACTGAAAGCAACTCTGACAAAATATTGACATTATGCATTATATTTGTATTAAATTGATTAAGGGGCAACAACTCTGTCAAGCATAGTGGATTGACAGTAATCATTCTGTAAATGTGTGGTGAGAATCGCATGAAAATCGTAGACACACTACGTTATTTGTGTAATAAAGGGCAACAACTTTGACAAACATGTTCAATTAAAAAATGGTAACATTATGCGCTGTATCATTTGGTCATTATAATGTTAACGCATGGAACATACTGGAGGAGTTGTATACAGAAAGTTGATTGTTTGTTTCATCGGGTTTTACGCCATTTTCAACATTATTTCAGTCATATCGTGACGGGCAGTTATCCTAACCAGCTTTCCTGGACTTCATTTAGTACAAACCACAATCTATCCGTAAGCTTCTGCCAAGCTACCCCACACAATTAAGAGGGGGGGGGGGGGGTAATTTACAATTGGATGATATATCTTCAGTCAAATTTGTCAACGACAGTGTAAGCCTCGCCAGGGGTTCGAACTTACAACCTCTCGATCATAAGACAAACGCTCTAACCACTGAGCTAGCCGGGCGGGCTACACAGAAAGATTCCGCATTTTTACATTTATTTCTAAAAAAAAAATATATATAGATTAAAGGATAAAATCTGAATACCGGCCATTAATTTTGGTCATTCGGCATGTAAGCTCAATTGTAACGTTAGTCAAATTACCTTAAAAAGGTAGTATGTATATGTTTGACGTATAGAGCTTAATACGTAAGCTTTATACGTTGTCATCAGCGCATAGAGCTTACGGTAAGCTCTACGCATATGTCGCTTGACAACGTATACAGCTTACATCTAAGCTATATACGGTGAAGCTCTATACGACATAACATTAATTGCAGTTCATCACTGCTCCTGTCGGCTCCTAAGTCAGGAAAATATCAAATCGCAACTACTCGAGCATTTCCGTAACTGGAAAATACGCCTCGTACAAACGTCACTACTTTTACCTGTCTCGGCTCTAAAATCAGGAAAATATCTCGCCGACAATTACCAACAAGTTGTTTGTGGGTTTTCAACATTGTTTCAGTTATATACGGCGGTCGGTTCACTTGCCTAGCTTTTTTGCGCTATAATCTAACATATAACAAGGAGCAAGAAACTGCTTTACATTTGGGGCAATATTGACATTATTTTGGTCAAATTCTCATAGAAGGGTATGACCTGCGGTGACCGAGATTCTAACCCGGATCTCATGGTTACAAGATCCGCGTACTAACCACTTGTTCGAAACCACTGTGGATAGGTCTTTAACCTTTACTACATGTATAAATAAACGATGTTCCGAAGCCAAATCTCTTAAACATCGGAAAAAATAATTGATAAAAAAGTTGATAAGTTGACGAGTACAACTAGGCGAGCATTGTGGTTACCCCAGTATTAAATGATCCACGAAAACATTTAAACATTGTTCCATTGTCTAGTGTGATAGATCATGATTGTAACAGGTTTTAATTAGGTATTGTTTTATCATTTTATTAAGACGATTTTTTTCCTATCTGTATAAATGTCAATGAATTGGCCGCGATAATTGATTGAACAACAAAGGCAATACGACAATTATAGAATATCACGAGACTTTGTCTAGGTCAATAACATGGTTTACAAACTTTACCTTAACGACAAAAGTACTCTAATCTAAAAACAGTTGATGCTTATCACAAACGATTGTGTAAGCCATAAGCTATATTAGTTATGCATGAACTAAACACATGTCACAATAACCTATTACATTATCTGATAGATCAGCACTAATGGTCGCATTTATTTAGCTAAACTAAACAACTGGCAGCGCCGTGACTGTAATCGACTTGTTACTGTATTGGATTTGTAACCCGGCGATCCGAATTCGATTCCCGGTCGGGGCAGGTTATGCCATTCAAGGAAAACTTGACAAAAATGTCAGTTTTTCTCCACATGTAGAGAAGTTGTCGGTTTCTAAAAGATGGATATGTTAGTACTGGTTAGAATACTGTCGAAGAAGACTTGCTATAGATGAATAGACCGCTTTTTATGACTGAAAAATTGTAAACGGCGTTAAATGCGTTTTAACCGGTGTAACGTTTTCAAACTCTCCCCTTTTCAGGTTATCCCCCGGTAACTTAAACACTTTTTCAGATTACCCCCGGTAATTTAAAAACGTTTTTAAGTTACCGGGAGGGGTACAATTAAAACGTTTTGAGATTACCCCCTCCGTTTTCAAATGCCCTAGCCGGTAATCTGAAAACGTTTTCAGGTTACCCCGGGGTGCTTTGAAAACGTTTTCAGATTACCCCTGGGGCGCTTTGAAAACGTTTTCAGATTACCCCCGGGTAATAATTTGAAAATTCATAATAAAAGAGAGCTAGCTTGCACACGAATAAGGAGATTACAATTTCAAACACATAAATGCATACATGTATTACAGTTATATGAGACTATACACGCGGTCCTAATGATGAAATCATACGACGAAATCAAATGGTGTCATATACTGACAAGTCCATTCCTTCATTATGAAATACCAATGCAATCTTGAATCATTTTGACAAAAAAGTAGATAAAAACAATTAACTATTATTGGTTTTCTGAACACAAGTAAGTGTGGGATAGCACAGGCCATTTCTTGTACTTTTCGTTAATATATTTGAATAAAGGCGCGTACTCTCCATGACCCTAATAGGATTTCATAGCTTCATATAATTATTGCGTATATTCAGTTTAGAAATACAGGAATTATATGTCAATAAACCATGTTGACTGTGAATCATTTAAGTATGAATTATAACCTGAAATATAAACGTTTTCGTCACAAAGAATCAACATAGGGAGGGGGGGGGGATTATTAAAACGGGGGAGGGAGTTTGAAAACGTTTTAATGTTACCGGGGCCGGTACTTTGAAAACGTTTTTAAGTTACCGGGTGGTAACCTGAAAAAGGGGGAGCTTGAAAACGTTACACCGGTATTGATTCATTGATTGACAACATATGTATCATATAATATTAATCTTATATATCTTGTCATATATCCAGGATAAATTGTTCTACAAACTCGTAGTGTGTAGAAAATAATAAAAATAAAAAAAATAAAAACTCGACAACATATAATTTCGCTCGGATAAGACTATAATTTCAAGGTGTAGGCAATTTATAGTGCCGCTCGATAGATTCGCAGTAAAACATGGGGAAGCGGTCTGTAGGTATCTCTAAATAGAGCCCCCTCCCCTGTAAATAGAGGTCCTTTCTTAAAAACAGGCATTGGTTATTAAGAACAAACTGACCTCCGAATAAAAGCTACACCTTTTTGTCTTTCACTAGAATGGCCTTTGTACACAGGTTTGACATGATCGTAACTAACTTTACCCCAACATCATTCGTCTATTTGTCGTTTTTATATGAATTTCTTTTTTTTGTGGTAGATCTCTTTGCAAGATGTTAAAATTAAATGCGGCAAAATCATACCGGTGGTACTGTTTTTATGGTAAAATTTATCTCCCATAAAAATTTAAACGGAACAACAGAATTGCATATTTAAAACAGGCCAATCAATTTTATGACCAATATATACTAAACATTTCATATAATTAATCATAATCAATGCGTTGGCTGTACGGTTTTTGTCTGGCCAGTGTCATCTTACAATAAAAAAATTATAAATATAAAAAAAAGACGCGGTATATTTTAATCAAAGCTAATCAGAATTGGATCGATTGATTTTTTGTGATTTTTTGTTATAACAGACTGTTCATGTTAATCAAAATGTATTATCAAGATACACATTCATTCAAATATTGTCCGATGATTTGAATTTCATGTCAAATGAAAATTTAATTGGGCAATAAAAGACACATTAATTAGAAGGTCATGGTATTTATTATTTAGATGATATTGATTCGTGACAAGGTCGTTTCAATGTCGTTGGGCGGTTTTCATTTAAAATTTCACAATTTTTCGAGCATGTGATATAATTACTAAAATCTAGGACTTGAATCGAGCGCAGCCTGGTAAACATGCGAGAAGAGGACGGCTGACTCAAAACGTATTTCTAAGCATTTACGTCACATTTATATATGGAAAATTGCTTAGCGTGGTCATTTGAGGACTCTTTATTGTTGTGACAGCTGTAAATCTCGTGAGTGTGCTCATAAATTGAAATTCGGGCAATTTTCGAGGGGGTCTGCTTTAATCTCGGTAGCCAGACGCTCATTAGAATAATACACTACAGAATCCTAGGCGCTTGCATTTGTGACGTAATATTCGGCATTTGTGACGTAATATTCGGACTCGATTATTGAAACGAGAACAATGTTCTTATGTCGTGACCGGCATGGAAAGTGCCCAAGGTTCACAAGGGCCTCTGTTGAAATGCAAATATTCAAATAAAACTGATGCAATAACAATATCTGTACATAATGGTGAAGTATATTCACGATTAAAAGAGAAACTCAAAACTACATATCCTTTTAATGTAAATAAGAATCAAAACGGCATAGTGACATGTATTAATGAACTTGACGGAAAATGTGTTGTCACTCTATACTATAACCAGACTATATTTATACAAGGCAAAGGTTGTAAAAGCTGGAAAAGTAACGTATTCAACCAGATGATGGGTGAAACTGATGATGATTTACACGATCTTAACTTGACTATGAGTACATCAAGCAACGTTTCATCACCATCTATTCCCGACACAGAAAGGTCAACTACACCAAATCAAAATAAAAGTCCGTTAACGTTTCTGGGCAAACTAGTAAACAGCCTAAGATCACCAAGCAAAAGAACACCTGTTCTTACTCACCAAAGCTCCCAGTGTGATGGAACTGTTATTCACACACCTTCAACTAAGCCCTCAGAAAGTCTCCAATGTAGTGGAACTGTAACTCATACTCCAAGCACATTGTCCAATAACTCAAAATCAAAAACGAAAAATAAAAAAAAGACGGGAAACCAGGTCCAAGTTTTGTCTGAGAGAAGGAATGATCATCAGGTGGATCAACAAAATACATCTGAAACTAATGTTAAACAAGTGTTTGATAGTGACAGCAGCTTGAGTGTTGAAGAATTACAAAAGTCAGTGAGGTTGTTGCGTGAAAAGTATAACAAACAAACTGAAAAATCTGGGAAGCTAGAACAGGAACTAGCTAAACTGAAAGCTACATTGAATACACAATATGAGAAAAATGAAAAACTTACTACTGACAATACTAAACTTAAAAAAGAGTTGACTGAAACAACATCTAAGCAACTTATCACCCAGGAAGAAAATGGGAAGCTAAAGTCAACGGTCCAACAAATAGCAAGAGAAAAGTCAGAGCTTGTGACTCAGTCCATCAAGTTGCAAGTAAACTCTGAGTCTGTTGACTCTAAAATACAAAATGTTGTTGACAGTATGGAAATGAAATTAGCAGCAGAAATGTCAAGTTTGAAGTCTGCAATATTCCAGGAATTATCTGATCTAAAAACTCAAAACCAAAATATCTTAAAAACAACATCTCAATGTCAGAACCAAAGTACCACCTCACAATCTGTCCGTGAAGATACCAACAACCATATAATGACTAGAAACAGCATTAATGAATCAGAAATTAATGTATTAATCGCAGGTGATTCGATTACTAGGAGACTTAGCCCTGCTAAAATGTCTGATAAGAGGGTAAACGTTAAAATCAAAAGTCACCCAGGCGGAAAATTCAATTCTATTTCAAAATCCATCTCTGAAATGAGTAGAGTGGACAGTGAGTATATGGCAGGGCTACATGCAGTTGTGCTACATATCGGGACTAACAACATCTCAGATGGCGAGAGTCAAGCAAGTGTATGTGATAATTTAGAAAATACCGTGAGCTTAGTGAAAAGTGTCTGTCCAATAGCTGAAATTATTGTATCAAGTGTTTTGCCATGGAAAGCAGAGAGAGTTATTAATAATGTCATCCGCTCAACAAATGAAGCAATTGAAGAAGTGTGTGATAAAGCTCAGTGCCATTTTTTGAATAATGATAAGGTTATGATGGAAAATGGAAGAGTGAAATACTCCCTCTTCCATGATAAAGTGCATCTCAATCCAAGTGGAGGGAAAGTGCTAGGAACTCATATGAGAGAATTTATCAATTCCGTCTTTAGATTAAAACCAGTTCCTAGTGATCACCTTGAACATCCACAAATACAAAGTAAACCACAAAGAGAAGAGTATGTAAACACTCACTCTAATTTTCATCATGGGAGGATATCTGGGAGGAGAATGAACAAAAACTACCAGATCGACAACAACAACAACTACAACTTCAAAAGAAATTACATGTCAAACAATTATCAGATATACGATTGGAACAATCAAAGAGTAATGAACATGTAGCTACTGTCACTAGTAATTGTTGTTGTTTAAATAGTGCTATTTCATCTCATGTTGGTGATTGTGTCACGGACAGCTCAAATATTGATGTTTTTGATGATAAAATGACATATGATTTACCTGTTTCTTGTTTAAATAGTACAACTTCATCTCATGTTGGTGATTGTGTTACTGACAGCTCAAATACTGTTGTTTTTGATGATAAAATGACACATGATTTACATCTTTCTTGTTTAAATAGTACTATTTCATCTCATGTTGGTGATTGTGTTACTGACAGCTCAAATACTGTTGTTTTGGATGATAAAATGACACATGATTTACATCTTTCTTGTTTAAATAGTACTATTTCATCTCATGTTGGTGATTGTGTTACTGACAGCTCAAATACTGTTGTTTTGGATGATAAAATGACATATGATTTACCTGTTTCTTATTTAAATAGTACTATTTCATCTCATGTTGGTGATTTTGTTAGTGACAGCTCAGAAGTTGATGTTTTTTACCATAAAATGTCTTATGTTTTGCCCGGTTCTTGTTTGAATAGCTCTTCAATTCCTACTCATATTGATAATTTTGCTATGCACAGCTCACATGTTGATAGATCAATTAGTATTGGCATAAATAGCTCTAATTCTGTGTCTTTACCTCAAAATAACTCAATTAGTATTGACATGAATAGCTCTAAATCTGGGTCTTTACATGTACCTCAGAATAATGCTCAAACACCTGGTAAGGACACCCATGTATCGCTTCCCTGGTTGTCTCACAAAGGGTTACATATTGTTCATCTTAACATTCATTATGTTTGTCCTAAACTTGACGAAATTAAGATTATTCTGTCCCAAAACTTAAATATTGACTGTTTATGTCTATGTGAAACTTTTTTAGATGATATTGTTTTAAATGCTGAGCTCTCAATTCCTGGTTATACTATATTTCGTAAAGATAGGTCATCTCATGGTGGAGGACTCCTCGTTTATGTTAAGGAGCATTTAAATTGTTTTCATAGAACTGACCTAGAGTCTCATTCAGTCGAATCCATCTGGTTAGATTTCAAATTCCCCAATTCTAAGACATTCTTACTATGTCATGTTTATAGACCACCCTTATCTAGAGTGGAATGGCTAAATCACTTCACTGAGAGTCTGGACAAATCCTTCAATGAAGCCAAGGAAACTATTGTACTTGGGGATTTCAACTATGACTTACTTAAACAAGTTTCAACTTCAAAACATTGGATGCAAACAATGGAGAATTTAAATTTCACTCAACTTGTCAAATCTCCAACTAGAAGGACAAATAGCTCAGCAACCTTAATAGACCATGTTTTTAGTAACATTCCTCATAATATTGTTGAAATAAACATCCCATCTTATGCATTAAGTGATCACTATCCAGTTGCTATCACAAGGAAATGTAATCACAAAACAGCTACAAAATCTTGCCATGATTATATTTTATATAGATCTGTCAAAAACTTCAAGGAATCAACTTTTCTCAATGACCTTTTCACTCAACCATGGTTTAAATTAAATACTATTGATGATCCTGATGAATGTGCTGATTTATTTATAAAAATGTTTGGGTCGGTTTTACAACAGCATGTTCCTCTCAGGCATAAACGGGTCAAGAATGTAACCCAACCTGACTGGTTCACTTCTGATATACTTATTGCTATTAGACAAAGAAATTACTTTCATAAAAAACATGATATAACTAATTACAAATTGTTCAGATCAAAAGTAAAATCACTTGTATACAGGGCAAAATACAACCATTATAATGACCAAATAAACTCAAATAAACACAATCCAAAACTATTATGGAAAGGTCTCCGAGAATTGTCAGGTTTAGAAAGTTCTAAAATTCAAACCCCATCTCTTAATAACGATGAGGGTAATTTCATAGCAGATCCAGTTTCGGTCGCATGCTTATTTAATGACCATTTTTGTAACATCCATAAAACTGTTCATATTGACAAATCTATTGTTTACAAGCCACCTGATTCCTTAAAATCCTTGAACAAATCTAAGTTAAATAATTCTGATAAATTTACCATTCCACTAGTGTCTAATGATTTTGTTGAAACCCAATTAAAATCCCTTGACCCGACTAAATCGACAGGTACTGATAACATCAATGTCAAATACCTAAAAATATCAGCATCAATAATAGCACCAGCTTTAACAACTGTATTTAATTGTAGTATTAAATCAAATAAATTCCCATTAGCCTTCAAAACAGCAAAAGTTATCCCAATCTTCAAGAATGGTGATAAACATGATAAAACCAACTATAGACCAATTTCTATTTTGCCAGTCATTTCATTAATACTTGAAAGACATGTAAGCAAGTGTTTGAAGTCTTATCTTTCTGAAAATAAACTTCTTTACGACAGACAATCAGGATTCCGTAAAGACCACTCGTGTCAAACTGCTTTAATAAGAATTATTGATGACTGGATTTCAGCTGTAGACAATAATGAAATAGTTGGCACACTGCTCATTGATTTAAGTAAAGCGTTTGACTTAGTAAACCATGATATTTTACTACAAAAGCTTTCATTATATGGTATTCAGTTTTCAACATTAGATTGGTTTAAATCCTACCTCAATTTTAGAACTCAAAAAACATTTATATCTGGCAAATATTCTGGCCCTGGTAATGTTTTAGCAGGTGTTCCACAGGGCTCAGTTCTTGGCCCGCTATTGTTTTTGATATATATCAATGACTTGCCTCTGTCACTTTCACATTCTATTGCCGACATATTTGCTGATGATACCACCTTATCAACTCACAGCAAGTCTTTAGATCATGTAATATTTTCACTTACCAGAGATTTATTGCATGCTGATCAGTGGTGTAAACTTAATCAAATGTCTATTAATTCTAAAAAATCCAAGGTTTTATTTATAACAAGTAAACGAAATAAACATCAAATTGTTGAATCCAATATCAACATTCCTTTTCAAGGTAATTCAATTGAAGCTACTTCATCAGCAAAGCTATTAGGTATCACAATTAACGATAGCCTATCATGGGCAGACCATATCAATAATGTGATAAAGAAATGTAATTCCTATTTGTACCTCTTATCTAGAATTAAAAACTTTCTTTCGATTGAAACTAGAAAACGTTTTTATAATGCATACATTCTTCCCCATTTTGACTTTTGCTGTATTATATGGGGAAATTGTACTAGCAGTCTTGAAGATAAACTTATAAAATTCCAGAAAAGAGCGGCTAGAGTAATTCTTGATAGCTATTATTCTACTCCTTCAACTGCTCTATTTTCAAAACTTAAATGGATGACATTTCATGAGCGTGTTATTTATCAGAAAGCTATCCAAATGTACAAGACTCTCAGAGGAGATGCACCAGATTATCTTCAGAATGCATTTACATTTACTACAGATATTCATTCACAACTGTTACGTTCTTCTTCTACATACCAATTGTACAGTCCAAAACCCAACACCGAGTTATTTCGCCATACTTTTGTTTTCTCTGGCACCTCAATATGGAATTCTATCCCTCTTTACATCAAAAACTCTACTTCTATTCAACATTTTAAAACTTTATATCTACGCTAGGTGAAGCCATCATACTTTGAAACATCCCATGCTATTGCTACAACCTAATGACTGGCTAGCAAACTTCATGCAAACATTACTATTGCAGGTATAAAAATCTATATATCCGTCTGCAAAATTATTCCTTTGTGTATTATGTTTTTAAAATGCCATTGCTTTAAGTATATTGATTATGACGTTCACATGTATAATGATACGCTGGCTCCTATGGTGTGTCTATATCGGATTAAGCGTTTTTGTTTAATTACAGCTGTAGATATTGTCTTGATAAAGTTTCTATAATTATGCATAGGTATACCTCATTTTTTTTTTTTTTTTTTTTTTTTCAAATCCTTTCACTGACACTCTTTTATGAATTTTTCAACTTATATTGTGAGACATCATAGGGGCCAAAATATCAAATATCATTATTTTTCTTGGCATAGTTATTTTTCTAGTTCATTGTTCATTGTTGAGGATCTTATGGAAGATTGATTGTTTAGTATATTGTCAAATAAGTTTCCTCGTAAAATAAAGTCTTTTTTATTATTATTATTATTATTATTATTATTACATACATACCTATGTATATATGTCTTTGCTAAAATAAAGTTCCCAATATCTATCCTGTTTTGATTGGCTGATCAAACACATCGTTTTATTGGTCGTCTCGTTGTCATAGCAACACGTACTAAACTTTAAACCCGACGTACAGAATTGATGTATCTCAATTCCGGGTACGTATGGTAGAAATGGGAAATATGAACTTTAAAAACAGCAAGGAATAATGATTTAATAAGTTATCATAGTAAAGTAGCATGTCAAGCGTAGAAAAGACGTAAGTCTCTCTTTGTTTCAAATCGCGTACCAATTTAAAAAATGTCCGGAGATATAAGTTTAATAGTAAACATACTTGAACGAAAAAAATAATGTTCTTTATATATCTATGAATAAATTTCTTGTTGAAATGAAAGATGATATAAAGTCAGTCAAATAACAGAAATGTAGCATTACTGGACGGAATCCTCAACCCGGGCAAGACGTTTGTGTATTAAGTATATATCATGTTGTACTAACAAAGAATGCGATACAAATTAGTGTGGCATTTTCCGAATATATTTTCCCAATCATATGAAAATCAGTTTTAACGATTTGATAACAAAGAACTTAATAGTACGCAGATTTAACATCGTAAACGTTTGACAAGAAACATGTATATTTGGCGCTGACCTTTATAATATAAGCGGCAAAAAAGAAATACGAAATTATTTCGAAAGTTTTACCATAAAAGATGTTCAGAAGAAAAAGTATTTATCTACTGTCAAACCTGTGTGGCACTCTGTGATTAAAGGCCATTCTTCTACGAACGGCCATTGATCATTTAGAACAAACTGACCTCTGAATAAAGATCACCTGTTCAATGAAGACCATTGTTTATCTTTCCTAAGAGTGGCCTTTGTTCACAGGTTGACTGTACTATATTTTACAAAACCCGGGCTAACCCGCAGCGAAAGCGAAGCCAGGCCCTAACAGTTCGCCATTGTCCAAAGATTATTGGATGTCTCAGATATTAAGCTTACAAGAATATATATATTGTCAATTCATACCCAACTTTCGCGGACATGCTGATTATGAAAATCGATAAAAAATTTACATTAAACAAAGAAGGGGGTTTTCACTATAATCGTCATAACTTTTATTCTATTTAAAATACGAAATTTGTACTCATCACAAAAGTTTAATTAATCTTTTATCTTTCTAATGGTGTATTTTTTATTATTTTGAATTAATTCTTTCTTCGACCCTTTTGCGTTTGAAAAAGACACCTATCGATTCCCTCTATATTCAATTTTAAAAGCGTAAAATTGGTAGATTTTTCAAAGAAAATTTGATGTTTTCAGCATCATAACTTTTTTGGGGGAAATGTGATCTAATTTGTACTCATTGCATTCGTTTTGAAAATTTAATTTCTTTCACCGTGTAAAATATGAAAACAATCAAATAATATCTTCTTCGACCCTTTTGGTGATTTTTAAAACTACCCCTTAGATTTTGTTAAGTTCAATTCGTCAGTCGTTCGGCAAAGCTCGGACATTTACGTACGTTTACGGAAACAACGATCATTTGGCGAAGATCATATCTGCTGATTAGGTATCTATGTATATACAGCCACAGCATGATATATTATACAGGGTAATAAACATTGGACGCGTTGAATCAAGTTTTAGGATAATTGAGGTTGAAGACTAAAACATATTACAACATGGATGAAAATATTAGAATATGTGAAATATTTTACTTTACTTCCGTATAAAAGCAAAATCGATATTTATAACCAAATTTGTGGATATTATAAAAAAATAACATAAATAAAAAAATGGTTTTCACTATTGTTAAAGCCCCATTAGCTTTTTGGATGTTAAAATTGAAGTAGGTCTTATTTTACCTAGACAGATGTGAAACTGACTTTTACTTGCAATAAAAACGTTCCATTTTTTTTATCACAAAGTATATATAGAAATACAGCACAGTATTTTTTTAATCATGTTACAAAAAATAAGAAAAGGCATCTGACAACTATTTTATGAGATATGCCTAATGGAAGGCATAATGTAAATATTTTTACAGCTCAAGTAATATATATTTCTTATATTTTACGATTGTTCTAATGTTTTCATCTATTGTTCTAATTGACCTTAAATAGACGATGACATTTCATTAAATGAAATTTATTGTTAATTCATTTTTGATAATATAATTATATGCTAAATATATCATTTTGGCATACGTCCACATTTCACTTATAAAAACATGTCATAAAATAATATAGATTACCTACTTTGTATATCTATTTTTTCAATGATGTGTAAACAAAGGACGGATAATAAAATCATATTTTTGAGATCCCTTTATATGGTTGCTAACTTTACCTGATTATTGATTTTTTATACGCATCTCACATTGACTCACAAACAATTGGGCACGTCGAGTTATATTTGTTAGATATCATTTAAATCAAATTGCAGAAATTGATTGTACTGTTTATATACACCAGGGCCCGTATTCACAAATCAACTAAGATGAAAAATTATCTAAGAATCCCGAAATTATCTTATTTTGCTAACTTTGTAAGATTTTTCTTAACTTTCGTCTTAGAGTGAAAAACATTCTTAGAAAAATTCTTAGATCGACGATTTTTATCTTAAAAGTTTAGTCAAGGTACGAGGTGTCTTAACTTAGATAAAAAAAACAACAAAAAAACGGATGCTTCGTCGAACCAGAGACGTATAATACGTCTCTGGTCGAACTCATTATTTTTCTATATCTATGAAGATTCCGGATTTCTTGGATTATGAACTTTTAAACACTTTTGTGTCGTTAAACAATTTATGGTGACATTAGTAAAGACAGATATCAGTGATTAATGTGATTTTGATGTGATAAACATTTAGACAGATACTGAGATATACATTGCTTTACATGAACACTTTTGGGTGTAAATATATTCAGCCACTGTTTTGCTGTATTAATGTTTGATATGAACATGAAATCCAAGGACAACTGTATAATCTTAAATCTTTATTACCTTGTATAAATTTTGTTGTGAATGCCCATATTGTGATGTTTGTTCCAGCTGAAAGCACATGCATGCAAGTTTAGTATAACATCAATTATAACTTAATTATTCTTTTGTGCAGTGTGTTGAATAGAGTATAATACAGGTATAAGCTATTTTAAAACTACCAGTAAACATGCAATTGTACCAGGCCTTGGTAATATGAATTCAGTGAAGTAAATGATATCAGTAAACTTTAAAATAAAATGCATTTGTATGAATTTGAAATAAATGCTGCACAACTGAAAGATGTTTTTGTTATTAACCATTGATGTTCAGTTATGGATGAAACATTATACAGCCATGTTTCAATAGTGAGAATAAATGTATTGTCAGCTAATGTGTTTATATGCAGAATAGAATCAAATTACTATTTGACTGTGCATAACAAAATTATTACTAGGATTCTTGAATTTTGTCTTTTCATAATATTCGCATTTGCAAAATTAATTTTTCTGATGAAACAAATTAATGTCAATATCATACGTTTCTGTCCATTTTAACGACGTACAAAATAGTTGGGATATGCTCTTGAAATCCAAAAGTTATACAGTGAAATATCGATTTTTGGATCAATTAAGATAACATATTTTATCTGTTACGCGTGACTGACTTTATTACTTTATGACCCCTAATAAAGTCAGCATAACGCAAGCAAGGAGGGTAACAATAGGTAGACTGTATATAAACCCCTAAATTGTAGTTGTTTCCCTTGAAAATTGATCAGATACTCGATAAGGCCATGTCCGCCAAAGTTGGACATGAAAACCATCGATAAGAACGTCTCAACGCAGGTCAAGGTCCGGATTAGGAAAAAAATATTTAAAGTTGAGGATTTTAACATTAGGATATTCCTGTCTTAAATCTAAAGCCAAAAATGTAAGTACCGTTCTCAAAAACTGTCACAAACGGCCAAACCGAGAGCTAGGTTCCCGACAAGCGTACGCTATTTAGAAGGAAAGCCGGGACCCACGCTTATTTGCGACCAGTTTATCTCCGATATCGTGACTGATGGCGAGTGACTTACCAGTAGCGGAAAAATATGAAGATTTTTTTCTTTGACAGATTCGCGTTGTTTGATGAGTTTAATGGAAAAATAACGTCAAAACGAGGCATAACAAGAACAACTATAACAAAACGTTATAGTTAGACGAATTACAAGAAGCATTGGTTTAAGTTTTTGTATGAAGTTGCTTTTATTCATTCCTCCATATTATGAAGAGTATAACATATTTACAAGTTATAGATAATACACATATTTTGACAATCATGAGTATTTGACAAATGAATACATGGTTTAATATAACTGACTCACAGTAGCCCAGCTTCGGGTCTACAAAAACAGCTGATGTTACGGCTTAATAAAAGCAATTTCACCATATGTCATTTCCTGTTGTATTTTAAGCTACCAGCTTTCCCACTTTCCAACACCACGACACAACTAATATTTCCTTTCGCTGTATGGCTACAGCAGTTTTTAAATATTTCTTATAAACTTGGATGATAAAATTAAAGTAGGTCTTATTTTACCTATAAAGATGTCTTATCAGTGAAACTGTCTTTTACTCGAAAACAACATGCCGAAATTTCTAGTTAATCACGAAGTACACATAGAAATGAAGCACAGTATGTTTTCCGTGATATTGCAAAAAATAAGAAAAAGTGGCTAAAAAAGGCATTTTGGGAATATTGTTTCAGAGCAAATGAAACATATTTCTTGTATTTTACTATCATTTTATCTATTGTTCTGTATTACTAAATTCATAATGATAATGGGTCTTTAAGGGAGAGCCCAGAAAAGAACGGAGTATAAAAAATGCTATTCGTTGGTATTTCAATTACTAAAAGTAAAGTATATGAATCTGCAGGCATATTTCTGCTAAAGAGGATAGTTAGAAAATAACCACAACGACATCATATCACTGATTTAAATACTTTATTTTAATAATTAATATGTGACTTAAGTATTTTAGTTACGTTTAAAACACCAGCTATATTTTAGAGAAAAAAAAAACGTTTTAAAAAATATAGCATAATTTGCATGATTAATAAATAAAAAATCGGCATTAATATCTATGATACGAAACATTACCTGGACAAAGATATGCAAAGCATCCAAATATGTATAATTATCGCACATTTATGTAATAGAATTCTGCAACATTGGAAGAACATAAATCATTTGAGAATTATAGTCCAAAACTTACAATCAGCTGCACACACAATTCCAACAAAGAGGCAAAGGACAACTAAAAGCTTCATTATGTGATTGTTGCGTCTGACCGTCAGCACCGCAATATCTTATATCATTAATTGTCTTTTATATATATACCCAGGGTATGGGACAGTCCACTACACACATTGTTACGTATTCAATGAAGGAGATTAAAACGAAGCCCATTTTTCAGATAGATGTATTAGGAAAAAATCTATACGGTATTACGTATCAATACAATTATACCTTGTTTACTGTACACATATTGAGATTAAAAAAAAGATTTTAATACACTTACGAAATCCACACAATCACATCTGTAGCGCAGACGATGCCATTGCACTGTATAGATGATTGGATTTGGAACCTCCGTGGCCGAGCGGTTACAGTCCTTAGTTTAAACTTATTTATTTTACATCGATTGAAGAGAAAATTTATATTAACGACTCTTCATGACTGCTTCCCGGATTCTGATCAGTACTCGCGCCGAAAGAAGGGATTGTGAAGGTTCCGGTCAAATTCCGCCACTGACGGAAGTCAAACACGCAACCTCTAGGTTAGGAGTCCGACACCATACCCACACACCATAGCTCCTCCTTTGACTAGTAATCACTAGTCCCTCACCGCTTTTAGTTCGAATCCGGGCCGGGACAAAATATCATATGTGAGGAAGCTGTTCAGCTAGCTTACGGTAGTTCGGCTGTTCTACCCAGGACTATGCTTGGGGTCTTTGAAGCTGGATAAGTCGACAAATGACTCTGACTGTCTGTTCGTGCGACGTTAAATCCCAATGAAAAAAGACGGGTGAGTACCAATATCTTGTAACGTATTCAAAATTAAGACGTTTGACTTGAGATAGTGGTCATCGCTGTACGAATATCATCAATTATACACAGGAAGTACTTTTGCACCATTGTCATCTATGTAGTAAGTCGTAACTTCTCGGGTATTTCCGTATCTGGGAAATGCGCCTCGTACATAAATGTAGGATCACACATTTTGGTTATGCGGCTACCGGTCACTACTTTTTCAACACTAAGTACTCGTTTTCAAAAATGATTCTCAGAATTTCAGACTTTCGTTCAAGATTGATAAAATGGACATCAAGTTCCCATTGAAAGAGAATCAGGTTGTTTCCCTCGTTGGATTCCCAGGGTCAGCCATGATGGAAAGTAGCCCGCGAACAACAACAACAATACAGGGGCCTGCCTATTATGCCCGAGGCACATTTCTTTAGACAAACGGCGAGGAGTTCCGATAGCAATATGGTAGACAAATTGACCTCTGAGTAAAGGTCATTCGGGTAAAAAATTGGAAAGTATTATTTTTTCTTTCTCTTTTTTTCACTGGTTTAATTCAAGGACTTACTGTATAGAAGTCCTTGTTTCTTTAACTGTAGTAGTGTTTGACCTGATGGTAACATTATTTTATATCCTAATTCCACTAAGTAGTTCATGACCGTAGATAAGGGTGTATATACATACTGAACAACTTTTCTAACGATACCAGTAGCATTTTTGCAAAATCATTAAGAATGCCGTTAAATAAAATAAATTGTAAATGAAATATAATATATTATTTGATATAAAATGTACATTGAAATAAGTCTAAAATTAGCACATTTTATGACTAATTCCTGTGTTTTTCAAATTAGCAATTTTAGCTGAATGTTACAATAGTAACTGACGCGAATGCTAACCGTTTTCATTTGAAATATTCTTTCAAATTTTTAAAAATTTCGAATCATGGAATTTTATTTATAATCATTCGTTGTCATCATTAAATATTTCTCATGTCATTTGTCGAAATTACGTCTTGTTCGTGCGTAGCAGATGCAAGGCGGTCATCCAGGCACGTAGTGGTTATACCAAATATTAACGTTTTATAACCCTAGCTCCCATTTTTTTCTACTGAATTTGCTCGATGCTATACACAAAAATGTTAATAATAAAAAAATCGCATTGCCCGATTGTCATTACTTCTTTGATAGTTAACTCAGATATTATAATTCATTTTACGGCAAATTAAAAAAAATATGAGAGAGTTGTTGCCCTTGTTAAAAATAAAAAAAATATAAATTTCTTTAGATATTGCATGGTGACCTATATGTTTCTATATCAGAGTAGATGGATATTGTGTAGCTGCATCTATTTACCACGATGTGTCACTGAAATGGATGTTATTTCGACTTCAATCTTTGAAAAATGGGCTACTTCAATGGACCCCAATGCACATTTAAAAGGGGAATAACTCAAAGGAATGTCAATGTGTTTTTTTTGAAAATCTCATGGCAAATTATTTTCTAACACGGAAACCTATAAGAATTTATATAAACATTTTCAATTTCTTTTAAAAAAAGAGTTAGGATCAAAATGCCTTAAAGTTTAATTGATCACGTGATGAGGTAATATCAATCGGGCTGCACCAAATAAAATACAAACTCTTCAAATTACAAAAACATGTCTGTTGCTAGTTTTTATTAAACAATCTCTAATATTGCTTTACCTGCCCTGTAAATTTACCGTATAATCATTTTCTTCTGTAGTTTTAAAATTATAGCAAAAAAGGCTACAGGCAGCGTTTGAAAAGTTTTAAAGTGTATAAAGCACACTCATGATACATTTCAGCAGTAATTCGGTGGTGCCGGATTTCATATATGTAAATTATCTGAGTGTATTGTATCGGTATTGTGCCAAGGACGAATACATGATTAGTATAAATCGTTTAATTAATACAAAGCCAATAAAGGCCGCGGCAATAGTCCAGGGTTCGAGTCCGGGTCGCGGGAGATTAAACTCTTTTATGAAAATTTGACAATATTATGTGATAGATCATAAGCCGAAAACAGTCCACAATGTAAAAATTTGAGTGTCAGAGGCGCGTACACTCTAATATAACAAAAATAATAGACGGCTGTTCATTGAGAGTGATCCATTCGTAAAAATGGAGAATAGTTGAGAACACAACTAATTATGTACATATAATTTGATAAACTTTAGCTGTAATTTTATCTGCTTTTGTGTTATTTATACATTCAGTTTATAGTTATCCGTGGTCGTAGTCCAGTGGTCAATGTGCTGGCCCTGTAGCCGGGCAATCAGGGTTCGAATTTGGGTCATGACAGGTCGTACCCTTCTGTGAAAATTTGACAATGTTGATTTTTCTCCATACGTAGAGAAGTTGCCGGTTCCCCGTGAAAGGGTAATTTGTACTGGTTAGAATACTGTCCGGGAATACAGGTTAGTGGGGATCAGCCGCTGTATATAACCGAAGTATTGTTGAAAAATGGGATTAACCCCAGTGATAACGCCATAACGTTGTATAAAACAACTAACAAAGAAGGCAAATTCGAAGAATTAAAAGAAAATGCATCGCGAATAATTTTATCCGTTCTGTAAATTAATCATACATTATTATACAGTGCGACCTCTCCAGAGCGACCCTCTCTCGAGCGACATCCTTCCTTCAACAACAACACGAAAATGT
The DNA here is from genome assembly GCA_964023205.1 of Lutraria lutraria. Lineage (NCBI taxonomy): Eukaryota > Metazoa > Mollusca > Bivalvia > Venerida > Mactridae > Lutraria > Lutraria lutraria. Next base: position 16,397,182 of record OZ026837.1, on the reverse strand, counting down.
CCAACTTTGCAATTAACCCCTCCAGAGCAACAACCTCTCAACAGCAACATAATTTTGCTTCTCCCAAAGGGTGTTGCTTTGGAGAGGTTGTACTTCACATCTATACACGATTACATAGTATACATATATTAGTAAGCCGTTGAATATGATGTAATATTCACCGGCGGAATGTCATATTTATCGGGGCTTATTAGTCAACGACTGTTTGATTATATGAAAAGTATTTGATTTGAGATCATTAAGGATAGCATTCTGGTTAATATAAAGTTTTAATGCAATATTTGATAAACTTCAATATATATCAATCATAAAGGGAAATGAAAATATCATAAACAACGACTTATAATTCTTGTTGACGAATATTCACCTCTGTTTTCCCCCGACATTTCCATTAAATTTCAAGTTATGCCGTTGGATATGGCATTTATATTATACGATGAATCAGGCTCCCAATCAAAATGTGCTTATTTATAGATCATGTGATAAACATGGATATTGACTCATTTTCCAAATTGTGTCATTATTACGTATATTACACTATATCTATAATCATGAATTTTTGGACAGGGAAGTCAATGTTTGAATTAAAAACAAGACTTGTAAGCTTTAAGCTCTCAACAGAACAATTCCAAAAAATATTTGTTGCTTATATCAGAGGCCATACTAGTATTTGTTGTGATAATCGTGGAACCAATAGCAACTAAGGCGATGTAAAACGGTTGATCAGGGGCATGAATTCCCAGTAGATTTTCATCAAACTCTTTACGAACTCTGTGTACTGAAATCAGACCACCATCGCCTACGAACACCGTTTAATAATGCAAAGGAATTTTAAATTCTTCTAAAACAATTCGTGTCTCCAGTGGTCGATTATTGATTAAAACGTGTCAACGTTGAATTTACAAGCGGCATTTTTTTGTTCGCTATGTTATGGTATGAAATGGCAACACCATGTTTTGACGTTGTGTCAATTACCAAGATCATTTGACGTTTTCTGTTTTAACTTTGGAAGAAGGTCTGAGTAGAATTACAGACCTTCTAATTTCTAGCTAGACACCTCTACCCCATACATGGAATTTTGTCTCGTGTGTGTGACTACGTGTCACAGCTGCGTGTGTTGGTATTCCGTATTCGTCACGCCTGTGACGAGCTCTAATACTACCAAACTTGTTACTGTTATACTACCACAATAACCACGTGCACAATGAATATTCATACACATGTATGAAATAGGACTCCTGTCTTGAACGCTTAAGTGCTTATTCTTTGTGTCCCGAATAAAAAAATAACACTATGGCAGACATGCCAATTTTACTATTAATCATTTGATAGAGTTACATTTTGCGTATACTCGGCAGTCGTTGTGCTGTACAAGTTACAAACGATGCAACCAATTTATTCCTAAATTAAATAGTTATGAATAATTTAAGTAAGTACTTTTATATTTTATTATACATGTGCAATTATAATAGTAGAATGGTGGTTAAAATTATATAAACTCATTCAACTCAAAGTTCGTATAGTTAAAAATATCAATAAAGCATAACAATTTGTATTATTTTTATCACTGTTGTAGTACGATGTAGGTTAGATGTCTAGTACTCATCAAAATCTTCGCCTTCTTCATCCACGCTATCTACACCGACCTCTTCATAATCTTTTTCTAAAGCCGCTAAATCTTCTCTAGCTTCAGAAAACTCTCCCTCCTCCATTCCCTCGCCAACATACCAGTGCACGAAAGCTCTCTTTGCATACATCAAGTCAAACTTATGATCCAGTCTTGCCCAAGCCTCGGCAATGGCGGTTGTGTTGCTCATCATGCAAACGGCACGTTGGACTTTAGCTAGATCTCCATCCGGGACGACGGTTGGAGGCTGGTAGTTAATGCCAACTTTAAACCCAGTTGGACACCAATCGACGAACTGTATGGTCCTTTTCGTCTTGATGGTAGCAATGGCTGCATTAACATCTTTTGGGACCACATCACCCCTGTATAACACGCAACAAGCCATGTACTTACCATGGCGAGGGTCACACTTTACCATTTGGTTGGCCGGTTCAAAGCATGCATTGGTGATTTCAGCAACGCTCAATTGCTCGTGGTAAGCTTTTTCAGCGGATATCACCGGCGAATAGTTACACAATGGAAAATGGATGCGTGGATACGGTACCAAATTAGTTTGGAATTCTGTCAGATCAACGTTTAGGGCACCATCGAATCTAAGAGAAGCCGTTATAGACGAGACAATCTGTCCAAGGAGTCGGTTCAGATTGGTGTATGTTGGTCTCTCGATGTCTAGATTTCGTCGACAAATATCGTAGATAGCTTCGTTGTCTACCATGAATGCACAATCTGAGTGCTCTAGCGTGGTGTGTGTTGTAAGAATCGAGTTGTACGGTTCAACAACGGCCGTCGAAACCTGCGGTGCTGGATATATTGCGAATTCCAGCTTAGATTTCTTGCCATAGTCAACGCTAAGCCTCTCCATCAAGAGAGAAGTGAATCCCGAGCCAGTACCCCCGCCGAATGAGTGGAAAATAAGGAATCCTTGGAGACCGGAACACTGATCTGCTAACTTCCGGATCTTGTCGAGCACCATATCTACAAGCTCCTTGCCAATTGTGTAATGACCACGGGCATAGTTGTTGGCAGCATCCTCTTTGCCCGTAATCAACTGTTCTGGATGGAACAGCTGTCTATACGTCCCGGTACGTACTTCATCTGAAAGAATAAATTTTAATGCAAGTTTTATTTGTCACTGACTAAATACAAAATTGGTAAAACTATTACCATCAGTTGGAATTACAAAATATAAATCAATCCGTTTAATTTATGCTGCGAATATTAAATACGAAACATAATCGTAAAGTTAGTTCAGATTTTTTCTTGATAAAGATATTAGGATTCTAACTCCCAAACTTATCATCTCAAAATGGGGCGAAAAGATTTTGGAAATGTTTATAATTTTTAATGGTTTCCATGATAGAAATGATCTACAACGGCATTAAAAAACACTATGCAATTCGCATTCCTTTTGGGTTATTTTCCTATTAAATTTGCATCGAAGTCTATGGGAATAACTTAATTATGAAATTTAAAAGAACAACAAAAAAAACACCTAGTTGTATGAAAAGTCGTGATAAAAAGATGCAATTGCACAATATCAATCTAAGGAAACAACCCCCACAAATGTTTAAAAATGAGTCGTGAAATGCATTGAAGTATGCGAGGTAATTATCAAAGAAATAATGCTAATTTGACATTACAGTGCAACATATCCAAAGCAACACTCTTTGAGAGAAGCAACATTAAGTTGTTGTTGTTAAGAGGTCGTTGATCTGTAGAGGTTAAATTAATAGTTAAATCGTTTAGTGGGAAAACAATCATGCTGTTGGTGCTCCAGAGATGTCCGCTCTAGAGATGTTGCACTTACTGTATATTTTTGTAATATTGATATTTGTGTGTAGTATTTAGCAGATACATGAACCTAGGAAAAGTACAATATTAGGAATGTACATGTAAGTCCTTAAAGAGGACTTTGATAACGTAATTTTGTACATACCGACTACGGTTGGTTCCAAGTCAATAAAAACAGCTCTTGGTACGTGTTTCCCGGATCCAGTTTCGCTGAAGAATGTATTGAACGCGTCATCTCCCCCTCCCAATGTTTTATCACTCGGCATTTGACCATCTGGCTGGATCCCATGTTCAAGACAGTATAACTCCCAGCATGCATTTCCCATCTGGACCCCGGCTTGACCGACGTGTATAGATATACATTCACGCTGGTAAAATAATAAAATATAGAAATATTGATATATCAAAATGCATCTACCACATGGGTTGTATTAAAAAAATGTTTTAAAAATAACAAAACAAAAACAAGTTTTGATTATAGCCATAAAGTCAATTCTGTGTTAGCGGCCATCTCAGAATAAAAGTCACCACTTGAATTAATGCCATTTTTCAAATTGTTCTAAATTATTTCTTTTGGTCATTGAAAAAAAACCCGAACCCACAAATGAAAAAGAAATATTTCGATAAAAATATGTATTCTAGTTTTTCGTTTTTTTCTGTAAAAACATGTAATATTGACAAACGATCATAAACGTAGATGCAAACCACCGTTTATAAAACTTAATCGCACACTACAACTAATTTTACTTAGATTTAATTAGCTAATTACTATGTAATACCATTTTTATTTATTGTTCATGTACTGAATTGCAATTAATTCAGTCATTACATTCAGTATTGAACGCGCATGTACTTATAATTGTATGTAGTACATGCACATACATGACTTGTATATGTCATGAAGATGAGGCGTTATGCTCAAGTCTAAATAAAGACATAGTGTTTGTTCTATTCTGTTATAATTATATACAATATTCGGTACAAAATGATTTTATTAGATATCGAATGAAGCAATTAATGTACGCATAATCCAACTTCTTACAAGAAATTTTAATATTGTTATTATAACATATCCATTTAATGCAGAAATAAAAAATAAATTTACTAAAATAGAATACTATTTACTTGCTTAAAAATTCAGTTGAAGGGTAATGAGTAATAAAAGTCATATTGGTAGACAAAATTCTTACCATTTTTGTTGATTTAGATTTTCCTCAAGAAAAATTCCACTACATTTGATGAAGTCAACTTCGTGGTCTTGTCTGTGGGGTAACTTCTTGTTTATATCTCACTATATATTACTGGTACCCGGTTACCATGGAGACGTCAGCAAAACAAACATTCGATAGCGATATTAATAATGGATGGAACCAGCCATGCACCAGAGAGCTCCTGATCTCCGAGTGATCAACATAATAATAAAACATAACACGCAAATCACCAGAGAATTTCTTTCCTCACGCATGGGCGGGTAAAATACTGAACTGGAAATATTTACATTGTATTACATTTTTTCTGAAAGTTGTGGATTATTTATAGATATTTTAAGCTAATGGCTTTCCAAATGGTATCAACTAAAAAGTCTTATGAAATTTGCGAATTCAATAAAATGTAAACATTTCGGATATTCTGACTTTTTAACTAATGTGCAAAGATAGGCACGCTGCTTTCAGTTTGAAAATTCATCTAACTCATTCAAGCCAAGTGTGATATTGAAACATGTTTTGTAGTGGGCCATTAGAAAGTCATGATCAGCGGAGGAGAAAATAGTAATTCTGTTTTAATTTATTTATCTGTTGTTATCTGTTCGACAGCTTTGGTCGTTTCAGAGTCACCCCAGAGAGAGAGAGAGAGAGAGAGAGAGAGAGAGAGAGAGAGAGAGAGAGAGAGAGAGATGGGGGGGGAGAGAGGAGAGAGAGAGATGAGGAGAGAGGTGGGCATAGAGAGAGAGAGAGAGAGAGAGAGAGAGAGAGATGAGGGGGGAGAGAGGAGAGAGAGAGATGAGGGGGGAGAGAGGACAGAGAGAGATGAGGAGAGAGGTGGGGATAGAGAGAGAGAGAGAGAGAGAGAGAGATGAGGGGGGAGAGAGAAGAGAGAGAGATGAGGAGAGAGGTGGGGATAGAGAGAGAGAGAGAGAAAGGATACAGGAGAACCGGGCATTTATTTTACCCTACTATTTTTTGAACAGTTTTTCTTGGTTCTTCATCGCGTCCGGTTAAAGCACTGATACACGCTTCGCCCTTTTTCCTATGATTTTCTAGAAACAGTACTTAGCTTGGTAATTGGGATGGGGACACTCAAAAGCGTTCCTGAGAAATTCGAAAGGCGGAGACGAGAATCGAACCTACGACCTTTTGATTAGTAGTCCAGCGTGTTCACATCTCTAGACTACCGATCATCTCTAGTTCTGGTTTAAGCAGAATCGCAAAGCAGTTGACAAAATGTTGACAGCTTAACTCACGAAAGAACGAACATATATATATAGCTATATATGAGTGCCGATTATTATGTAATGAAAACTCAATATTTTATCGTAACCATAAAATAATAGATACATGTATTACATGAAATCTTGAAATTGTATAGATTGTATTTAAAATAAGACAACATGTCCAACATTTCACACATTACAAAAAAAACACAATTCAATTATATTAACATTTCCTGTGATATGGTTATATGAAATAAGAAGTACGTTTCTTTACAAAAAAAACATTTAAATGCGTACTTTCTATAAATGTTTAAACAAGATTAAAATATACAACATTTAATATTGTTATTATATCAAAACGATATCAAGAAGTGTTTTATTTTAAACGTGTGATAACATAGTATCGTGTTACATACTAAAAAGACTGAAAAATAGAGAAACAAAATAAAGAAAAATTTTTTTTGACAAGTGATTGCTGAGAAAGTGTAACTTAGATTATAAATATACTGCTCATATTCTCTATGTCTTAAACTTATTTAAATATATATGGAAATATTTATTTAAAGTAAAACCCTTGGAGAATTCTTGGTTTCAGTGAACTTTTGATAAATACCTAAAATAATGGTACTAAGTCTTGAAAAATTTCAGGGAATACCTGTTTTCTGGGAGTCCAGGTTTCAGGGGTTTTAATGTATCTACTCGGTCAGTGTGTAACCTCACCGTAGACTGGTTCCCGTTGTTCTGTCTGTACCTTTGGTGCACTGCAACATGGAACAGGAACCAGTTTTACTTCACAGTCCTTTAAATATCACCAACAATAAATCGAGCATTGTTGTTGCCTTCTACTATTTTGTAAAGACCGACAGCTGGGAATATGGATATTGACAAATAAAATATTTATGATAAAATACCCTGGTGATGCTATGACATCAGAGATGTCTTGATGAAAATAAGTGTTCACGTTGTCAAATAAAAGTTTAATGGATTATTGATGATTTTAAACAATAATGTTCCAGTTGGACAACTTCTGGAACATCCGCAAGTGATAGTTGTAATATTCTTATTAATAACAGACTTAGTTTTGAAATAATAGAATAAAAACTAAGTGCAATTAATCAGTCAATAGTCAGTCAGTCAATTAGTCAGTCAGTCAATTAGTCAGTCAGTCAATTAGTCAGTCAGTCAATTAGCCAGTCAGTCAGTTAGCCAGTCAGTCAATTAGCCAGTCAGTCAATTAGTCAATCAGTCAATTAATCAGTCAGTCAGTCAGTCAATTGATTAATCAGTCAGTCAATCAGTCAGTCAATTAGTCAGTAAATTAGTCAGTAACTTAGTCAGTCAGTCAGTCAGTCAATTAGTCAATTATTTAGTCAATAAGTCAGTCAATAAGTCAGTCAGTAAGTCAATATGTCGGTCAATAAGTCGGTCAATAAGTCAGTCAATAAGTCAGTCAATAAGTCAGTCAATAAGTAAGTCAATATGTCGGTCAATAAGTCAGTCAGTAAGTCAATAAGTCAGTCAATAAGTCAGTCAGTAAGTCAATAAGTCAGTCAATAAGTAAGTCAATATGTCGGTCAATAAGTCGGTCAATAAGTCGGTCAATAAGTCAGTCAATAAGTCAGTCAATAAGTAAGTCAATATGTCGGTCAATAAGTCGGTCAATAAGTAAGTCAATAAGTCGGTCAATAAGTCAGTCAATAAGTAAGTCAATAAGTCGGTCAATAAGTCGGTCAATAAGTCGGTCAATAAGTCAGTCAATAAGTCAGTCAATAAGTAAGTCAGTAAGTCAATAAGTCAGTCAATAAGTCAGTCAGTAAGTCAATAAGTCAGTCAATAAGTAAGTCAATATGTCGGTCAATAAGTCGGTCAATAAGTCGGTCAATAAGTCAGTCAATAAGTCAGTCAATAAGTAAGTCAATATGTCAGTCAATAAGTCAGTCAATAAGTCAGTCAATAAGTAAGTCAATAAGTCGGTCAATAAGTCAGTCAATAAGTCAGTCATTAAGTCAGTCAATAAGTCAGTCAATAAGTCAGTCAGTCAGTCAGTCACTACTTCTTCATTGTACTTATTCTTCTATATACTTATACTTCACTGAACTGATTCATCACTGTATACATTTCTTTACCGGTATGGATTCATTATTTCATCAATCAATATACACTGATCAACTATTCGAACAACCAAGACAGATATTTTCAAATACTTTATTAATGAACTTAATTTGTTCTCCTTTAAGATATGAAGGAAATATTGAAAACTGTAGCTTAATAACTAGTTCCATCTCTTAATATTATTGCGTGGTGTACGCAAATTTCTTTTCCGCTGCGTGAACACGGTCTGGGTATCTTTATCCAAGGGAAGTTACTCCTGTATCCAGAAGAAAGAAAAATGCGTTAGTTTTGTACCCTTCATACATTCAAAATCACAAAGACATTCTTAAAGAGTTGTTCGTTTTCTAGTCACACGTCCGACTTATATAATATCTCAGATCCGAAAATCTTTTGGCGATTTTGACCATTTCTTTTTATTGTAAGCATAATATAATGTCAACAAAAAATAAATAAAATAACTGCCGCATTTTCGCAACCCATAGAGCATGATCCTTTCGAAAATAGCTCCCCTGAGTAGCTCTATTCGATAAATGACACTCTTTAAATAGCGAGCTGTATACAGAAAAAAGTATTTGCTAGTTGAATACAGCTCGCATACACTGCAATCAGAATATTGTGTAAAGGATGTCAACGAAAACCAGTTACTTGGCTTAGATTCATCTGGACAAATAGTTAAACAGGAGTTATCTATCCATGTAGGCCAATGGTTCAAATAGTTTTGAAAGCACAAACATTGTACATCGCAATTTTTTAAGATAAAGTCAGGACGGACAACTATGGTGGCTGATTTATGCCATGTCGTATTTTCGCTTTTTCGCCACAACAAAGTCAACTTTGTCGTATCTTTGCATTGTTGCATTTTCGCATTGTCGTGGCGAAAAAGCGAAAATACGACAGATGAAGGGCGACAATACGACACCAAAAATGTGTCGTGCTTTCGCCTTACATCTGTCGTATCTTTGCTTTTTCGTGGCGAAAATGTAACAATGCAAAAACTATACAAAGTCGACTTTTTCGCATTTTCGCATTGTTGCATTGTTGCATTTTCGCGTTCCGGTTGTACAAGCGCATGCGCACGAACTTGTATAAGGTTTATGTAAACTACCTGCGCATGCGTAACCGGAACGCAACAATGCGAAAATGCGACAATGCAAAGATACGACAAAGTTGACTTTGTCGTATTTTCGCTTTTTCGCATTTTCGCTTTGTTGTGGCGAAAAAGCGAAAATACGACATGGCATAAATCAGCCACCATAGACAACATATAGACTGACAACAGACAACATTTATATACGTTCTCACAAGGCTGATTTTGGGAGGGTATCTATTTGGTCATTTTTGCTAATGTTAACCCACAATACACTTCTTATTCCCAGAATACAACTTTTAACCCCATAATGACTGAATGAACGGAAACAACCTCAAAATGAATGATTTATTTAGCTCCCGGTGAGCTATATTCAAAAGGATTCCTATAGAGTGCAACACAGCGTCCAGTTCAGGGCCAGTGGCCTCGACGTTTCCAACAGTGAGCAACATTCACGCTCATGGATACGGACACCCTGAACAGCTTAACAGGTCCAAAGTCATACATGTGAATACAAAAAAGCCACCTTCGAATAAAGGTCATTCTGTAGATGAAGGTCATTCTTTTTAAAACCGTCAATGATCATTTAAAACAATCTGATCTCCGAATGAAGGACACCAGTCCTGTCAAGTAAATAAAGGCCACTATTTTCACTTCCAAGTTTGACTGTATTAACTTAGGAATTGCTGTCTCATATCAGATGGTAAATTTGAGAAAGATATGAATAGTTATACCTCATTAGGGATATTTAGCTATAGTTACGTCTCAGGGAAACAAATAATTATATGTCTTATTTCTAAGCAGAGAATGTCTTGACCATTAATTTCTGCGAGAAAATATCGATCAGTCAGTTTACCGGAGAAGACTTGATAAAGTTATGAAAAAAGAAATAAATAAGATGGACGAAATAGCAGAATTATGCTAGAAGGACACTTGAAAGTAATACTTCAATTAAACGACGTCTCGTACGATACAAAGGTTGCCCGCAGAGTTTCGCCGGAGTACTATAATACTGTCGGAGCTGCATATTGTGTACAGTCAAACTTCAGTTAGCAGCCACCTCCGAATAAAGGCCACCCTGTGAATAATGGTAATTCTTTTTTAATAAAAACATCATTGATTAATTAGAACACAATGACATTCGAATAAAGGCCACGTTTTAATTAAGGCCACATTTTGTATTTCGCATGGGTGGCCTTTGTTCACAGGTTTGACTGTGTATGTATTTTTGATAGAAAATATTTAGTGTCACGCAATGTGATGAATATACGTGCATTTTATCGAGAACGAGTACAGAAAGACATATTTTTTTGTTGTCTAAGAAGATTTTGTTTTAATCTCATCAGATTGCTGAAAAAGACACTAAGTCTTGTTGTTTCCATTTTTATTTTAGGATATTACAATGTCACCAGTCATTCATTGCATTTACCCGACAGAGAATAATAATATGCACAGAACAGAACATAATTTTTATTAGATATATACTTGTACACCAGCGTCTATAAACAATCGTATATACAAACTAACATTGAACACGATATTTAGCCAACAAAACAATAAAATAGAATCTCTTTATCATACAGAGAATTGTGTAATACGATAGAACATGATACTAGTATCTGTTCAGTTTTAATATACATGTTTATCATACATATTCACGTGTATATAGACACGGAAGTGTGAAATCTATATATATTTATGTAAGGACACCGTTGCCATAGCAATTCTTTTTCGAGACACGATAATGAAATAATAATAACATGAGATATAAATATGTTTCCATATGAACTCTCTAAGAATCATAGGATTAATAATTCATACAAGATATATACGTAGTATGTGACAGAAGTAAATTTAGTATGGTGACCATTTCTCTGCTAAGATCACAAGAAATGGCAACAATGCTATTAATTGAATACATTTGTATATGGACAATCGTCATTAAAATCAATCAGGCACCAAATATCGATGATACAAAGTACACGATGTTAAAAAATTGTTAGACAATTTGGTAAAATAATTTGGCATTTAATACATATCCAGTAGCATATATTACGGTAAAACCTCATTTATGTCAAGAAAAAAGACCCCGCGTAGAACCATAAAACAGTGTCTAGTCAGGATAGATCTGCATAAAAGAGTATAACAGGATGGTTTGGGTGCAAACAAATAAAACTGCCACGGCAAAAAATGGCCTAGTCTAGCATAAAGCAATGAATCATGATCAACCACGTACCAACTCAACTTATCCCCGCAAAAAAATCTGCTATCATACTTTATTTATTACCAACCTCGTCGACACAATGAGTGCTTGTGTATTGCATGCATTTTAAAACATCAAGTTTGTGGCAATATTGAAGATGAAATCTATTATCTTTAGAGGAGTTCGGTGTTAACGATAATTACCTGTAGTGTTATTTTTTTGGATTATTACAACAAATTCGAATCATTCTTTTGTAATTTTCTTTGCCAGAGATTATCATGACTAATTTTCACGCTGTGTTGGTTCCATGAAGCGATTTTTATGTTTCTTAATTTTGATAAAAAGGGGGATACGTATGGATTGAGTAATAAAAAAGCTAGGGAAATTTTTGTAAACGTTTTCTTTCTTCTCTATTCGAAAAAACTACATATATATATAATTATTTTCTATAATTCGATAATTATAATTATGAAATATCAGCATTTCTAATGAATACTACAAAGTACTTTCGCTACTAAAGCGCGTCTTTTTATTTTTTATCAACATTATTACATATTTAAATGCATTATTGTTTTACCAGGAATCCTTATTAAAATTGACAGTGCTTCGGTACTTAATTGGTAGTGCTTAATGATCAACCGATTAAGAAATTTCTATGAAATAAATGTGAAACGAGAGGAGGCATTGACCGGTCTTTTTTAATACGATGTTGTACATTAAATACCCTTCAAGTGAATTGGAGATGCTATTTATGTGGTGTCTTGTAACATAGGTATCATACCAATGACGTTCAACCGAACAAATTAGAAGGAGAAATTAAAGGCTTTCTAGGAATTAATTGTACGCTTCTATAATGAGGGGAAGCATTGGTTGGTCCTTTTTAATAATACATTTAATGCCCTTCAAGGGGATTGGAGATGTTAATTACATGATGTCGTGTAACAAAGGCATCACGTTAATAACATTCAAAAGGCTTTTGAATATATGATAGTCGTTGGGAGTGAGAATGAATGACATGGATTTGTTTTTGAAAGTACGTTCTCCAAATTGTTAGTTATGATCTTGTAAAACAATTGCACTACGTTAGTTTTTAAAACTTACCGACAGATCACTAAATTATAAAACATTATTTTTTTAAACAAACTATCATTTCGTTAGAGGATGAACACATTAGAAAGTAACATACAGACGTTATCATTCAAACCATTAATGCAATGGCAAACACGGTATCAGTAGGCCTTACATTCCTTTGAAAGATTGACATTTTTGTCAATTTTTCTCCATATGTGGAGAAATTGCCGGAAACTTGTAGCAGGGATAATGATTGGAAACTTAACAATAGTTTAGCTTTCCAAAGTCTTCACTCACTCGCTCTGTGCGCATGAATTCTGGGGACCAAATAACGACATTTTTGTACATCCACCATGCAATTGTTAAACTGGTTCCCGTTTATCGTTGCAGCGCAAGTCTATGTAAGTTCAGTTTCCATGATTTTTTTCAGTACTTTGATAATAATATCCTGGTAAGCATATTGTCCAGTAACCTGGTTGGGTAAACCAGTAGCTGAATACATCTGAAATATCGTTGAATGGCGATAAACCCATTGCAACAAACAGATGATAAATGTGAGTGAAATGTTAGTCGCGTCGTATATATTAGTTATTACAAGAAATTATCTGTACTTAGGTCTACTTACTGCGGTACTTCGTCATAAATTAGTCTGGCAATGAAACATTTATTAAAGCATTATTGAATTCTCGGTACAACTGCACTGACAGGAATGGGAAGAACTGTTTATCAATACAAAACATATAATCTAACACAGACACAAGTGACCGTTTACTATGGTCGGAGACATTTAGAGCAACACTTCAAGTTTTATCCAAAGAGAATTCTAACTTGCAGGCAAGAGGACCGTCTAATTTTTGGGGTCTACTAGTATTTAACATTATGAAAATAAACATTCTTTGAGACTGGAATACATTACATTTGGATAATCATTTAATTAAGATTCCAAAGTGAGATTTGTGTATATCTAAGAATATGTAGACAATAAAAACTTTACAAAATATACTACAAGATATGGATACATGAATTAATACTGTATTTTCATTTATTTTCGTTGGGCTCAATTTTCGTGGTTTTTACTATAATGGCTATTTCGTGGGGACATAAATTCGTGGATTTAGATTTTTGAAAAGAAATGCCTTATTTCTGCATTTAAATTCGTGGGGATTTGATTTCGTGGTTAGACCTACCCACGAAATCTACGAAATTAAATCCCCAACGAAAATTAATGATTCCACAGTAGCTAAAGAAAAATAATGAAAATAGTATTATCCAAACGTTTGTCATCTTATCAAGTTTACATCTTAATATTTCATTTCCATTTTCTTAAATAGCAGTCAGACATATCAAATTAGTTTTAGTTTGTAAATTTTAAGTAAGTAACCGATATCACTGTACTTTCCAAGAGCCAAACGCGCATATGATAAGCGTAGTCTGTGGTGACAGGCGCTTTTTATTATAATCAGTCCCAGCCAGGATGATAAGATGTAGCCTAAACAAGATGTGCTTTTTTTAAACACAATGCTTCTCAAACTCCCCGCAGCGGTTACCTCCCTTGATAAGTATATTAGCAAAGCGTGACGTAACTGGTGTGAGGAGTTCGAATGCTTCTGTGAGCACGACCATTGTCTAAAAATGCATAGGTCCTGTAGTAGTTGTCATGAGGAACCAACATACGAAATTTGATGATTGTGGAAGCATTTTGATTTTATAGGCAAGTTTAAAGTTCGGTACGAACAAACTGACAAACAGAAATGCAGTCCAAATACAACATGCCTCCGATATATCAATACGGGGGCATGCAAATATTTCCAGACAAAAGTCTAATTCTCATAACAATAAAAATGCACATTCCTAGAATAGCAGAGCATTATCACCTATGCTTTGCACCAAGTATCAACATATTCCACAATAACGTTTTCTGTCTAGTGCATTATTGTCAAGAATGTCGCTTAACATGTTCAGCATTGTTGCAAATTGACACAGTTCTTCGAAAATTCTTCTTGACTTTAATTAGACTTCCCTGACGTACTAAGAATATTAAATAAATCGACTGTGATACCAAGCCGACAGTTCAATCTGTTGAAATTTATTTCTTACTTTATTCCACCCGTTGAAATTAATTAGTGTTTCTTTGAACACGGTCGTTCCGATAATTAGCGTAACACGTTTATTGGCACATGGTTTAAGTAGGTCTACTTGCGTTTATTCTAAATGTTAGCTCAGTAATTGATATCTGGGTTTATTTAGCACTGGAATCAATAGAAGTCTTATTTGTATTCAGTTAAAACTCGTCAATTATTCCTGTGTGAATGAGCTTCAGAAAATTATTTTCTACGATTCAAGCACACTGATTGAAAAATATGATAGAAGGCTATATAAGTTGAATGTTGTTTGTACGGCGGAAAATTGCATCAGGCATTGCATATTAGGATGAATCATATGATTCGTTGTAATTAGAATGTGCAAAGTTTCAGATATTTGTATAATGTAATTTTGACCTGTAGAATGATGTTATGTGCAGGGCAAAGCTTGATGTAGTGAACATTTCTGCCAATTTATAAATTACTTAGTTTCAGTCAGAAGACACTTGTTGATAGAATGAGGAATGGACAGATATATGAAAGTGCATCCTTCTTGTTCCAGATCGGTATTGGACTAAAATACAAATTTGTGAACAAACATGGTTTAATAAAAAATATAAAAAAAACAATATGCACATTATACATGACTAGATTGCAATCCACTAAAAAAACATTAACATTAAACAAGAAAAACTATAACGGAACGTTATAGGTAGACGAATTACAAGGACACATTGGTTTATGTTTTTCATATGAAGTTACTTTTTTCATAAAGGATGTTGACTGTATATTTTATATTCAATCCTACATTATGGAGAGTATAACATACATGTATTTATATGTTATGAATAATACACGTGCATATATTGACAATCATGAATATTTGACAAATGGATAAATTCATGAATATAGTTCACAAGCACATGGTAATATCATACCCTACATCAATCAATAGAATATACCATAAATGCTAAAAAATCCACCATAATCTGCTATGATACAACCACATTGAGCTTCAAATAGCATTTCCGAAATTATGCCACACAACAACTTATCTAGGTCAACATCAAAGAATAATGCCTGCATGATTTACTTACCTATCAACTATTAACAAAAGAGCAGACGAGCAGATTCAGTCAAACATGACAGGTTACGCGACGAATAACCTGTTCAATAATTGATCATTCAAAATGACCGACACCACTATTAGCCAATCAAATGGCCCGGATTACCCAAACTAGTAACAGACACTATACTATATACCCGCAAACAACTAGAATAAACTCGTACCCATGACTTAAATTCGTCTAGAAAAATTAACATATTAATCTGCTATGATACAACCATATTGAACTTCAAATAGCATTTTCGATATTATGCCATAACAACTAATCTAGGTCAACATCACAGAGCAATGCCTGCATGACATTCTTACCTATCAACCAAAGGGGTTTGTCACGAAAGTAAATCAAAACATTTTTTTCCATGTAACTCATATATATATAGAAGGGAAAGAACTTCGACACTTTGAATTTTCCAACGCGTGTTATAAACTTCCATGTTATTGCAATGCAGTACAAAATATTTAACTCATATATAGTGCAACGTCTGGGCAACTCAACACGCTAACAGAAAATGTGTACTTTTACTACCTTTAAAGATATTCTAAACTCGCTATTGAGGATTTTTCACTCGAAAATAGGAACAAAATAGCAGACGAACAGATTCAACTTCGAACTCGCTCTTCTGTTGTTTATGTCACGTGATCATTGTGGATATTTCTCATTGAGAGACTATGAAGGAGTTTGTTAAACAACTACAACTACGATCATCCTCAATGTATTCAAGTCAAAAGTCAAGTCAAGTCAAAACCGTTTATTTCACTCATATCATGTACATTCATGACAAAATGAAAAGATAAAATGTTTTTCAGAACATTTCAACAACATAACATTCATGATTTTTCTATCAATGAACAATTAGAGGAACTGAAGTCCTGTATTTTACGCGTGTTTACTTGAAAATACAAATGTACTGTCTGTATCATGTATTCAACTATTCCAATCCGGAAATTGTAACCCGACTTTCCTGTGTTTATTTAGATTTTGTACGTTAGCTTCAATGACACTGTTGTCAAGTATAATGGTTTATGACAATATCCGCAGCGTTGATGTTTTAAAACTGTTAATTTTGTTTCATTTGCGCGACACAAATTATACATTTATTCAGAAAAAGAGATCAATATCGTCAATTCCATTGTAGTCTTGCTGTGTGAATTTACATGATCTAATTGTTGTAAGGTAATGCTCTGTTGCTGCAGCAAAGTTGTGTGATCCTTTAGGTAAATTGTAGCATTCCTAGTCACTTTTATGACATACCTATGATTACTTTTCTATTCATTATTTTTTGCTTTGTTTTATGACCGATATTTTTGTAAATATGTTGCTCAACTTTTATAACTTGTCACAAAGATTTGTATTTATTATACATTGTTGATGACACCATTCACATATTTAAGACAATGAGTGTCCTATCCAGTACGAGATGTGAAATGTCATAATATCTCACAATAGGTAAACCTTGCGACAGAATAAAGTGACATTATACGCTTCATTTATTTAGTATCTAATAAAGGCATACTGCGTTTAGCTCAATAAATACCAGTCCGCATTTCCAATAGAATCTAAGATAAACAAACTAAGTTTTCGAATGTTATCACATGCTATATTATTGGCTGTTCTCCAAAGCAATGGAAAAAATCTTAAGTTATTTTAAGCTCCTTATTTTTTATGATATCTCAAAGATTTAGTTTGCAAAACATTGCAGTCAGTTTTATAATTTGTTTTATTGCTTGTTTTCTTGTATTCTTGTGATTATGATCGTTTGTGATATAAAACGTACCTTTAGGGTGATTAACATCTCATTCTTATCTGTCAAAATGCAATAAACTACTTTTTAAAACTACAGGTACAACCATTATTGATAAAGACTGGCTTAAAACTTAGATTTGATGTAATATTGTACTTACTGTCAATCAAATTCAGTTCAGTTTTTGCTGCTTTGAAAAGTTTTTAGAATTTAGTTTACAATCATGACTTCCGGTTGTTAGATTTCGAACATTGTTTGGAATGTACCTAATTCGGATGCGACAATACCGTGGAATCTAATACATTTCATACCCGGATTTATCCGCCGTAGTGTGACAGTAATGAAGTAACATTTCTCCTATTCCGAACTTACAGATTAAAACATTATTTAGTCTTTTTCTTAGTACAGTGCAACCTTTCCAAAGCAACACCATTTAGGAATTGGGAGTAGCAAAATTGTGTTGTTGTTTAGAGGTTGTTGTTGCTCTAGGAAGGTCAAAGGTCAAACAATTTAATCATGCAGTAGGAAATGCTGTCGTTGCTCTGGAGAGGCTGTACATTGAACAAAAAAAACCGGGGGCGCGTAAAGTTTTTTGTTCCAGTATACCCCCATCCAAGGCTTAAATACACCACACCACATCACATCATCATAACCTTCAAGATGTCAATACATCAAAGCACGCGCATGTTTGTTCTGGTACAGTGCTACGCGGCAGTGACAGTCCCGGTGGCATAGAGCACAAATAAAACCTGATGCTGGTTTGTCTGCCTTGGTTGCAGCCATTCTTCTCGCTTTCTTTGCAGTGTGCTTCTGAGCAGATGATTCTTCGAAGTTGGCGAGACTGTTCTGTATACTAGTAGTACATTCCATTATATAGTACATAAAAAAAAACTGGTGCAGTAAATACATACATTAAAATACCGCATATTGCGAGGTTATCTCTTTGGTCTTTTTTGCTAATGTTAACCCACAATACACTTCTTATTCCCCAGAATACAACTTTTAACCCCATAATGACTGAATAAACTGAATCAACCTCAAAATAAATGATTTTTTAGCTCCCGGGGAGGTATATTCAAAAGGATTCCTATAGAGTGCAACACAGCGTCCAGTTCAGGGCCAGTGTCGTCGACGTTTCCAACAGTGAGCAACATACACGCTCATGGATACGGACACCCTGAACAGCTAAACAGGTCCAAAGTCATAACTATAAATACAACAAAGGCCACCTTCGAATAAAGGTCATTCTGTAGATGAAGGTCATTCTTTTTAAAACCGTCAATGATCATTTAAAACAATCTGATCTCCGAATGAAGGACACCAGTCCTGTCAATAAAATAAAGGCCACTATTTTCTCTTCCAAGTTTGACTGTATTAACTTAGGAATTGCTGTCTCATATCAGATGGTAAATTTGAGAAAAGATATGAATAGTTATACCTCATTAGGGATATTTAGCTATAGTTACGTCTCAGGGAAACAAATAATTATATGTCTTATTTCTAAGCAGAGAATGTCTTGACCATTAATTTCTGCGAGAAAATATCGATCAGTCAGTTTACCGGAGAAGACTTGATAAAGTTATGAAAAAAGAAATAAAAAAGATGGACGAAATAGCAGAATTATGCTAGAAGGACACGGAGGAAATTGAAAGTAATACTTCAATTAAACGACGTCTCGTACGATACAAGGGTTGCCCGCAGAGTTTCGCCGGAGTATTACAAGACTGTCGGAGCTTCATATTGTGTAGAGTCAAACTTCAGTTAGCAGCCACCTCCGAATAAAGGCCACCCTGTTAATAATGGTAATTCTTTTATAATAAAAACATCATTGATTATTTAGAACAGAATGACGTTCGAATAAAGGCCACGTTTTAATTAAGGCCAAATTTTGTATTTAGCAAGGGTGGCCTTTGTTCACAGGTTTGACTGTGTATGTATTTTTGATAGAACATATTTAGTGTCACGCAATGTGATGAATATACGTGCATTTTACCGAGAACGAGGACAGAAAGACATAAGCTATTTGTTGTCTAAGAAGATTTTGTTTTAATCTCATCAGATTGCTAAAAAAGACACTTGTTGTTTCCATTTTTATTTTAGGATATTACAATGTCACCAGTCATTCATTGCATTTATCCGACAGAGAATAATAATATGAACAGAACAGAACATAATTTTTATTAGATATATACTTGCACACCAGCGTCTACAAACAATCGTATATACAAACAGACATTGAACACGATATTATGCCAACAAAACAATAAAATAGAATCTCTTTATCACACAGAGAATTGTGTAATACGATAGAACATGATACTAGTATCTGTTCAATTTTAATATACATGTTTATCATACATATCCACGTGTATATAGACACGGAAGTGTGAAATCTATATATATTTATGTAAGGACACCGTTGCCATAGCAATTCTTTTTCGAGACACGATAATGACATAATAATAACATGAGATATAAATATGTTTCCATATGAACTATCTAGGAATCTTGAAATTCTTAGTATTAATAATTCATACAAGATGCATACGTAGTATGTGACAGCAGGAAATTTAGTATGGTGACCATTTCTCTGCTAAGATAACAAGAAATGGCAACAATGCTATTAATTGAATAAATTTGTATATGAACAATCGTCATTAAAATCAATCAGGCATCAGATATCGATAACACAAAGTACACGATGTTAAAAAATTGTTAGACAATTTGGTAAAAAAATTGGCATTAAATACATATCCAGAAGCATATATTACGACGAAACCTCATTTATGGCAAGAAAAAGACCCCGTGTAGAACCATAAAACAGTGTCTAGTCAGGATAGATCTTCATAAAAAAGTATAACAGGATGGTTTGGGTGCAAACAAATAAAACTGCCACGGCAAAAAATGGCCTAGTCTAGCATAAAGCAATGAATCATGATCAACCACGTACCAACTCAACTTATCCCCGCAAAAAAATCTGCTATCATACTTTATTTATTACCAACCTCGTCGACACAATGAGTGCTTGTGTATTGCATGCATTTTAAAACATCAAGTTTGTGGCAATATTGAAGATGAAATCTATTATCTGTAGAGGAGTTCGGTGTTAACGATAATTACCTGTAGAGGAGTTCAGTGTTAACGATAATTACCTGTAGTGTTTTTTTTTTTATTATTACAACAAATTCGAATCATTCTTTTGTAGTTTTCTTTGCCAGAGATTATCATGACTAATATTCACGCTGTGTTTGTTTCATGAAACAATTTTTATGTTTTTTAATTTTGATAAAAAGGGGGATACGTATGGATTGAGTAATACATTAAGCTAGGGGAATTTTTGTAAACGTTTTCTTTCTTTTCTATTCGAAAAAACTACATATATATATATAATTATTTTCTCTAATTCGATAATTATGAAGTATCAGCATTTCTAATGAACACTACAAAGTACGTCCGCTACTAAAGCGCGTCTTTTTATTTTATATTTACATTATTACATATTTAAATGCATTATTGCTTTACCAAGAATCCTTATTAAAATTGACAGTGCTTCGGTACTTAATTGGTAGTGCTTAATGATCAACCGATTAAGAAATTTCTATGAAATAAATGTGCGTTTATGAAACGAGAGGAGGCATTGACCGGTCTTTTTGAATACGATGTTGTACATTAAATACCCTTCAAGTGAATTGGAGATGGTATTTATGTGGTGTCTTGTAACATAGGTATCATACCAATGACGTTCAACCGAACAAATTAGAAGGAGAAATTAAAGACTTTCTAGGAAATTAGTGTACGCTTCTATAATGAGAGGAAGCATTGGTTGTTTTTTTAATAATACATTTAATGCCCTTCAAGGGGATTGGAGATTTTAATTACATAATGTCTTGTAACAAAGGAATCACGTTAATAGCATTCAAAAGGCTTTTGAATATAATTATGTTAGTCGTTGGGAGTGAGAATGAATGACATGGATTTGTTTTTGAAAGTACGCTCTCCAAATTGTTAGTTATGATCTTGTAAAACAATTGCACTACGTTAGTTTTTAAAATTTACCGATAGATCACTAAATTATAAAAAAAACATTTTTTTAAACAACCTATCATTTCGTTTTAGAGGATGAACACATTAGAACGTAATACACAGGCGTTTTTATTCAAACCATTAATGCAATGGCAAACACGGTATCGGTAGGTCATACAATCCTTTGAAAATTTGACATTATTGTCAATTTTTCTCCATATGTGGAGAAATTGCCGGAAACTTGTAGAAGGGAAATGATTGGAAACTTAACAATAGTTTAGCTTCAAAGCCTTCACTCACTCGTTCTGCGCGCATGAATGTTTGGGACCGAGGTATGACTTAATTCTACATCCACCAAGTGATTGTTAAACTAGTTCCCGTTCATCGTTGCAGCGCAAGTCTATGTAAGTTCAGTTTCCATGATTTTTTCAGTACTTTGATAATAATATCCTGGTAAGAATATTGTCCAGTAACCTGGTTGGGTAAACCAGTAGCTGAATACATCTGAAATATCGTTGAATGGCGATAAACCCATTGCAACAAACCGATGATAAATGTGAGTGAAATGGTAGTCGCGTCGTATATATTAGTTATTAGAAGAAATTATCTGTACTTAGGTCTACTTACTGCGGTACTTCGTCATAAATTAGTCTGGCGATAAAACATTTATTGACGCATTATTGAATTCTCGGTACAACTGCACTGACAGGAATGGGAAGAACTGTTTATCAATACAAAACATATAATCTAACACAGACACAAGTGACCGTTTACTATGGTCCGAGACATTTAGAACAACACTTCAAGTTTTATCCAAAGAGAATTCTAACTTGCAGGCAGGAGGACCATCTAATTTTTAGGGTCTACTAGTATTTAACATTATGAAAATAACATTCTTTGAGACTGGAATACATTACATTTGGATAATCATTTAATTAAGTATTTGTAGACAAATTAATATGTAGACAATAAAAACTTTACAAAATATACTACAAGATATGGATACATGAATTAATACTGTATTTTCATTTATTTTCGTTGGGCTTAATTTTCGTGTTTTTTTACTATAATGGCTATTTCGTGGGGACATAAGTTCGTGGATATCGATTTTTGAAAATAATTGCCTTATCTCTGCATTTAAATTCGTGGGGATTTGATTTCGTGGTTAGGCCTACCCGCGAAATCCACGAAATTTAATCCCCAACGAAAATTAATGATTCCCCAGTAGCTAAAGAAAATAATGAAAATAATTTTTTCCAAACCTTTGTCATCTTATCAAGTTTACATCTTAATATTTCATTTCCATTTTCTTTAATAACTGTCATACGTATCAAATTAGTTTTAGTTTGTAAGTTTTAAGTAAGTAACCGATACAACTGTACTTTCCAAGATCCAAACGCACATATGATAAACGCAGTCTGAGGTGACAGGCGCTTTTTATTATAATCAATCCCAACCAGGATGATAAGATGTAGCCTAAACAAGATGTGCTTTTTTAAACACAATGCTTCTCAAACTCCCCGCAGCGGTTACCTCTCTTGATAAGTATATTAGCAAAGCGTGACGTAACCTGTGTGAGGAGTTCGAATGCATCTAGCCAGGAATTCTTTAAGGCATGTTGCAAATATGTTTTTGAGTCGATGTTGAGCGGTAATGTGATTGTGCGTGTGATGGGGGGATTAATAGTCAAACAACCTTTGCTTGTTAAAGTTAAAAGACCTGTAACTGTTTCAAACCTTTAATCATATCATATTATAATTGATACATAAATCAGTAAAAACAATACTACATCAGTCATAACATACCACACATGATAGTTCTTTCACATCAGTCATTACATATATCACATGATAGATCATACACATCAGTCATTACATACATCACACATGATAGTTCTTTCACATCAGTCATTACATATATCACATGATAGATCATACACATCAGTCATTACATACATCACACATGATAGTTCCTTCACATCAGTCATTACATATATCACATGATATATTCTAAACTTTTAATCTTCTGTTCTTTCTGTTCGACCAGGTTTTTATGGCAGTGTCATATGGGAAATTATTTACTTCTGGGCCTTCCACAGCTATTTGAAGGAGGGAGTTCAGTGTTACTTCCTTCATCCTGTTTCTTAGGTCCGTCTTTATTCTTTTAAGAGCGGAGAACCCCCTCTCACAGTCTGAAATGACATAAAATTAAAGTAACATTTGCTTGTCAGGACAGAACCTTTTCACTAAGCTTCATTTTAGATCAAGTGTATCTTAGAAACATACTTTCAATTGAACTTCATTATTAGCAAAAATTTAGAATTTAAATGAGACTATTTAGCTGTGATCTTACCAGCTGTGGATGCAGGGATAAGTAGCCCAACAGAGCATAATCTGGCCAGGTTGGGAAGAGTGTGGGACATTGGTCCAGCAACTTTCTCCATAATCTTGTTTGCTGGTTGGTGTCTAAGGTGTTCATCAATCCTGATGGTATGTTTTAACAGTTGGAATTCTGTCTTAACATCAGTGTGACAGGGTAGAGACGACTGGAAACGGTCAGTCAGCATCTGAAAAAGTTGTTAAACTAATTCAACTCCCTGACTACTAAGGCAAATCTTTTCAATTAAGATACCAGTTTTTTTGTCATTAAGGATTAAAGGATTTATATTTATACATATATATCTATTTATACAAAGTTACAATGAAGATAATCAGACATTAAATAAAAAGTTAAATCACAATGTGTGATACAATGTTTATTTCTACATTTTGAAGGCTTTAAAACAATACTTTTTGAAAATTTACCTGAATCTCATCTACACCATACTCCATAAACTCTGTATCATCTTCTGGCCATAGTTGGGGATTGAACATAGAGAAGGCCTCTAACTCGGCAATATTAGGAAATCTCTTCTCCAGGTTATTCACAACAGAATCAAAAAATGGAATGTGCACCTGAAATTTTCAAAGGATAATTTTGTTTCAACATGAAATCTCTTTAATAATTTTCTAGACCTGTCAATCTGAAACAGTTACACATAATGAAAAGAGACATGAAAGAGATAAAAATGGTTTACTTAAACTTACATTTGTAAACAGGTGAAATGATAAGTGTCATAAAAATTTTAAAAGTGGTTTACTTAAACTTACATTTTTCTTGAATTTCTCAACCTCTACTTCTGTTGGAGTGTGAAACTTGAATGGCTGCTCAACAAGGTCTGATATCACAGTTGGTAAGGAGCGGAAGTGTTCACCAGGGTTTTCTTTTAATACTTTGAGAGTGGCGATAGTTCCTGCTACAAGGCTTCCAACCAGGCTATAAGTACCATTGCGAGTCTGAAAAATGTATGACGTCAAAATATTATTATTTTCAAAGGTATTATTGTTTTCAAATATTTTTATGTACATCATTTTGTTGTCTGAATAATTGCTACAATCAGCTGATTATGTCATTTTATTTAATATAAAGACATTTTATACAGGTTGCTTGAACTATGTTAAATTGTAACTGATGTTATTTTTTTCTTGTGAAAACTTACCTGAAAAGCACAGGACAAAGTTGAGAGAACTGGAAGGACGTCTGACAGCATAAGTAGAGCAGCAACAAACTCATAATGTTGTACAAAACAGGATAGTCCCTGGGCTTGAGCATCTCCTTTTGTAGCTTCAAATTCTAAGCTGGTGATAATTGAGGGAAGACAGCGTCTTACTGCACGCACAGCTTTATCATGGGACAACCATCTCACATCTTTTGCCTCAGTGATCTTCACTGCTGGTTCATTTAAGACACTCTGAAAGAAAGAATGAGAAATTGAAAATAAATATTCATATTACAAAATAACATTTCAGTAATAAATGTTTACTATCATACATGAAAAATTCATGATTAACAACAATTGAAAATGTACACATCATTACTTCAATTATTTAAAAGATATGGCTAAAATACAATTACAATGAACAACATTTCAACTTATTTATGTAAATCTGTTGTTAATTAAAGTACCTGAATTTCCTTCAAGGATGCTGTACGCACTGCGCTGTAGTTATAGAATCTGAAGAGTTGTTCAATGATCTTTTTAAACTTCTGAAGATACTTCATGTCAGCAGCGGCCTGTGCAGCAGCCAGGGCAAGGCGATACGCCACACAATGATTACTGATGAGGTGAGGAACCATGTCTTGAAGACGTTTACTGACACCTGCTTTCCTTCCGACCATCACAGCTGCACCATCACTTCCGAAGGCACAAAGCTTATCCAAAGGAAGTTGATTCTTTTGGAGGAAAGTAATTATTGCATCTGTAATGGTCTCGGCCTTTCCATTTGCAATAGAAACAGTCTCACCAAATACAGTCTTGCTTTTTCCGTCTTTGATATATCTCAAGTATAAGATCAGTTGACAAGTAACACTTATATCAGTGGTTTCATCTACCATAACACTAAAAAAACAGAATTTGTCACTTCTTGTCTTATGGAATCCCAAATTGTGTCTTCAAATATATTCACAACTTCCTGAATGTGTTCTGGTGAATTGTACTTTGCATTGTCGCCTTTTTCTAAGCTTTTGAGCACATCAACATTAAGTGACTTAGCAACATCAACAAGAGGCTGATATTTAGTAGTGTGTGGAATTTCCTCTTTACACAGAAAGTACAGCAGTTTCATAGAAGATTTCATAGCCTCACAGTTCACAGTCTCTTCTCTGACAAAACCTGCTTCAATTCCACCGCCCGTTGCTGTTTCAGCTGCTTCAAATATCATGGCTTCTTTGTGCGAGTCTGAGGCACCATGGTTCAGGCAGGATGCTCTTCTTATTGAAATACATGGAACATCAACCCATACCGCTCTACCGGGTACACACTTCTTAGGTCTCCTTTGGTGTTTGGTACAGATAGAGCACATCATACCTTGGCCTGAAATGCAGATAAGGAATTATAAGGAAAATTTAATTATTTACAACATGTTACAAAGTCAAAATCCTAAATATTCAGCCAGACTCAGAGCATGCATATTTATGACAAAATTATGAGACAAAAATGAAGTACAAATATTCATTGGTTTTCATAAAAAAATCAATAAATTGAGAATAAATGAAATATCTGAAATGAAAATATGTAAATGTGTGTACACAATTAGACAATCGCATCAGACATGAATTTCCATATTTTCCTATTATTTCGTATTTGTAGCAAACATTGCATATTTCATATGCAGAATGTATCTGATCAATTAGAGTTTTTTATTAATTAAATCAAATGGCATCAAACTGAACACAATGATTTTACTCGATTTACTACCCTATTTCAAACCGAAAGTAGAAAATGTCAACTGACATTTTAAACCGGAAGTAGCAGTACTCGCGGCTCCATACATCAGATCGAAATAAATAAAGTTTTCATTAAAATCCTATTGATATCAACTAAGCATTAAACTTCAAATTTTAATAAATAATATTGCTAAAATTTACCGTTTTCCGAAATCATCATCCACGCAAACGTCTGTTTCCACTTGGGATCTATTCCCGATTTCCTTTGACCATTTAAGAACGGCGCAGCGGAATCTTTGGTCGTTATTTGACCAGAACTCACATCCTGGTTTGTACTCATCGACTCATCCCGTTTTTCAATGCTGAAAGTTTCCTCCGTGATCGATTCGTCAACGCGTACTTTCTTAAAATAGTTCATACCCAACAAAGTGACATTTTCCGATTTACGTTTTTTTCCAGACATGATTGCATATATAATCCACAAGTTATTAATCCCTTCACATGCATACACTTTTTTATACAATGTATGTCTGAAACGACCACATTCAAACAAATGATAGTTGCATACATTGTTATAAAGTTTCATAATTCTAATTATGATGCTCGTGAAAAACAACGCGGCGAAAATCAATATCTTCAAACGGCGAACTTTGGACTTGATATTTCACTCTGTTACAAACTTTGGTCTCTTTTAATGAGAGTGAGTAGGCGATAATTTTATAACATTCATACCAACACATCTGTTAATTGTTTTCTGTGATTACGATTTCAAGGTCATTAGATCTGAGCATTCAGTTTCAAAAACGTGCGAAGGCGGGTCTACGATTTTGACTGCGACATGTATCAGGCATTCAAAGCTTGTGATTGGTTTATCGATAAATGTGATTGACACCTTCGTTGGTGACGTTGCGAGTCGACACGCGACACATAATCCGGTGTACGTGCTGCTTATAATTGATTATACTAGCCATGTCGTATACGCAATTAACGGATGTCGGTGTAATTAAGGGATGTCGAATATACAACTGAAAGCCTGAAGGCATGTCGTGGACGACATGTGATATTAGGCTGGCTAGAACCCTGAACCTCGTCGACATAATGAGTGCTTGTGTATTGCATGCATTTTAAAACATCAAGTTTGTGGTGATATTGGAGATGAAATCTATTACCTGTAGAGGAGTTCAGTGTTAACGATAATTACATGCAGTGTTATTTTTTTGGATTATTACAACAAATTCGATTCATTCTTTTGTAATTTTCTTTGCCAGAGATTCTCATGACTAATTTTCACGCTGTGTTGGTTTCATGAAACAATTTTTATGTTTTTTAATTTTGATAAAAGGGGGATACGTATGGATAGAGCAAAAAAAAAAAAAATTAGGGAAGTTTTTGTAAACGTTTACTTTCTTCTCTATTCGAAAAACTACATAATGATATAAAATTATTTTCTCGTATTTGATAAATACGAAGTATCAGCATTTCTAATGAACACTATAAAGTACGTTCGCTACTAAAGCGCGTCTTTTTATTTTTTATTAACATTATAACATATTTAAATGCATTATTGTTTTACCAGGAATCCTTAATAAATTGACATTGCTTCGGTACTTAATTGGTAGTGTTTAATGATCAACAGATTAAGAACTTTCTATGAAATAAATGTGCGTTTATGAAACGAGAGGAGGCATTGACCGGTCTTTTTAAATACGATGTTGTACATTAAATACCCTTCAAGTGAATTGGATATGTTATTTATGTGGTGTCTAGTAACATAGGTATCACACCAATAACGATCAACCGAACAAATTAGAAGGAGAAATAAAGGACCTTCTACGAATTTACTGTACGCTTCTATAATGAGAGGAAGCATTGGTTGGTCCTTTTTAATAATACATTTAATGCCCTTCAAGGGGATTGGAGATGTTAATTACATGATGTCTTGTAACAAAGGCATCACGTTAATAACATTCAAAAGGCTTTTGAATATATGATAGTCGTTGGGAGTGAGAATGAATGACATGGATTTGTTTTTGAAAGTACGTTCTCCAAATTGTTAGTTATGATCTTGTAAAATAATTGTACTACGTATGTTTTTAAAACGTACCGATAAATCACTAAATTATAAAAAAAACATTTTTTTAAACAACCTATCATTTCGTTTTAGAGGATGAACACATTAGAACGTAATATACAGGCGTTATTATTCAAACCATTAATAACCTCCGCCAGTTTGTTTTTGCCGCGCCGGTCTTTGGCAAATACAGCCCCCACTTTTACGCGCTTTTGAGAAACAAAAACATTATTAAATTGTAGCATTTAGTTACTTATTAAAAAATTGTAAGTCCCATGTTTCTATCTTTACTAGTTTTCTTGAAAAATGCAAAGAAAAACTGTCTTTGCCATGGCAAAAGGCGTTTTGCCATGGCAAATCGGTATTTTGCCATGGCAAAATGCCTTGCCATGGCCGCCATGGCCTTGCCATGGCAAAAAAATCAACACTTTTGCCATGGCAAAATTGCCATGGCAATTTTTTTATTTTATTTAAAGAAACACTATGTAAGGTATCATAATTAACACAATTATTATGGTTTTGATCAATAAATATGAATTTTTAATTTTTAATTTTTAATTTTTGCCATGGCAAACTTTTGCCATGGCAAAATTGCCATGGCAAATATTGCCATGGCAAAATTGCCATGGCAAAACATTGCCATGGCAAAATTTCCATGGCAAGTTTAAAAAATTAGTAATTTAGTTAAATTACCATTACAGAAGTAAATTTCTGTAATAGATAAGTTATTTAGGTGCGAATCGGCTTAGACCAGGTCTCGCATTTATTAAGTATCTTAATTATTTTTTTATACTCATTCAAAATTTACTAAGATCAGAAAAAATGTTATCATAAGATGAGTGATATTTAAGAATGTATATGTTAACAAATAGTCTAGCAAAGAAAATTCTTAATTTGAAACAAATGCTTTAAGATGTCATTACTATGGAATTCCAGCTAGGGGTTTTATTTCTGCGAAAATAAAACCGAAATGATATCTATCACATGCCAACCCACACATGAATTTAACTTCATACAATTGTTCCTAATTTTGTATTTCTAGACAATGAGTTATTTACTATAGGCACAATTCAGTACTCTCACCTCATTTTTAAAAAAGAGGGCCATGATGGCCCTTTATCACTTTCCAGAAAAAAGACCCGAGAGAAAATAACCATGAGCCTAATGTAAAAACAAGTCACCAGGGGACGAGGTCAATTTTTACCCCAGGGCCAAAATATCTAAGCTTTGGACCTTGGGGTTTCTGACAAGACGTTTTTTTGTAATTTCTATGTTTAAGCATATATAAGATAAGAGTAAACCTGGCCGGGACTAATTTGACCCACGGTCCATAATTTGAACACCCATGGCAGAGGACCACTAGAAAATGCTACTTACAAAATAGCTAAAATCTAGGCCATGTGGTTTTGGACAAAATATTTTTTTTAAATTTTCCTAGTTAAGCCTATATAAAATAGATTAAACTCCGGGTTGAGCTAACTTTGACCCATGGGGTATAATTTGAACAAACTTGGTACAGGACCACTAGACAATGCTACATACAAAATATCTAAGGTCTATATGCCTTGAGGTTTTGGACAAGAAGATTAAAAAAATTCACATATATAAGCCTATGTAAATCAGGAGACCCGAATGGGCAGGGCCAATTTCAACCCCAGGGCCATAATTTGAACAAACATGGAAGAGGTTCACTACAAAATATTACATCTGAAATATCTAAGCTCCAAGCCCTGAGGTTTCAGAAAGATTTTTTTAATTTTCCTATATAAAATAGAGTTATTAGGCCACACCAATTTAATAACTTGTTC
Source organism: Lutraria lutraria (assembly GCA_964023205.1). Taxonomy (NCBI): domain Eukaryota; kingdom Metazoa; phylum Mollusca; class Bivalvia; order Venerida; family Mactridae; genus Lutraria; species Lutraria lutraria. The sequence goes on along the minus strand of OZ026837.1, from coordinate 16,366,744 downwards.
ATCGGATTTTTTTTCTGAAAAGAGCAAGCGAGCAAGCAAAATATTTTTATTAATATTATTTTTTACTTTTCCAATTTGACCGAGCGAGCGAGCGAAAAAATAATTTATTTTTTATTTTCCTTCTTTCAAACAAGCCAGCGAACAAGCGAATAAAAATCTAAAAAGCTTTTCTATTTCAAACAAGCATGTGATCAAGCAAATAACGATTCTGTATTTTTATTAGTTTCAATAACCCTTAGGTTTACCAGTGAAAACACTTTTAATGTCTTTATTCTATTCTCTTTTTATATGAAAATTGATAAATCACCCATAAAGAAACACACAAAAAATATATTAAACTTACAGAACAATACAATGTATACCATATTCTTGTTACAATTACTAAAATAAAACGACATAATATTGTATACTGGATCTATCACTGGAATGACACTGTACACAACTTGGAAACAAGATTTAACTGTTTAATTTTGGAGACATTTTTTAAAAGAATTTACCTTTAATTCTATATAAACTAGAACCATGATAGACCCACACCAAAATATTCTAAGATATCTTCAGTATACTGGTATACTTAAATCAATAGAAATAACAATAATCTGTGTGAATGTGCCATAAAATTCTGTGCCAAAGTCAAATTTTTAATATAATTTTACTTTGCATGTTAATTTGACTACTGATAACTGATGTCAACGTACTTTAGCGACTCCGTGTACAACTACCGTCTGAACAGTGCTATTCTAAATCGTTCTTTACAATGGGTACCGTGGGCTAACGAAAGTTGGTTTAAGTTTAACTTGTCAATGTTTCGGTGACGTGTCATATAAACTCAGATTATTTGAAAAGCGAATTTTCGAGAATAGGCGATTTTTACCATGACACAGGCAGTTATTCTTGCACTAGTTTCGTTTTCAAAACGGGTTTTAATGTGTGATTTTTCCACACACAACAAATTAAATATTCAGTTTTTGAGGGCTGGGCAAAATCGAAAGAGTCTCGCCGTCACAAACAGTTGATTAGGCCACGAGCGCTACCATCTTGGGAACTAACGTCACCCGTATTCCTATTCCTCGCTACTTTTTTTCTATGGTCTTATCTACGATAATCGACGTGTTTCTGATTGTCTATGGTATCGCGTGCAGTTAACATTCTTTTTAGGTTTAAATATTCGGAATTACCGAATAAATTCCATTAAAAAAATCAGCTACAATATTATACTATCTCGGTATCGTAAAGAGAGCCGCATATATAATTGAGCAACACCGCAGAATACAATATTGTAGTGATAAAATCCGAGACACCGTACCGTTCCGGATTTTTTAAAAAGATGTCGGCACGAGCAAGCGGTCGGAAGCAAAAAACAAAAAATAATATTATTTTTCTAATTTTGATAAAAAGTGAGCGGCAAATCCGATGAACAATTTATCAAACTGGTGTGGCCTTAAACCCTGGGGTCATAATTTGAACAAACTTGGTAGAAGTCCTCAGGACAATACTACACTGACTCAAAATAACTAAGCTCTAGGCCGTGTGGTTTTGGACATGAAGATTTAAGTCTATATAAGTCTACATAAATCAAGCGTACATGGGGCGGGCCAATTTTTACCATGGGACCATAATTTTAACAAACTTGGTAGAGGTCCGCTAGACAATGCTTATACACAAAATATAGAAGATTAGCCTTGGAACTACATGTATGCACCTGGGTCTTGTGCACTGCATATCACCTCATGGAATTTAACAGTTAACCCTGTTATTTTCAAATATGTCAATGCATAACGGAAATACAGCCTGGACAAGGTCTATGACACTCTTTCATGCTTGACCTCCGAGTGTGACCTTGACCTTGGAGCTACAGACCTGGGTCTTGAACACTACGCACTATCTTATGGTATTTATCAATTGTACTAAGTTATTTTCACATTATATGTCTAATCATTAGGGACAAGGAAAATGCAGATGGACTAACTAACTGTTTCTTTTTAGCAGCAAAAGCACATTTAGGCATACTAAGAGTTAGAGCTAGGTATCGCACCTTAAAAACATATTGTGATATATCACAATAGTGCATGCTGTATCAGGATATCAGAGACGTATATACAAGAGATTGGCAACTACGCGAAATCTCCCAATATCTCGTATGTCAATCGCGGGATTTAGCGTGATCGTTCAGTTCAGTATATAGTACGTTTACACGGTACGAGTCTGTGTTTACGTGTCATCGCGCAGTACGGTATACGGTACGTATATAAGGTATGAGTCCGGATAATGCTGTCGATTAAATAATGGCAAAATATTCGGGCACTTGAGTGATATTATCAGAGACGTATAATACGATTGATATTATCAAAAAACAAAGAGACATTTAATAATACTTAATATAATATTTTTTATAAAAAAGTTACTGCAATAATTGGTAGTTTGTCGTCATCACACCAGACCTTAATCCATAATTGTCAGGATTTTTAGGGTCTTTAACAGATCTATGACATTTTCGACAAATATTCCCTCTATACTATAAATATTTTTTTATTGATGCTTGTGTACAATGTGGATTATTCTGTTAAGAGATATGAAATTATTTTGCCGATGTCTGGTCCTTGGACAAGTGTTTTTTTAAAAGTAAATTCATAGACCTAGTCCATTGTTCATCAGTCAACACCTCTTCCTTATTTCCGAAGGTGTGAAGTTGGTATATTGTCCTTATAAACATGACATGTAGTTGCCAATTATAAAGTTTATTGGCAGGTATTAACAAAACATCTTGACAGGGTGGACATTTTTTTTTTGTCTTTGTAATTCATTTTCTGAATTACACTGGTACTTACATCATGTCTTCCTCTGACTTTCTCTCGTGGGATGACGAATGTCTAGATTTAAGTATACTTTTGGGTGAATATACTGATTACGAAAACAATGAATCCATTTCTAATGAACAACAGTTGGAAACTGAAAAGGTTATGTATGTCTGTCCTAGCTGTTCCAAAGAGATGAAATCAATATCAGGATTTCGAGGCCATGTCACCAAAAAACATGGACTGAATCATCTTAAAGGTATGTTAATTGTTGTTTCATTGAAGTTAAAAATGTAAGATTGGTTTTCTTAGGTAATGTTGATTTTTTTCACAAGTGCTGCCTAGAATGCTGATTTATCTGAGTGCTCTGAACATAGTCAATTTATTTGATAAAATTTAATAATAGGGAAATAATATTAATTTATGTTTGCAGCAAATCTTGTAATACAGTCATCAATAACAAGGATCAGTTCTTATTCTTGCTTATGAGTCAAGCATTAGATAAAACTAATACTTATTATTATCATGACATTATGTAATAACAGCAAAGCTATTTTAAATCATTTGAAAATGTTTATTTGTTTCATCTTTTGTTCATTGGTGTTTGTTTGTATTAAAACCCCTATTTAATCACTCAAGTTAATTGCTCAATTAAAGACTTTTTAGTTAATTTGTCATTAAATACAATCATTTAGTATTAACAATTTTAAAAAGAAAAAAAATGAAAATACAATACTATAGTAATCTTTTTCTTAAGCTATATTTTGGTGTATGTACATAAATGAGACTAAAATGAAGAATACTATATACTAAACTATTAAAATTTCACAATCTTAGGGTGGTTTTTCATCCGCATAGGTTAAAAAAATAGGGTTTTTGTCCGTCTTCCCGGTCAGTGCATAACATCTAGTGGGATTTGTATCAGTCATTTAACCTGTCTCTTGTCATAAAAGAGAACACTATGAGTATATTTCAATGTTATAATAATAACAACAACACATGTATGATTATATCTACAAGTTTTTAATTGTTCATAGTCTATCTTAGTTTTATCTAGGTAAACATTTGTAATGCATAAATACATAAATTTCCTATATTTCCATCTCAGAAAAACATTTTTAGAACTAATAAAACAAGAAAATACAACAAATACAGTATATACTTAACACAAGAAATAACAAATTACAATGTATGATACTGTCAGGAATCAATGTACAATTTTACATTGATCAGTTATAGAAATGGCATATAAAATAAGTTATCTAAGCTGTGAGGCAAATCTTTTAATACACAATCAATTCCAGTATTTCAGAATATCTGAGTTCACACCACTGAGCTTTCAGTAGAGTAATATACTTGTTTCATTTTAATGAACCAGTCTGCAAAATTTGCACTTGTCCTTGACAAGTAAATACTGATTCGTGCAGCTACAAACATAGTTCCAACATCGACAATATTTACCTCATTTGGAGGTCATCTTGCTAGGGAAATTTCTTATGCGCTTAATAGAAAATTGGTTATTAAACAATTCATTTTATAAAATTTCACTTAATTATGAAGTTGTTAATGCCATAAGCACATCAGGTTTAAGAAAATGTAGTTGTCACATATGAATATCCTATTTTAGAATTATCAAAACGAAATATATATATCTTCCATCAATGCTTGTTAATTATGCGTAACAAGATGGCCACCAAGGAAGGTAAATATTGTAGATGTGGGACCTATGTATATAAAGAAAACTATTCACTTTCCGACAAGTAGTTCCAAACCCTATATTCAGACTGAAGAACTAAACTATTATGGCTATGTGCTCACAGTCATAGTCTAAAAACTGATTTTCAAGTAAGCATTAAATGTTTTTGAACTGCTTAATGTATATCTATTAAAGCTAGGGCTGTCCCGATACAGATCTCAGCCGATACGATACATATTGCGATACGGTACTAGCGATATGCGATATCAACGATGCGATATAAAAATATATAAAGTAATGAAAAACGTAATATTAGTGTTTTTTGGGAACTCACTTGTTTGGTGCTAAAAATTAACTGTTAAAAAGGTGTAAAACTAAAAATTGTCTTGAACTTAAAGTCATCAATTTGACGCACATAATGTTAGTTGATATTGTGGAAATTGAATAATTATGAGAAATGTTATTTTAACAGAAGCAAGTTTTAATCTCTGTCCCATAAATGACCTTTTATCAAGAATAGAACCTAGCATATAAAATTGTTTAAAGAACCAGGGCTATGATTTTCAAATTGATTAAAAGCATTAAATTAATAAAGACTTCTGAAACCTTCAACTTTGATGTTATGATGACAAGACATGTGTGTTCAAAGGTTGCTAGTCACACCTCTATACTCGACATCGCGTAGACACTTCCTACAGGCAACTGTATGCTTCTTTGTTTCATTAAACGGCAAATCAAAACTGCAACCATATCTTTTGGTATAATTACATGGTGGCGTAATACAATTTTTAAGTCAATATCTACTTGACAAAATCTGAATATTCGAATAAAATTCACTGTCTAGTTTAACCTCACGCTGCGCAGATGTCTTTAAATAGAGTATGGCATCCCGGATATTAGATGAGTAAGCATTGTCAGAGTAAATTCGCAAATCTAGTTCAGTTGTTCAACATTCTAAGATTTTTTTAATATTTAAAAAAAAAAACGCGATAAGGCCGATATGGGACCTTCCGATACAATATGCATATCGTTCAATATATTGAGACAGTCCTAGTTAAAGATAAGAATGAACACATTTTTGTCACTTGAATTCCAAAAAATTGACAGTTACATTATTAAACAGTAAAATATAAAAATTCAAAGTTTGAGCACAAACTCAATTCAGCATCACTGAAAGTTTTAAAGGCACAGTGTCTGGTATGTATGATATGTTACCAAAATCAGTGAGAAATTAAAATATGCTTCAAAATCTATATTTTTAAAGAGCAACAGCTGGTATGATGATAGAGATATAAACATAAAAATCCTATAAAACAATTATGTACATTGCAGCTAGTGAACACAGAAAGATTCAACCGAAAATGATCAATAATACAGACCCCAACTCTGCTGCTGAACCACAACTGCCTAGCAAACTTAAAGGATCCTCTAAATCAGCATGGATTCCAAACCATATATACATAGATATTTTTGAAAATAGTTTTCACATGACCAACCAGGAAATCCAGAATAGTCCCATTCATAACCTTTTTGGAAGATCAACTGTTAGTGAAATAGCAGATTTTTGTGACACAAATATGGAATTCATGTTAAAAACCAAAATTCTATTTGAAAAGCTGGCATTGGTACCAGTTAACATTGTTCTCAGTGAGGATAGAGAACAGTTGTTTAGGAAGCTGCATGAACTCCGACTGAGCAAGGATTTGACTGAAATTGAAAAACTATTGAGAAGTGCTAAGTGCCCATATTTTGATGACATACGTGGCTATTTACAAATATTTATGCTAGAGATGACCAATTCTCTCCTCACCAGTTTATCAAAAAACATGGAAAAAATGTCCAAGGAGGATACCAAGCTGCTTTCAGATAATGACCAAAAAATTCTGTTCTACATATCTGGATACATTATACATGCTCTTAAAGCCAAGTACAACAGAATTCATAACCAACAGACAAGAAGCCTAAAGCTAAATGTAATAGAACGTCTAACATCAGATCAAAGTTCCGAAAAATTCATTGAAATGTATGCTTCATTCTTTGACAGAAAAAATAAAGGTGGTCTGCAGCGGCCATGTGATGAATTCTATCTCCTGACACGGTCCATGGAAAATACTTTTCGGAAAATCAGTCCAAATGAATCAATCCCTAAATCCATATCAAAATGTGCTATAGCAGAATATATCATGGAAGACTATATGGTTAAACATTACATAGAAACTTTATTCCCAACAACAGATTCTGAAATGATTGAGAATGGAAATGAACAGTCTCAATGCTATCTGGAAGACACTGTTTCTTTATTTATGACGATAAGGGGATTTGCGGTGGCACGTGTTGAAAGAAACAAACTGGCATTACGCAATAAAATCAGACAGTCATCAGCAATTAAATCTGGCAACAGTTTAAGGGGTGTATTAAAAGAAAAATGTCTCCATACTGGCACCCAAAATTAGAACCTCACATTCACTAAGTTAAGTAAAGCCAGCTATCTTGATAGAATGAAATATGGTTACATGCAACTATTAAATGTTAAATGTACCTGAATGCAACTGCAATGACTGTCTATATATTAGTCATGTTATATACCTAATAAATAGATTATTGATACATTTGATACTGTATTTTTTGTATACATTTTTATGCATTTTCTGCATTCAGAAAAAAATATATGCAAAATATGAAATATATCATTGTTTGTTGTTCTTTAAGGCGCCTTCATTGTATTATAGCCCAAAATATTTAGCTCAAAATGCGGACATATTTGGAAAACCTTTATCGTTATGTCATGAAAGAAAATGGTTGAATATATGATTTTTACAAAAATGACATACTTTTACAATGAATACAAGTGTAACTGTGTTATTTTCCCTGTAAGTTTGTATATAAGTCAATGAAAGTAGACCATTTTTCAGTATAAAGAAAATTATAATATTCATTTCACATTACCTCAGAAAATTATGCAAATACAATCTTTAACATAGCAACAAATCTTTCTTAAATGTGTAATGAAATTAATTGTATTTCCAAAAAACATATAGACTAAAATGCATAGACTTAAATGTGAATCATGCAACCCATATAGCAGTGTAGCTAACACATATATTAATGTACTATTATTTGAATAGAAATTCAGAAAAGAAGGGTATGTACTGGTATACTGTTTCAAGAATTAATGCATTAATATATACCAAATTCTTATCAAGACGACATAGACTAACGGCGACGTGGCAATTTTGTATGGTCAATTTCTTGCAACACCCTATGGGCCTCTGTGTTTCCACGCAGTGGTGCTAATGCTTGCGCACCAACTGTTCGTATATTTGTCAAAATATGACGAACTTCTTGAACTGTTGGGTTTTTGTTGTTTCCTCCTTTGTGCCTATAGTGACCAAAGTGTTGTTCTAGTGGATCCTGATTGAACACACTAGTCAACACAAACTGACAACCTTGATTTAACAAAAACTTGACACAAGAAACTATGGACAAGACCGAGAACCTTAGACCATCTATTGTCTGATAACTTAGCTGCATTCCAGACTTTTCTTTTTTTGTAAACTGACCCGGTCGTTGAGTTACACTTTCAGCCCAGGAGTCAAAATAATGCAAAAAGTCATTCTCCAACCAGACTAGCCTATCATCATCAGAGGAAGTGAAAGGATTTAAATCAGGGTTTCTCTTATTCCTCCCTTCAACAAGTGACCTGACATTCATAATATCAAAAAACTTATTCATATTTCTTATGAACTGGACAGTCTCAGACACACTTTCATTGTAATTATCTTGTAAAGCATTAGCTACACTGCTACTCATTACCTGAGCTGCAAGATTCACCTTCATGTAAGAGAATGCATTTAAGTCTATATGTTTTCTAGAAAGTTTTGGACAAGGGGTGTACATATTAAATTCACAATGTTCTTCGAAGAGACGGACAATATGCATCCAGGAAATATCTTTCCCATTTCTCCAAAGTCTTCTTGTATTACGGTGGGAGTATGAATTACTAAAGCAATTTCGTGTAGTCTTTAACAGATGCGGCACATCTGATATAAAGAAAAGATTACGACTTGGATCTATTGGATTAACTGAATAATTTACACTGTTATATCCAGGCAGTTTGTGCATGTGGAAGAATTTTCTGTTTGCAGTTGCACCGTCACATGTCAAGAAAATCACCCGCAATTTAATATGTTGTTCTAGAGCGATAATTGCTGTCCAAATAATTGGATATAAAAAGTCTGCAGAGATGCTTTGAGTAGCAAACGCTGCAAGGGGAAATTGCAAAGAGGTTGCAACTCCTCTGACCATCAAAACTAAAATGCACTTGGCAATACGATTGTCCCTCTCACTTACACAATTCTCCATCTGCATTATATTATTTCCAATAACATCCAAATTGCAGTAACCAATAAGTTCTCCAGATGATTTGTCATACACTAAATCTTCTTTCACACTGATCTCATCGAACAGTATACCCACATAATTCCTCCACTCTTCCTCAAACATTTTGTGCTTGTCAGCTTCATCTTTCAGAAGTCTCAAAACATCTGCATTCAACCCTAAATCACTTTTAATGTAATGCGAGTAGTCGAACAAAGTTCTATTGCTAGGTAGTTGTATAAAACCGGCATCTCTAATTGCGTCATATGCTGCTTGGGATTTCTGCCGAATAAAAAGACACCACTTAATAATCATTGGATGCCATCTCATCCCTTGCTTTCCACTCTCTTGATGTTTCAACTGCTGACTCCAGAATAATCGCTGGTATGATGCTTCATCAGGAAATGCAGTTTCGACGTCTTTTTGACACGATGCCATCAAATCCTGCATTTCAATATCTTGGAACTTCCCAAGCTGAATTCCGTCTGTTGATATGGATCTTTTGATTTTTCTTTGTAATTTCTCATTTTCAGCTTGGAGACATGTTATTTTTTCTTTTTGCTGCTCTATTTTCTTAATTAGTAACTCTCTTGGCAGTTCAGTATGTTTATGGTAAGAGGATGTTAAGTCTATATTTGATTTGAGCAGAGTGTCGTATCGTTCCTTTCGCTGTTTTAAAGCTCTTCTGTATTTTGTACAGGCACTACATCTCAAACCATTAACCAGCAATGAACAAGTAACAGTTCTAATGGTTGAGTCATACTTATTCTGTCCCTGACAAGCTAAGAAATCCCCTTCACGATAAGCTATCACAGTTGGATCGGTGTTACTTGATAAACCAGCACCGACTGGTATCAATGAAGTGAAGAGTTCTTCCGGATTACCGATACAAACTGTGTATTCAGATATCACTTCAAGAGCAAATAAGACATCACTAGCTGTGTTAAAGGTCTGAGGTAATTTGTCTCTCAAAGGGTGGTTGTCAGGGAGGTGCTTATTGTGAACAAGCACAGAAATACTGCCTTCTTCATTTATTTCCACTTTTAATTTCACACAAGTCTTTTCCTCATCCTTGTAAAATGTAAGTATTTCAACCGCTTCAGTATTACTATTCAACAAGAATGGTATCGGAAGTTTGATCAAGTCCCTTTTTAACATTTGACACCTGGTAAGAACATTAAAACTTTTATTATCCATTTCATGTTCTAATTCACACTGGATTTCTTTACTGTGATAAGTAACACAACTGATTTGTTCACACTGAACTTCTTTGTTCTGAGTTGGAATATTTTCTTCAATTTCATCAACACAACAAAATCCATCATTCATAACATCTTGTTCAGAATCATTAAGTTCAAATGAATGATGACGAGATGCATGATTCAGCATGTCTTCCTTTACTGTAGGAATATCTTCAGGATCTTCACAAAATCCTTGATTTAAAACATCACAAGGTTCATACCGAGGCTGTTTGAACTTCCTCTGTACACCATACGATATCCTCTTTCTTCGTGGCATTTTGTCTGAAAAAGAAACAGGCAATACAATTACTGAAATAATTTACATATTCATGATATACACCAATTGAATTGACATTAAGCTAAATGGTATCTTATTTTCATGTGCACTGCCACTGAGTGCTAGACACTGTACTGTTATAAGTTTTAGATATTCTACACATGTAGGCAACTGTGAAACCTAGTTGTGCAACAATATATCGGTATATTGCTATAATGCACGAGGACGATACATAATGCCCAGCAATATATGTAAATGTTAAGTTGGTCCGTTTGACACATAGATGTTCAGCGCGTTGCTTATCTAATGATATGTCATCACATATAAATATCTACATGTACCATATTGAAAAAAAATACTAACAAATATCATATTCCCCCCCCCCCCCCCGGTAGTTTTTGGACTTGATTTTTATGAAAATCAAGTCCTTTGTAATCGTTGACTTGTATTTTGTCGCTGGACTCCATAACAGCTTGGTTAAAAGAATGCCATATAAAGGAAATAGCACGCAACTAAATGGTGTGTTTATATAGAAGTATCTGGAATATTTCCCCAATTAAGTGTGTCAGATCTAAATATATTTCAAATCATTTTATTGTAACTACATGGAAAGAGTCATGTATCTAAATAAGTGCTTGTCGGTAGATACATGAGATATTCAAATGCGTAGAATTGAAACCGCGTATTCACTGTCCAATGAAATTTCTTGCCGTAAAAGTAGTTCTACTTTCGGTTTTTGTTCGATAGTTCAGAAACATCTCTACGGACGTATTCATGCATTTGCAACAATCTACCATCGATGTATGTGTTTTGTGCCTTTCTAACATTTCTTGATATTACAAAGCGAATTTATATCTAATCGTATTTCCGTGATATTCACACCAACTAGTGTTAGTTTGATGACAGAATCACTATTTATAGACTCGCTCCCTGCAGTGGCTAGTAGCAAAGCGTAGCCGGTGTGGGGAGTTTGATTTAATCATCGAAGGTTGAATGTTTAAACTGTGGCTTACGCTAGGCTAGCGCTAGCCGATCGCCAAATCGCTATTGGCGAGTCAAAGTCGAATCTGGCGAGTTAAAATTCTCAAATGGGCAACAAAAATCGCCAGACAATTTGCTATTTGGCGATTATAACAGGCCTTGATAATCCAATACTTTAATCTCAACTACGCACTTTTACACTGCAGACAGCAGTAATATGTGTGACAAACGATGCATGTCGATTGTTTACATCTGTCAACACCAATTTTAATTGCCCCAGGCGGTCATTCATAATGCAGATGACTCTTCTATCAAAACAATCGCGAGTGCACCGTGGTAGTGAAAAAGGTCCGTACCATACCGGTACAGTCCGGGTTGTATTTTCCGAAAATTGCTTTGCACTTTCCTGAACAATCTCGGGTTTTGTAAGTTTTTATTGACAATTTACTACAAAAGTACAATGTCATGTTCAATTTAGCAGTATGACCATCAAAATATAAAAAAACTTGTTGATTTTCAAGCATGGTTGTTAAATTTACACTTCACTACAAGTATACGAATTTCGGACAACACATTTCGGATAACAGCATTTATTGAGTAATTTGTGTAAACCTGTTCTATTTGTTAATGATAAATGTGGTATATCATCCTTGATATATGATAATATGGCACACATTTATGATGAAATCATCATTTGCCAGGGCAGCACTGTTACTGTTAGTCTTATGAAAATCATAATGCAGTTTTAATGTTGGATTGATTATTATAAGTTCATAATGACATCACCATTTGCAATTTAATAATATTGCAGCTCAACAAAGTAAAAGATATTAGAGCCAAAATATTGAAGTTACCATCTGCAATTTTGTGAAAGAGATTCATCTTCTTTTCCTACCAATCAACTCAACTCACAAAAAAATTAGTCATGTTGATTATAATGCTTTTGGGTGTATAGATTTGTTTCAAGACAAAATCTGAGCAATAAAATGTGAAATGAACTCATGCCTAGATAGCCACTGCCTTTAAATAATATCAATTACTTTGCTGTTATTCAAGTATGTCAAAGACTCATGTCTGATAGAGTACATATGATATAAAAGCAACATCTAAATAGTTGCAGCATGTCAAAACATAAATAAACCAAGTGACTACATTGCCCATTCAGTCCAGAAAATAGCATGGAAAGTGTCAGTGCAGTAACAGGCATATAAAGTCATATTTCGTGGTAATTGAACTGGTCTAATAATTAGCCAATGTGACCTGATTTGGATATTAAGAAATCCGGGTTAATAGCCAGACGATTATATGTCTGGCTACTAAGAATTTTTGGCTAGCGCTAGCCTAGTTACGAATAATAATTCGTGTCGCTAAATACGAACGTAAATTACTGGATACATGCTTTTAAAAATTGCTGTTTAAGAGTTCCTTTTACGCCAGATTATTTAGAATTACATAATCACGTCTAAATTTCATGCAACATCGGGTCAACTATAGGTCATATAGGTCTTACTCTACTGTGTCAGGACCTTTTTGATTTAAGTGACCCTGAATGTGTTCAATTAAATTGTCTTCAATTAATGTGCTAATCATTAAACTTTCCAATATCAGACTTTGTTCATCTTAAAATTTTAGCAAAGGGACTATAGTAAAGCCTTAGTGTATGTCATTTACCATAGTACATGCATATGACCTGCATTACAATATGAATGAAAAATCGGTCTGTTATTTTAAATGTTAAAATATTTGTATGGGCTCGAACGATGTGGGTACACATTTCTCTCTTTTGCCTTGTACGGTAAAAATCAAGTCCGACAGTAATTTCAGTACTTTGATTTTCAATGTCATACATTTTGTTATTTTGATCATTTATGACATATTATTAGTTTAGCAACGCGCCCAACACCTATGATGCTGGTGCTTAAGCTCTTGTTTATGTGTCAATCATTAGATAATACTATAATTATTATTGAATTATTATTATTATTATCATGACATTATGTAACATCAGCAAGGTCAGTGCATATGACATCTAGCAGGATCTGTACCAGTAATTTAAACTGTCTCTTGTCAAAAAATAGAGTAAAAATCAAACAACAAAATTTCATTTTCAGTTTGGCAGGCCTTTGAAGTTAACATCAAGTGGCTTAATTTTGTGAAAATTTATATTGTTTACAATATTAGATGTTAATTAGTGCAATCATCAAGGGAATTACTGGTACCAGAACAGTATGGGTCCTTAGATATCATCAGAAACATGTGTCACCAAAAGTTTTATGGTCATGCATTGTTTACTACAGCTGTCATGTGTGACACTTCAAGACTACTGTGTACAATCAGATAAGATTCAAGAATGAAAAATCCATTCTTTGATAAAATAATGAGTTTGAGAAAAAGAAATACCCAATAAATCACAAAGTTTACATAAAAAACTACAGGTGTCAATTGAATCAGTAGAAAACTAGAAAAAAATATAATTATATATTTAACTTTTCTTGTATAGATAAACACAAAATTTTAATAGTTTCAAGGGCTAAAATTAAATATTTCAAAGAATATACATTAAAACAGACAAAATATATTGATATATTTGTATACTAGTTTGTGTGTGTTTGTGACAGATTTCAGTCTAAATTACTGGAAATAAAGAAATCAAATGATCCTTATGCAAGTTTTACTATACAGTTTTGATGTGATGACTCGGCCTAGAATTTAACTGAAACTTTCAGTCTTTAAAGGGTAACTGATTTAAATTCATCCTCATTTGAAACTGTTGAAACTTCGGGCAACCATCAATCAAACATTATCACAGTCTAAAATAATGGAATTATAGAACTCGGCCAGGAATTTCACTGAAACTTTCAGTCTTTAAAGCTTAACCATTTTAAATTTGAATTCAGAGGCAAATATCCTCATTTGAGAGTGTTGAAACTTCGGGAAACCATCAACCACATATAAACAAAGTCAAAATAACTTGAATGAATGAAATCAAACTAATTTGATGCAGTTAATGTAGACAATTGTAAACCTGTAAGGTATTATCATTCAAAGTTTATACCCTCAGGCAGTATGATATGCTAGTTCTAGATGTGTGAATGACTACAAAAGGGACCCCAGTCAATCAGTTGTGAAAACACTGCATTGTGGATGAGTGACCTGGGATGATTAGTTTAATCCCTTTATAGATGACCATTATGCAATCAGTACCTCATGAAAACAGTACTGCAATTTCATAATGAGCTCCAATTAACAAAGGGCCATAAAGCCTCATGGAACACTGAGCCAAGCATGCATGACATGTGTCTTATGAACAATGGGTCATTTGTATTCCGCAGTATAGGGTAATAAAACAGGGTGATTGACTGACTAGCTTCTATTTGCATAATCAGTTACTCCATGCATATAAAACAACAGGAAATTAGTCATAAACTAATTATCAACATAAAAAATATATAATCAAGATGTAAAGTCTACAGTAGTGATTGTATCAGTCCATGAAAATTTCATCAATCAGAGGCAATAGTCAGCGTTTATTCAATTAGAACTGATTAAATGAGAAATGACCAAAGATGTTAGTGCATAAATTTAACACCCCTTACACCAACTGAATAGCAAAATAAAATAATGAAATATTAAAAGATTTAACTTTATTTAGATGTTTGAGTAAATATCGCATCAAAATATACTATTAAACAAACCAAACTAGACCAGAACTAAGCTGCATTTACTGATACAGCAGTTTTTAACGACAAGAACGATAACTCTGCAGAATTAATTATCCGTTGACGAAATGGGAGCATCAGCATCGTCACGTCAATGACCATTCCTCGATGATTCATTGAATAAATGATTAATCAGAACATCACTAGTCTACAGACACTAAACTGACCAGGATCAGACAGGATTAGTCTGATGGCAATGAAACAAGAGATTAGACTTCTAGAGGCTTTATAGAAACTGTTCAATGCCTTTTACTTGCATATAAAAAAATATGGGCCACCTCCTCATGTTAGACAAATAAGAATAATGCACTGGAGAAATTTCTTTAGTTCCTTGTAAGTAAATGGAAAATTGTCCCCAGACAAGGTCAATATCTAAACAAGAGGGCCATGATGGCCCTATAAATGCTCACCAGGAGAAAAGGTTATTTGGAGATGAACATTGTTGAAGCTAGGCCTTGTGGTTTCGGAGATTTAAAAAAATTTCCTATATAAATCTATATAAATCAAGTGACTCCTGGGGCGGGTCCAATTTAGACCCTAGGGCAATAATTTGAACAAACTTGGTAGAGGTCCACTAGACAATGCTACATACCAAATATCTTAGCTCTAGGCCTTGTGGTTTCGGAGAAGAAGATTTTTTAAATTTTCCTATATAAAATAGAATAGGATCATTCCAGCAAAGTTTGGTTGCAATCGGCATAGCGGTGTAGGAGATGTTGTTTTAAGTAAAACTTGACGCCACTTCACGACGAACGCAGGGTGATCACAAAAGCTCACCCTGAGCAATCTGGGGCCTAAATTAAAAGATTGTTTGTTTACCGCTTCCGGCCGACCCGACAAAAATCCGCCGGTCCAAAAATTTTTTTTACTAAAAAAATAATGCTTTTTTTTTTTTATTACTTGTGTAATATTTCTTTCGTGAATCTAAGTCAAATGCCATTTGGTTTCTTCGACACATGTGCTTACAGTTGTATATTTGACATCCTTTATTCCGTCGACAACCCATAAGCACGTGATTGGCGATGTCGCCTCTTTACTCTTAACATGATACTAATTTCTCGCCAATAACAGCGTTATTCACACATTATTTAATTGCGCTGTTGTGAACAAATTATTACCTGATATTAAAGTGTGAAAAATTAGCGTTGACACAAATTATAATCAACAAGTGTTGAGAACTTAATAGTACGGAGTTGATGAGCTTTAATTAATCTGTCAACTTTCGTATATTATTGCGCGAAATAATATTAAAGTGTAAACAGTGGACTGGTTTTATTGATTAGAGCACCGAGCTACATAGGTAAAATGAGAAACTGCGACTCGGTCTAAATTCTCGCCCTGGTACTCGATATATAAAACACTAAAAATAGACATATTAATCTCGCCCTGTACGTAACGCTGCATATGTAAAACATGGCTACACAGTTTACAAAATCGCTTAGCAATTCACCGGTTTTCTACATATTTACTTCAAGAATGGGATTTCCTACTTCACAAAATACAATCAAATGCCTGGATTTCTGTCCGTCTTGGCCGACGGATTTAGTAAGAGTTAACTTATCATGTGACTGTTTTCGGAAAATGAACGGTCAACAAAAAGCGAAAGTAGAAGAAACATTCACAATAAATATCATTTTAGCTATTTGAGAGTCGGCTTCAGACGTTCGTGAATCACCATGGCCCTTAGCGATCAAAGATTACCGTCTGATAAAATGTCATAAAACGCAATGAATATATAGCGACATTGCGGTGATTAGCGTTTTTCAAGATCGATGCCACAAAACGGGTGATAATTGCCGATTACGAACGCCGTTTTTGGACAAATCACCCTATGTGGGGATCGTCATGTAGACAATTATACAGTATAGTATATATAAAAAAAAAAGATTTTACCTACCTACCGACCCAACCCAAAAAGTATGGGTCGGAAGTGGCAAACAAACAATTAATTAAGGGTGGCCTGGTGAGCTAAAAAGTGGATGTTTTTTACCATGAAACTTCACATGGTACGGTACTACTAGTTCCTCTGATGGCATTGATTGATCCATTTACATTCACTAAGCTTCACTTAATACATAGGAGAGACATATCCACTAATTCATATTTATATCAAATTATGTGCACAAAATCTTTCAATGACAAGGTCGTAGGGATAAAATTCCTTCACATTATTTCTTACCTCGATTAATGGGGTCGAAATGCTATCTATGTTTAAAAAGTTGCTGACAATTATTCATTTGATAGGACCCTTTAACAAACAAATTGTCAACAATTTAAAAGTTCATAAGCTTCGATTAACTTCGAGTTATAAGCTAAATATTACTCATTTTTCGTTCTTCAGTCGCCAATACTCTTGTGCATATAGACGCTTATTAACCAAGCAATAGTGAATACGAAAAACGCCCAAGTGATCTAGATGCTGGGATGTGCTAACAGCCATCCTAATCCATACCCCCCCCCTATAAAAACTCATCAGATTTACATTGATCTCAAAAGTGCCCCTGGCGGCTTAAAATCCGGATTTCCTGAATATTAGAACCCCTGTAATATACGTACATTACCTGAAATAATAATTATTGCACTCTACAGATCATTAATATCGAAACTATTTAGACTTGACGATATATTGAGTATAACCACAGGATCCAAAAAATAGTGTCAGAAAAGCTGACTTCATGTTTCTAATAGCATACACTCATGTAGCTTTGGGATAGTTATAGCATTAACTAGAAAGCATTGATTTATGTTTAAAAAGAAAAGATAAAAATTTGATTACATGACTTTGTATGTAATAATTGAAAATTGAGCGAAAACCCCTGCCTGATTGTTTTCGATGATCACTTATCAAAATGGACAGATTATGCATCCCTAATGCTGGAGGTTAATCTAACCTGACCGACTCTACTTGAAACCTGTATGTATAAGTTTATGTACAAAGATATTCTTCGGTGTAATTGCTTTTCCACAACTTGATGTAGAGTAAAAATAGACGAGACAGGGCCTTTTTTCTAAAACTTGGGAAGGGGCCTTAGCCTTTCATTCTGGGAAATTCAAGTGTGACATTTGGGCAAATGGAAGGCAAGCCAAGTTAGAATAGCATTGTATTTTGAGAATTTCTTGCCTCATATTAGGGAAAAAACAGCCTTTTTGCAATTGGAAATTCACCCTATTTCGGCCTCTGTTATAGAAGAAAAAATGGCCCCAAACAATAACTCCGATACCTCAAATAGTATCCATAATTTGTTCTCAATTGCTTCTAAATACTGCATTAGTCTGGTTTTCGACATTCATACAGAATGCTGATGAACTTGAATACTAAAGCCAGAGAGAGACTGAAGATTAAATTAGTCTGGTTCTCAACATTCTTACAAAATGCTACTTTCAATTCACTTGAACACGAAAGCCAGATAGATCACACATAGCCAAATAACTAAACACAATCCAAAGTACAAATGTACCTGCAGCTTGGCATGGAATCTCACTCGAGTTGTAAGAATTTAAGGTTGAGTTCATTTTAAAACATAAAGTAAGACATTGTACATGTAATCAAATCTGAGAGCATTAAAACTTCTGACAACCAACAATCACACAACAAAGTCTAAATTACTTGAGCAGTCTAAGAAATTAGCAGTTGTCCGGGACAACCAATTTTTCATTTGGACAACCAAAACTTTGTTCGGCAGGGCTCGACACTAACAATGGATCAGTTAGCCTGAGGCTATGTATTTTTCCAAGGACTAACTAGGTTTCCAAGCCGGGTATCCCATCACGCTATCAGAAGTTTGGGTGACCTGAATTCTATAAATTTAAGTAAAATAGATAAAAAAGCTTACAAACTTTGGTTAGCTAGCTAGATCTCATGTAACCATGATGTAACCTGTATAACTTTGTCCAATACATTTGTGAAAATCTGATGTTTATACTTCTCTTGTATTCTAATAATGTACACTCCATATATAAGCATTTAAATGAAATGACAAACACATAAGTTATGTATTAAAATGAGCACTACCCATAATTTTCAAGGACTTCCTCATTTTCTATGCAGGTAGTCCTGCTGACTTACTCTTTAAAAAGTTAGTGTTGACCACTTTTCGGACAACCAAATTGTCATTAATAAATCAAAGCAAAAGCAGCTAAAATTTCTATTTCTGGCAACCATCAATCACATATTATCACAGTTTAAATTGCATGAGTTATAGAAATCAAACCATTAGTTCTCAAGTTTTAGCGAGTACAGTTTTGATAATCTGACTCAGTCCGGTATTTCACTGAAACTCCCAGTCTTCTAAGGGTAACCATTTTAAATTTAAATTTTGAAACAGATATGCTCATTTGAGAGACCTGAAACTTCTGGCAACCATCAATCACATATTATCACAGTTTAAATTGCATGAGTTATAGAAATCAAACCATTAGTTCTCAAGTTTTAGCGAGTACAGTTTTGATAATCTGACTCAGTCCGGTATTTCACTGAAACTCCCAGTCTTCTAAGGGTAACCATTTTAAATTTCAATTTTGAAACAGATATGCTCATTTGAGAGACCTGAAACTTCTGGCAACCATCAATCACATATTATCACAGTTTAAATTGCATGAGTTATAGAAATCAAACCATTAGTTCTCAAGTTTTAGCGAGTACAGTTTTGATAATCTGACTCAGTCCGGTATTTCACTGAAACTCCCAGTCTTCTAAGGGTAACCATTTTAAATTTCAATTTTGAAACAGATATGCTCATTTGAGAGACCTGAAACTTCTGGCAACCATCAATCACATATTATCACAGTTTAAATTGCATGAGTTATAGAAATCAAACCATTAGTTCTCAAGTTTTAGCGAGTACAGTTTTGATAATCTGGCGCAGTCCGGTATTTCACTGAAACTCCCAGTCTTCTAAGGGTAACCATTTTAAATTTCAATTTTGAAACAGATATGCTCATTTGAGAGACCTGAAACTTCTGGCAACCATCAATCACATATTATCACAGTTTAAATTGCATGAGTTATAGAAATCAAACCATCAGTTCTCAAGTTTTAGCGAGTACAGTTTTGATAATCTGGCTCAGTCCGGTATTTCACTGAAACTCCCAGTCTTCTAAGGGTAACCATTTTAAATTTAAATTTTGAAACAGGTATGCTCATTTGAGAGACTTGAAACTTCTGGCAACCATCAACCACATATTATCAAAGATTAAATTGCATGAGTTATAGAAATCAAACCATTAGTTCTCAAGTTTTAGCGAGTACAGTTTTGATAATCTGGCGCAGTCCGGTATTTCACTGAAACTCCCAGTCTTCTAAGGGTAACCATTTTAAATTTCAATTTTGAAACAGATATGCTCATTTGAGAGACCTGAAACTTCTGGCAACCATCAATCACATATTATCACAGTTTAAATTGCATGAGTTATAGAAATCAAACCATTAGTTCTCAAGTTTTAGCGAGTACAGTTTTGATAATCTGACTCAGTCCGGTATTTCACTGAAACTCCCAGTCTTCTAAGGGTAACCATTTTAAATTTCAATTTTGAAACAGATATGCTCATTTGAGAGACCTGAAACTTCTGGCAACCATCAATCACATATTATCACAGTTTAAATTGCATGAGTTATAGAAATCAAACCATTAGTTCTCAAGTTTTAGCGAGTACAGTTTTGATAATCTGGCGCAGTCCGGTATTTCACTGAAACTCCCAGTCTTCTAAGGGTAACCATTTTAAATTTCAATTTTGAAACAGATATATTCATTTGAGAGACTTGAAACTTCTGGCAACCATCAATCACATATTATCACAGTTTAAATTGCATGAGTTATAGAAATCAAACCATTAGTTCTCAAGTTTTAGCGAGTACAGTTTTGATAATCTGGCGCATTCCGGTATTTCACTGAAACTCCCAGTCTTCTAAGGGTAACCATTTTAAATTTCAATTTTGAAACAGATATGCTCATTTGAGAGACCTGAAACTTCTGGCAACCATCAATCACATATTATCACAGTTTAAATTGCATGAGTTATAGAAATCAAACCATTAGTTCTCAAGTTTTAGCGAGTACAGTTTTGATAATCTGGCTTGGCCTGGGATTTCACTGAAAATTCCAGTATTTTAAGGGTAACCATTTTAAATTTGAATTTTGAAACAGATATATTCATTTGAGAGACCTGAAACTTCTGGCAACCATTAATCACATATTATCACAGTTTAAATTGCATGAGTTATAGAAATCAAACCATCAGTTCTCAAGTTTTAGCGAGTACAGTTTTGATAATCTGGCGCAGTCCGGTATTTCACTGAAACTCCCAGTCTTCTAAGGGTTACCATTTTAAATTTAAATTTTGAAACAGGTATGCTCATTTGAGAGACTTGAAACTTCTGGCAACCATCAATCACATATTATCACAGTTTAAATTGCATGAGTTATAGAAATCAAACCATTAGTTCTCAAGTTTTAGCGAGTACAGTTTTGATAATCTGACTCAGTCCGGTATTTCACTGAAACTCCCAGTCTTCTAAGGGTAACCATTTTAAATTTCAATTTTGAAACAGATATGCTCATTTGAGAGACCTGAAACTTCTGGCAACCATCAATCACATATTATCACAGTTTAAATTGCATGAGTTATAGAAATCAAACCATTAGTTCTCAAGTTTTAGCGAGTACAGTTTTGATAATCTGGCTCAGTCCGGTATTTAACTGAAACTCCCAGTCTTCTAAGGGTAACCATTTTAAATTTCAATTTTGAAACAGGTATGCTCATTTGAGAGACTTGAAACTTCTGGCAACCATCAATCACATATTATCACAGTTTAAATTGCATGAGTTATAGAAATCAAACCATCAGTTCTCAAGTTTTAGCGAGTACAGTTTTGATAATCTGGCGCAGTCCGGTATTTCACTGAAACTCCCAGTCTTCTAAGGGTAACCATTTTAAATTTCAATTTTGAAACAGATATGCTCATTTGAGAGACCTGAAACTTCTGGCAACCATCAATCACATATTATCACAGTTTAAATTGCATGAGTTATAGAAATCAAACCATTAGTTCTCAAGTTTTAGCGAGTACAGTTTTGATAATCTGGCTCAGTCCGGTATTTAACTAAAACTCCCAGTCTTCTAAGGGTAACCATTTTAAATTTGAATTTTGAAACAGATATATTCATTTGAGAGACCTGAAACTTCTGGCAACCATCAATCACATATTATCACAGTTTAAATTGCATGAGTTATAGAAATCAAACCATCAGTTCTCAAGTTTTAGCGAGTACAGTTTTGATAATCTGGCTCAGTCCGGTATTTCACTGAAACTCCCAGTCTTCTAAGGGTAACCATTTTAAATTTAAATTTTGAAACAGGTATGCTCATTTGAGAGACTTGAAACTTCTGGCAACCATCAACCACATATTATCAAAGATTAAATTGCATGAGTTATAGAAATCAAACCACCAGTTCTCAAGTTTTAGCGAGTACAGTTTTGATAATCTGGCGCAGGGTGGTATTCACTGAAACTCCCAGTCTTCTAAGGGTAACCATTTTAAATTTCAATTTTGAAACAGATATGCTCATTTGAGAGAGTTGAAACTTCGGGCAACCATCAATCACATATAAACGAAGTCAAAATAACTTGAGTTATAGAATTCAAACCAATAGTTCTCAAGTTTTAGTGAGTACAGTTTTGATGTTCTGGCTCGACATGGAATTTCACTAAAATTGTCAGACTTTCACAAAGTCTGAGAGCGACATGTTAAACCTTAACTTAAGACTAATATTCTATGTTATTCTATTAGTAATGGACTTGTCTGACAAACAAAATAACGTACAAAAGTCACAAGTTGTTGAAAATAGCACAACATCTAAAGTTTTCGAAGGCATTTCCCCACCCACCGCAGTCACACGAACAAAATGTAAATATTACTTACCAAGTTATCAACGCAGCTGTATTGAATCGTCAATGGACTCATCAATTCTACTGTATATATATATAAACACACACACAAAATTATCAAATAATAATTATCTAAATATAATGCAATTCAACAGTCGATAATTACGAAGTAAAGC
Source organism: Lutraria lutraria (assembly GCA_964023205.1). NCBI lineage: Eukaryota > Metazoa > Mollusca > Bivalvia > Venerida > Mactridae > Lutraria > Lutraria lutraria. The sequence goes on along the minus strand of OZ026837.1, from coordinate 16,343,597 downwards.
TTATAAACAATTGTTTCTCAATGATTCAAAATGGCGGATGACGCTTGCGGTTGTAGATCGCGTGAGAAATCCCGCTGCATACGAGATTTCCCGGTATTTCCTTATCTCAAAGAACGAGTTGCCTATCTCTTGTATATACGTCTCTGAGGATATGTATCGCAGTAAATATTGCAAGTTGTCATTAAATAAAGAATAATGAATAAGCATTCACATACAGCCTTGGGTAATAATGCAGTTTATTGGTGATAGTGTTGTCTGGAACCACACTTAGAAAGAATTTGTTCTTATTTAGCAGTGTCTAAACAATTAATACATGTATTATAATGTATATGTGCAAAGTTGATAATACAAGTTTGACCAGTTTTTAGACATGAATTATATTTGGACTTATTTAAAGTCCAGTTATTTAAGCTAAATCCAATATATTGGTATGATGAAAAAATATTGTGTTATTGATATTGTCTAGCTGATATCGCAATAATGATAAACCGATAAAAGCTACCAACTCTATTCAGCGTTTTGATATTCGCAAATGACCAAAAAAAAATTAATTATTTATCAATAGTAAATTATCCTATATTTACATAATGATTTTGAGATTTTCCAGACATTCAGCACAAAAACAGTATTCTATTTATATGTATACACATTTAAATAAAACAGCAAAAGGTTTATTGTTTGTAACTTTTTTAGCAACATTCAGGTGCATTTAGACATAGTAGGATTCCCCGGAATATTCATACACATGTACAAATTATCTATGAATACTCACTCAGAATAGAACATTAACATAATGAAATTTCTCAATATTCAATACAAAATATTCAGCAGTATTCATGCATGTAGATAAACTTTTGAATAGCATAAGTTTATTTGTTGGTTACTTTTTAATAGCAAAACATAATGGTGTACTTAGGCATAGATGAAATATGATAACTTATAGATATACATGTATAATAACTACATCTTCACCTATATTTATACAACAGTTGTAAACTGAAATACATCTGCTTGCAAGTCGGATGCCCTACCAACTAAGCTCATCGGGCTGGTGAATATCTTAGCCAATTTATGAATATTATATGAATATAATATGAATATAATATACGACAAAAAATTGATGCTACAATCCTCCTTCCTTTTTATTCTAAGTAACTCACTGCGACAACAACAGACTCGACTAACCCAGCATTTACTTCACCCTAGCTCTATGATAAAGTACCCGGTGTGGGGCTCAAAACTGTGACCCCCTGCTTGCAAGTCAGATGCTCTACAGTCTACTGAGTTATTCGGGCTGGTAAATATCCCAGTTGATCGATAATTAATATACCAGACTGCTACAATGTAAAATTAAGTAAGTTATCATGCCCAACAGCTTTTAACTGAGGATTTTGATTTCACAAAGATACTTTGTTCTTTGTTGTAATGCGGCAGACAGGCCAAATTGAGGAAGTGTCTTATTGCCACAAATAAGTTCAGACTAAATAGTTATCAGATAGGCCCTCCTGGACACATTCAAATAACAAAGCCTATCTAAAAATTCACCAATCAATTTTAAATTATGCTGAGAGAAGGTGCAAATATAAAATAAATTGTAATCACCTGATAGCAGGGGAGACCCTTGCTTTATTATTCTGCATATGTCTGTAGTAATTAATTCTAATCGTTTGCAGCATTGAGCGAAGCACAAAATCATAAAGCATATGTTGACCGATTAGTATACTGACCAATCATACACGATAAGCTTGTGTGCTCGCCATTCATTAATCCAAGTCTGTAACAGTAAGTTTTTATTCTCTCAAGTTCCTAGCACTTTCACGGCCTAATCCGTTAGCTTTATTAATTATCCTTGCTGTATGAATATTCCTCTATTATTCATTGATCTTTACACGGAAGGTTGCACACTTGATTATGTTTGTTTAGCTTAAAATTACTGTTAATATGTAGACCTCTAAACAGTGACAGTTCCAGAAGAAGCCATTTTGGGTATCACGTGCCTTACGTCGCTAGGAAACGAGCGAAGGTTTTGCATCCTAAGTATTTCAATGAACAGAAAGATACGTGTATAAACACCCGACAAGAACTGTCAGGTTTACTTTAATCCTACGTTAACGAATATTTAGATGCATTAATTACCTAGGCCTACTGATTTGTTCAATGTTCCTGGATTTAACCAGTCCAAATGCGAGGTATATGATTTATTGACCAGGCAGTCTGGACAGTGCAGTACTGGGTAATAAAGCAGACCGGGTCGTAGCTTCTGCTTATATTAATATCAGTTGGCATATAAAATCAGCAGGATGTTAATTAGTCGTAAAGTTATTATCAGTACCAATCAATGGATTTCTACTGCAACATCTAACATGCACACATGATAAGACAGATAAGGCAAAAAAACCATTCAGAGATTCGACCTCCCGTGGCCCTACTACGACCTCCCGCAGCTTTTGGAGTCACTTACATCTAGGAGCTACATATATAGCTACCCAGTACTGCTGTCCATGACTGTCGCAAATTTATAAGCCTTGTGCTGCTATGTTAGGTATATCTAGACGTGTTATTTTACTAAGTGCTACTTTTTACTCAATTATTTAAAGTATTGATACCGTGCATAACGTCAAAAAATCTAGCCAATAATTAAATTAGTTTTTATTACTAAAAATTATGAGAATTTTACCGCAAACTTGTTGTATAATTGTGCATGTATTAACTGTAGAAATCTGTCCCGATTCTGCAGTATAGTTTTATTTTAATTTTCTAATGATATACTTTTTAATATATATATATAGGTGTTAAGTAAGCTATAAACAGTATGTTTGTTTCGCAACGAATACTTATTTATTTATTTGTATGATCATCTGTAATATTGGCTGTGTACAACTTGGTATGTACCAATGTATTATGTATACTACCTACCGTGTGTCCGATTAAACTATATTTGATAACATTTAGCATTAAAATGATTGCGATAATTACAGTTTGCATCCAATATTAAATATATATAGTAGGTATTTGTTGCCAGAAATTACGAAATTGACTCTTAGATTAGAATCTACCCCATATTGTGTTTTTAAACAACGTGCTATAGACGTATTTTTTCATTCTTGGTATAATAGTATTTCGACAAGTATATAATATATATATATAATGAAAAATAACTAACATTCCATAGGTATTATTATAGATTTCAAATGCCGACCGGTTTCGTCACTGACTCAGGGTGTTTAATGCCCTGATGAGTCAGTGACGAAACCGGTCGGCATTTGAAATATATAATAATACCTATGGAATGTTAGTTATTTTTCATTATTAATTTGCTTGACTCGGATATATTTTTTAACATTTTATATATATATCTTTATTTCCTCCAACCACGGGGAGTATATACTATAATACATTGTACATATTACCGTTAATAAACAATAATATAATAAATCACAATCAATGAATATTCGCCTTACAACATAAGCAGGATGAATTCACATAATTCAATGCTCTAGCATTTATCATATGTCTGATATGTAGTTCAAATGACATCGAAGATGATTACCACTTTGCTATATATAAATATTCGTAAGCACTTTTTAAAACCATACTATTATGTTTGCCCAAGTGTCTTCAAATTCACTCAACTCATGCTATCTACTGAAAAATTAGACAGAATTAATCTAGCAAAATTCACATATCATGCATTTCTTTACGTAAACAGTCAGTCGTTGTCGATACTTAATATTTCTAGGTGGACATGATGTAACCATTATTTTTGGTAAAAATCATTACCCAGATTCTAATCTATATGATGCTTTTTTTTTTTTTTTTTTTTTTTTTCATAAGTAACTTGCAGTTAACAAATCTAAATCGTGCTTCTTGATTCATGTTATTTTAAGCACAGCTCAACCTCTTTAATTTTTGAACTATTAGTTTTCATTAATTAGCTGTGTATCTTCTACTCTTTGAATTTTTACGATGTCACATGATCCAAACTTTATTGTATTTATGTTTGTAACGAGATACTATGTTTTGTATAAGTTACTTAATAAAATCATGTTCCTATACGTGTCTTAGAATGTGTAATGTTACGTAATCTCGGTGCTATTTCGAGGAATATTGACGCTCGGCTTTTTGTATATAAAATAGGAAAATTATGTATGGGTCTGAAACATTGTATTTGATTGATTGTTGCAGTACCAGAAAATTATAAGTGAGAACTTTTATGTTATTGGTTACGATTAGTTTTTTTCTTATCTTTTAACAACTGAACGGTTTGATCTCACACATGATACTGTCGGTTTCAGAAGGTCAGTGGAAATGCCGTTATCTGATTGGTCAACTGGCCTGTCAATGAAATATCCAAGGAAGGGTCAATTGTCGCGTCGCTAATATATAGTCGTACATAGATCGATAGTCAATAAACACCACGGGTGGTAAATGTATATACTGCAGATTTGCATTTTACTAGTTTGTATATACTATACATATATCTTTATCGATAGTAAAATATAAGTATCAGAGGAATTGCTTGAGTAGCGGGCAAGTAAAAGACTAATGAATTTATGAAACAAATGTTATTTTACTAACTGGTCACATTTTAAAACGAAAATAAAACACGATTAAACGAGTATTTTTATCGATTCGGATATTATTAGTGTTTTACAGCACGAATACTCGAAGATAATTTTATGTAAAATCTAATACAACACCTTCTAAATTCTAATTGAATATTACACCTGTTAATCGACAGATCAATGATACGTAAATTTGTATAAATACATTTTGTATTCAAGACAGAAACAATAATGAATAATGATAATAATTTATATAAAGTTTTTTACATTTTTTACTTTTTCAAAGCTTTATGAAAACAACAAAAAATAATGTGTTCTACAATATAATCTTTTCCAACTAAATACAAAATACGTGTCCTTTCGTTAAAACAAACACCTTCGTATTCATTTTAGAAAGGTTCTAATGAGATTATTAATGTATTTACTGACGCAAAAGAAATTGCCAAATCATTAAAGACGTTCCGTCTGCTGGATCTATGGTCTTATCGGGTGTCTGATCGATTTAACGGTTTACATAATAGACATTGAACAGCTACTATATAAGTGACCCCCCCCCCCCAAAATCCACATGTGGTCTAATCTCTTAATTGTTTTATTGCCCCTAATCAGATAAAACCAGTCTGGTCACGGTCTGTAGACTTGACACCTAGTTAAAAAGTGGGGTAATAAATTGTATTGATTTACAGTGATAATAAGTTTATGACTAAATTGCTTTTGTTTTTATAAGCATAGAGTAACAGATATGTAAACAGGTGCTAGTCTATCAATGACCCTGTCTGTTTTATTACCCCCTACTGTGGAATTATGGGACTTTCTGGTCCATAAGTCACATGCCTCGCATTCCTGGTTCAATGTCTTTAACTGGTTCCCGCTCAATGTTGCAGTGCACCAAAGGAACAAACAAGTCAACGGGAACCAGTTTAAGGTTTTCACGCAGTCTATCGATTGTTACCCGGCTTCTTTACCTCATTCATAACATGAAGTCAGCCATGCGTCAGAGACGAGATCTATTATATCTCAACTGAAATCAGTATTAAATTTAGCAAGTTATGATTCCTCTTATATATATTCCAGAATGTGTGCGTATATAGTGTGGCATGCACATGCACCGGGTCACAAGTCTTGTATTTCAAATAATTGAATTGATCTAAATATGCACTTCCATATTACGGAATAAAATCCAATAATCACAAATAATATGTGACTATAGAACGGGTGCATAAACTGTACAATTTCTGCAATTATTATGACAACAATGCCGAAGTATATACTGCTTAGTTTATTGAACTGTTAATATTAATCAAAGTGAGACGTGGATCAAGAAAAAGGTGAAGTTACAATTAGCGACCGTACAAAATGACACCTAATTTTATAAATGTATCACGGAACAGCTTTTTATGCTCTTTGAATCTTTGCTTATCATCAAAGCATTCAAGTCTGCCTCAGAAACATTGAATTAAGTAAAGGTGTTTTCAAGTTGAATCTACAATCTAGAGCAGATTTTATAAGGAAGAACTCGTCAAATAAATGGGAAAAGATATACTAGTAATAACCGAAAACCTGTTTCAACTGTACACGCATCATTGCGCATGTGTTATCAAAAATTAATACCCGCGACATCATATTTTATATGGGAGTGAGGTATTCATGATAACTTAACTTAATCAAGCACTATATTTACATGCACAAAATGTATCAATAAAATGGTACGCGCGACACATAATCAACATAAGGACGTTTGTAAAATGTAGTTTGGAGTACCGTTTACTGACAGGAAGTTCGTAAGCTGAAATTTCTCAATGTGAAATGTATACTTCACTAATCATATTGCTCGTGAATCCCGTGCATTCAATGACAACATGACCAGCATATTGTTTAATCGGTACGGTTTTCTGTAAGCAATAATGAACACATTAAACAGGGCACGCATGTCTGCGGAAGAAATTTAAGAGGCTCATCATACAAATCGAGTTTTACCTTTTTAACAGTCAGAGTCATATGAAGCGGACAGTTCACCTAAGCATCGCTCCTGTGAAGAACCAGTACTAGACTCCCATTCTCCGTAAGCAACTGCCTAGTTTCTCACATAAAGAGTCATGGTCGGGAGCGGGACTCGAAACCACGACCCTCTATCAATGAGAATTTACAGTGATTTGAAGTCAGCTACCACGGAGACGGGTTTCGCCCGATTGTGAATTTCGCTTATCATTTGCTTGAAAAAAGTCTTATTAACAATGATTAATGAAATTAAACATGATGTTTGACAATACTATTGACTAAACTTGTAAGAAATATTTACACCTGGCCTGTAACTCGCGTTTAATTTTCGAACAAAATACTTAATATTAGCAATTACTTCGATTATGATCTAATAAACCTTTTATTGAAACATAAAAAGTAATTAAAGGATTTGTCAAATTTGTTGTATACCGTTTTCTGAAAGTTTTAAACATGAGACATCTGCTAGATATATATTTTCTCAGTAAATCTTTGCTATACCCACTAGAAAAGTAATCGTCATGAAAAAAAATGGTACGAGTAAATAAATATATATATATATTGAATGGCAGCAGGAGCTAGTGTAATAAAGCTATTAGTCAAAATTAGTGATTGTAAAACTCAGCAGCAAATGTTTACATAATAAGCTTTCAGAAAATAAAAAAATTTATGCATGTGAAATCAGCAATTTTGGGAAAAGTAATAGCCACACACGCATTTATACAGGCGATAGCTGAAACAGCTTATCTCTGTTATCTATGTCTCATCACCATACATCAGTAAAATGTATGACCCTATTCTTCACTAAATTCCAAACTGACCGTGATCAGACACAGTGGGCGATAAAACGAGAGATAAGACCTCCTGTGGTTTTTAGTCGCTTACACAGGAGCTGTTCAATAAATCCCCATGCTGATGTGAAATACACCGATTTTCGGAATCTGTACAATTTCAGTTGATGACAGATTATATAATCCATACATTTTATGAACATGCGTTTCGTTTATGGATATATATATATAGAGAGTACGCACTTTTATAGGTACACTTCGGCCTATGTGTACTTACAATAATGACTGAATAATGCTGATTTTTTTTATTTACTACAAACAATGATCTATCATGTTAAGTAACGTTAGATTTTTTTCTAAATTAAAAACAGTTATCATGTTTTTTTTCGAGACAACAGAAATAAGAGCGACAGGAATAGCACGATACTAATATTAGGCTATTAATACTTAAATTTTTGCTGTTGTTATCAGAGTTATTAATTTTTATTCCGGAATACAAAATATGTCATCTATTTTCAAAAGGAAAATGTCAAATATATTATAACCCTTTTTATTGACGCTGCGTCAATGAAATGGAGGTGTGTGGTGTGTGTCCGAAATGTGTGACAATGGTAAAATAATATGAATCACTGACTGATTTAAACTGCAATTTAAAGCAATGTTTAAATGTACATTAAGGCTCTGTGTCGATCTTATGTATCCTTTAAATAGTGAGGCCGTCTTCGTATAATTTTTGTGACAGCACGTGTTCTTACTGAGAAACTTGAATTGATGTAAGTTTAATGTATTCATTATCTCTAATTAAAACATGAATGGTATCGATAAAATATATAACGATACCCTCATATTGACCTTTTCTTCTTCTAAAAATGTTTGAATTAGGCCTACTCAACAATATTTTTACTTAAAAAGCGCTGGCCGTGTATTTTAGAATGGCGGCCGCGTAATAACTGTCGCTTAGTGCACGCAAGATGGTAGTCTGGTACCCGTCGTACTATAGTATTTTAGTATTTAACGAAGTGATAAGGGGCAGGTAATCCAGACTAGCAAGATGGCTGCTGTTTACTAATGTAAATATTAAGTTGAGGAATAATGTGAATTTCTGTTGACAGTGCACACCATTAAAGGGATTACCGGACGAAAACAGTTCTGAAAAAGATAGTTTTGACAGGCATAAAAACGACAAACTAGAGATATTGACCACATCAATAATATGCATTGTCGAACAGTATTCAAGTCGCAAACTGAGGACATAAGGATGGGATTTTTAAGAATGAAGTAAAATAATGATAATCTCTGGCGTGACACACGTAGTCAATCCGTTGGGCTGTAAATTTAAAAGGGTTCAACGGTAAGATTCGTGTGGAACTGTCAGAATAATTCTACATAACTTCTAAATACTAAACAGGAGTAGACTTGTAAGTGAATTTTACATTAAAGACATTGAACCAGGAATCTATCTTCCTTTAATGTCAAACCCCTCACGGGGACGTAGGCATGTGACTAAGACCCAGCAGTCCTGTATATTCCACAGTAGGGAGTCCAATAAAACTGACAGGGTCATTGATAGACTAGCTTCTAATTACATAATCAGTCATTTAAATTTATGGCTAATAAAAATTATAGCTACTGTATAGATACTTAAATTGATTCAATGTTTAATTGAAAATATAGATATAATTTTTTTTTTTTAAAGTATATATATATTCTTTATTTAATTATGTTTATATTAAATGCAAAATATTAAGAAATTTAATATGATTAAAGACATTAATTACTCAAATAAATGCTCAACGCTTCAAACACATTAGCAAATATACATGTATCTCACACCAATTAGTTAGGTCTGGATGATTTTGATAAATTAAACGTCCATTTTGTGAATTTAATACTAACGTATCCTAACACCTTTATACCTGTTAAATATTTCTAACCAATATAATTTCTCAAGCAGTACCTGTATAAACATAGTTTCTTTGCAAGTTATTTTTAAGATTATAATATTTATCTTGTAAAAAATAATTTCATGTGTAAATAGAATGATTTGATTTAGAAATAGAAGAAGCATTCAGTTGCATTTTTCATGCATGAACTATTCTTACATAAGCTGGTAATTAAAGGACACCATTAATTAATCACATAAAATGCTTACAAAAACAACAGGAAGTTATCCATAAACTAATTATCCTTAAAAACCAATAAAATTTATGACCCTCTATGACTAGGTGTCAAGTCTACAGACACTTAGCTGACTGTGAAAAGACAGGATTAATCCCATTAGGGGCAATAAAACAATTAAGAGATTAGACCTCATGTGGATTTGGGAGGGGCGGGGCACTTATATAGTAGCTGTTCAATGTCTTTAATCTGTAATGCACTCAGTGTGTTACAATATTGTAGTGCAGGGCTTTTTTCACAGGTAGGAAAAGTGACATTTTCTTCAAATTTGGGAAAGAATAACTCATATTTTTTTTGCAAAAGGGGAAGAAAAAACTTGGATGTAAACTAAATTTTAGGGGAAAACTGCATGATTTTAAAGGATCATCCTGAGGGGAAGACGCCTGTTATAGAAGGAAAATAGCTCTGTAGAATGTCATTTATCCTTCTAAAAGTCTTGTTATAATTGTGTTATTTGGTCTCAGGTAAGTTAACTTTATTTGTAACTTAAATATTAACTTATTTTAAGTTCATTAAAGAGGGATCTTATATAGTCAGTACCCCATTTACCGATGTTATCCAAATAATGGTGTATCTTAAAATATCCGTTATATACACTCTAAATTCACATTCTAAATTTAGCTTCACCGTTATCTAGTACCACTTATATATGTTTAAAGAGTATCATATTTACCAAATCACTGGCAACAGCTAGGGCAGAAACAAAATTACTTTCTGCATAAGTTGTAAAAAGTTCAGCTGCAGAGGGAACTAGATTCTATATTGGACTTCATTAGATCTGATAACTGACACCCCCTACAGGGATCCTTTCAAATATAGCTCCCTGGAGAGCTGTATCTGCAAAAAGTTTTTGTATACTGCTCCCTGGGAAACTCTATTCAATTCAAGTGTATCTCCTGTTCTAAAATTAGAAGCTGTATTCTGAGTAGCAGTTGCTTTTCAAGAATAAAAATCCCAAATTGTCTGATGCAGGATAAAGTTAATTAATTTTTTATTCATGATAATTTTTTTTAAATATAAAGACATGACAAGAAAATATGCATGTATGAATTGAAACAATAGGCTATTCGCCAATGCCTGTGGGTTTGTTGGCCTGTCATTCATGTACACAGTGTTTGGACTGATTTCATTAAAGCAGCTGTTAATGGATTATTGAAAATTTACAATAGACAATTTACAATTAGCTGGAATAGACAATTGTGTTAAAGTTTACTAGCTTAAATAGACATTATCTAAGGTTCCGGCTGTAACTGGGTTAGCAAAAAGACTGTGTACATGCCCAGATCATTTGACATTTTGATGTTGTCTCTGTTCATGTGGGGTTAAATGCTGTATTCCGAGGAAATGGAGTATTGTTGGTTAAAATAATGAACAAACAAATCACTTGTGCTGCTCGCTATAGTTCCCTACTGGTTGGATATTTAAAATAACTGGTTGGAGAAATCCTTAAATTTGGAATTGTCCAGGCTATCAGTCAGATAGAACTTCCTTGAAGGATTATATTCGAAACATGTGACATAGCTTACAAAACGATAATATAACACTGTGCACTAGCGGTTCAAGGGACGGGGGAAGATAGCGTGCGCCCCCTCAAAGTTCTCGATCATATATAGACATAAAATACCATTTAAAATTAATTCATTCAATGAAATAGCATTCAATTATTCAGTTCATAAATATTACGCCCCCTAGTTTGAAAACCCGGATCCGCCCCTTCTGCATACATGATAATTACTAACAGGACTCATTGTTGGTATTACAATGCTATCATTATCAGTGACATCATGGCAAATTTGCAAATTTTAACACATATATTGCATGGTGAGGGGAATATAAAATGGTATTACGCTGAATTATTGATTTATTTCGTAAATTCAAACACATGCCTGGGCGCGAACGTCATAGAAAACACTTCCTTTTTATTTTTAAGAATTTAAGGAAATGAAAAACTGGAAATTCTGTAGCAACAACATATCTTAAAAACATTTTTTTTAAATAAAAATTATTAATTTTCTTTGATAAAATAAGTGCATGCTTAAATATCAATAATCTTATGATAAGATTTTTTTATTGTAAGACGGGGGAAGGTAGCCTGCATGGCGGGCGCCCCCTCAAAGTTCTCGATCATATATAGACATAAAATACCATTAATTAATTCATTCATTTAATGAAATAGCATTCAATTATTCAGTTCCCAAATATTACGCCCCCTAGTTTGAAAACCTGGATCCGCCCCTTCTGCATAATTATATGATAATTACTAATAGGACTCATTGTTGGTATTACAATGCTATCATTATCGGTGACATCATGGCAAATTTTAACACATATATTGCATGGTGAGGGAAATATATAATGGTATTACGCTGAATTATTGATTTATTTCTTAAATTCAAACACATGCATGGACGCGAACGTCATAGAAAACACTTCCTTTTTATTTTTAAGAATTAAAGAGAAATGAAAAACCGGAAATTCTGTAGCCACAACATATCTTAAAAACATTTTTTTTAAATAAAAATTATTAATTTTCTTTGATAAAATAAGTGCATGCTTAAATATCAATAATCTTATGATAAGATTTTTTTTTATTGTAAGAAAAAAATATGATGCCTCATAAATGCGAGCCCTGGTCTAAGCCAAATCACAGCTGACTTTGTATCTCGTACAGAAATTAATTTTCACAATGTTAATTTTACTAAATGACTAATTTGCCATGGCAATTTTTTGCCATGGCAATTTTGCCATGGTAATATTTTGCCATGGAAATTTTGCCATGGCAATATTTTGCCATGGAAATTTTGCCATGGCAAACTTTTGCCATGGCAAAAATTAAAATTAAAAAATTCATATTTATTGATCAAAACCATAATAATTGTGTTAATTATGATACCTACACACCCTTACATAGTGTTTCTTTAGATATTAAAAAAAAATTTGCCATGGCAAAAGTGTTGATATTTTTGCCATGGCAAGGCCATGGCGGCCATGGCAAGGCATTTTGCCATGGCAAAATACCGATTTGCCATGGCAAAACGACGTTTGCTATGGCAAAGACAGTTTTTGTTTGCATTTTTCAAGAAAACTAGTAAAGATAGAAACATGGGACTTACAATTTGTTAATAAGTAACTAAATGCTACAATTTAATAATGTTTTTGTTTCTCAAAAACGCGTAAAAGTGGGGGCTGTATTTGCCAAAGACCGGCGCGGCAAAAACAAACCGGCGGAGGTTTAATGCAATGGCAAACACGGTATCGGTAGGTCATACACTCCTTTGAAAATTTGACATTATTGTCAATTTTTCTCCGTATGTGGAGAAATTGCCGGAAACTTGTAGCAGGGATAATGATTGGAAACTTAACAATAGTTTAGCTTTCCAAAGTCTTCACTCATGACTTCTGGGGACCAAAGAACGACATTTTTCTACATCCACCATGCAATTGTTAAACTGGTTCCCGTTCATCGTTGCAGTGCAAGTCTATGTAAGTTCAGTTTCCATGAATTATTTCAGTACTTTGATAATACTATCCTGGTAAGAATATTGTCCAGTAACCTGGTTGGGTAAACCAGTAGCTGAATACATCTGAAATATCGTTGAATGGCGATAAACTCATTGCAACAAACAGATGATCAATGTGAGTGAAATGTTAGTCGCGTCGTATATATTAGTTATTAGAAGAAATTATCTGTACTTAGGTCTACTTACTGCGGTACTTCGTCATAAATTAGTCTGGCAATGAAACATTTATTAAAGCATTATTGAATTATCGGTACAACTGCACTAACGGGAATGGGAAGAACTGTTTTTCAATACAAAACATATAATCTAACACAGACACACGTGACCGTTGACTATGGTCCGAGACATTTAGAACAACACTTCAAGTTTTATCCAAAGAGAATTCTAACTTGCAGGCAGGAGGACCATCTAATTTTTGGGGTTTACTATAGTATTTAACATTATGAAAATAAACATTATTTGAGACTGGAATACATTACTTTTGGTTAATCATTTAATTAAGATTCAAAAGTGAAATCAATGTATATCTAAGAATATGTAGACAATAAAAACTTTACAAAATATACTACAAGATATGGATACATGAATTAATACTGTATTTTCATTTATTTTCGTTGGGCTCAATTTTCGTGGTTTTTACTATAATGGCTATTTCGTGGGGACATAAATTCGTGGATTTCGATTTTTGAAAAGAAATGTCTTATCTCTGCATTTAAATTCGTGGGGATTTGATTTCATGGTTAGGCCTACCCGCGAAATCCACGAAATTTAATCCCCAACGAAAATTAATGATTCCACAGTAGCTAAAGAAAATAATGAAACTAATATTTTCCAAACGTTTGTCATCTTATCAAGTTTACATCTTAAATTTCATTTCTATTTTCTTTGATAACAGTCAGACGTATCAAATTAGTTTTAGTTTGTAAGCTTTAAGTAAGTAACCGATATAACTGTACTTTCCAAGAGCCAAAGATGCATATGATAAGCGTAGTCTGTGGTGACAGGCGCTTTTTATTATAATCAGTCCCAGCCAGGATGATAAGATGTAGCCTAAACAAGATGTGCTTTTTTTAAACACAATGCTTCTCAAACTCCCCGCAGCGGTTACCTCCCTTGATAAGTTTATTAGCAAAGCGTGACGTAACCAGTGTGAGGAGTTCGAATGCTTCTGTGAGCACGACCATTGTCTAAAAATGCATAGGTCCTGTAGTAGTTGTCATGAGGAACCAACATACGAAATTTGATGATTGTGGAAGCATTTTGATTTTATAGGCAAGTTTAAAGTTCGGTACGAACAAACTGACAACCAGAAATGCAGTCCAAATATAACATGCCTCCGATATATCAATACGGGGGCATGCAAATATTTCCAGACAAAAGTCTAATTCTCATAACAATAAAAATGCACATTCCTAGAATAGCAGAGCATTATCATTTATGCTTTGCACCAAGTATCAACATATTCTACAATAACGTTTTCTGTCTAGTGCATTATTTGTCAAGAATGTCGCTTAACATGTTCAGCATTGTTGCAAATTGACACAGTTCTTCGAAAATTCGTCTTGACTTTAATTAAACATCCCCTGGCGTACCAAGAATATTAAATGATTCTGCTGTGATACCAAGCCGACAGTTCAATCTGTTAAAATTTATTTCTTACTTTATTCCACCCGTTGAAATTAATTTGTGTTTTTTGAACACGGTCGTTCCGGTAATTAGCATAACACGTTTATTGGCATATGTTTTAAGTAGGTCTACTTGCGTTTATTCTAAATGTTAGCTCAGTAATTGATATCTGGGTTTGTTTAGCACTGGAATCAATAGAAGTCTTATTTGTATTCAGTTAAAACTCGTCAGTTATTCCTGCTTAAATGAGTTTCAGAAAATTTATTTTTCTACGAGTTAAGCACACTGATTGAAAAGTATGATAGAAGGCTATACAAGTTCAATGTTTGTACGGGGGAAAATTGCATCAGGCAATTGCATATTAGGATGAATCATATGGTTCGTTTTAATTAGAATGTTCAAAGTTTTAGATATTTGTATAATGTAATTTTGACCTGTAGAATGATGTTATGTGCAGGGCAAAGCTTGATGTAGTGAACATTTCTGCTAATTTATAAATTACTTAGTTTCAGTCAGGAGACACTTGTTGACAGATATATGAAAGTGCATCCTTCTTGTTCCAGATCAGTATTGGACTAAACTACAAATTTGTGAACGACCAATATTATTTGGAAAACGTTTGATATGGTTTATATAAAATAATCAAGTGTTAGAAATCTTTTTAAGGTAAAGTAGAACAACACAGGAGTTAAACAAACATGGTTTAATAAAAAATATATAAAAAACAATATGCACATTATACATGACTAGATTGCAATCCACTAAAAAACATTAACATTAAACAAGAAAAACTATAACGAAACGTTATAGGTAGACGAATTACAAGAAGCATTGGTTTATGTTTTTCGTATGAAGTTACTTTTTTCATAAAGGATATTGACTGTATATTTTATTCAATCCTACATTATGGAGAGTATAACATACATGTATTTATATGTTTTGAATAATACACTTGCATATATTGACAATCATGAGTATTTGACAAATGGATAAATTCATGTATATAGTTCACAAGCACATGGTAATATCATACCCTACATCAATAAATAGAATATACTACCATACAGTATAGTATAGAATATAGTACCATAAATTCAAACAAATCCACCATAATCTGCTATGATACAACCACATTAAGCTTCAAATAGCATTTCCGATATTATGCCACACAACAACTTATCTAGGTCAACATCAAAGAGCAATGCGAGCATGATTTACTTACCTATCAACTATTAACAAAAGAGCAGACGAACAGATTCAGTCAAACATGACAGGTTACGCGACGAATAACCTGTTCAATAATTGATCATTCAAAATGACTGACATCACCATTAGCCAATCAAATGGCCCGGATTACCCAAACTAGTAATATACACTATACTATATACCCGCAAACAACTAGAATAAACTCGTACCCATAACTTAAATTCGTCTAGAAGAATTAACATATTAGTCTGCTATGATACAACCATATTGAACTTCAAATAGCATTTTCGATATTATGGCACACCAACGTATCTAGGTCAATTTCACAGAGCAATGCCTGCATGACATTCTTACCTATCTACTACATGTATTAACAAAATAGCAGACGAACAGATTCAACTTCGAACTCGCTCTTCTGTTGTTTATGTCACATGATCATTGTGGATATTTCTCATTGAGAGACAATGAACGAGTTTGTTAAACAACTACAACTACGATCATCCTCAGTGTATTCAAGTCAAAAGTCAAGTCAAGTAAACAAGTAAAACAATTCACTCATATCAAGAACATTCATGACAAAATTAAAAGATACTGTTTTCATAACATTTCAACAACATAACATTCATGATTTTTCGATCAATTAACAATTAGAGGAACTAAAGTCCTGTTTGTTATGTAAACATGTAATGTTGAGTTTAGAATAACGATTTGCAGAACATTTTACGCATGTATACTTGAAAATACAAATGTACTGTCTGTATCATGTATTCAACTATTCCAATCTGGAAATTGTAACCCTACTTTCCTGTGTTTATTTCGATTTTTACGTTAGCTTCAAGGACACTGTTGTCAAGGACACTGTTGTCAAGTATAATGGATTATGACAGTATCCGCAGCGTTGATGTTTTAAAACTGTTAATATTGTTTCATTTGCGCGACACAAATTATACATTTATTCAGAAAAAAGATCAATATCGTCAATTCCACTGTAGTCATGCTGTGTACATTTACATGATCTAATTGTTGTTAGGTGATGCTCTGTTGCTGCAGCAAAGTTATGTGATCCTTTAGGTAAATTGTAGCATTCCTAGCCACTTTTATGACATACCTATGATTACTTTTCTATTCATTATTTTTTGCTTTGTTTTATGACCGATATTTTTATAAATATGTTGCTCAACTTTTATAACTTGTCACAAAGATTTGTATTTATTATACATTGTTGATGACACCATTCACATATTTAAGACAATCAGTGTCCTATTCAGTACGAGATGTGAAATATCATAATATCACAATAGGTGAACCTTGCGATAGAATAAAATGACATTATACGTTTCATTTATTTAGTATCTAATAAAGACATACTGCGTTTAGTTCAATAAATACCAGTCCGCATTTCCAATAGAATCTAAGATAAACAAACTAAGTTTCCGAATGTTATAACATGCTTTATTATTGGCTGTTCTCCAAGGCAATGGAAAAAATCTTAAGTTATTTTAAGCCCCTTAATTTTTATGATATCTCAAAGATTAAGTTTGCAAAACATTGCAGTCAGTTTTATAATTTGTTTTATTGCTTGTTTTCTTGTATTCTTGTGATTATGATCGTTTGTGATATAAAACGTACCTTTAGGGTGCTTAACAACTCATTCTTATCTGTCAAAATGCAATAAACTACTTTTTAAAACTACAGGTACAGCCATTATTGATAAAGACTGGCTTAAAACTTAGATTTGATGTAATATTGCACTTACTGTCAATCAAATTCAGTTAAGTTTTTTGCTGCTTTGAAAAGTTCTTAGAATTCAGTTTACAATCATGACTTCCGGTTGTTAGATTTCGAACATTGTTTGGAATGTACCTAATTCGGATGCGACAGTACCGAGGAATCTAAACATTTCATACCCGGATTTATCCGCCGTAGTGTGACAGTAATGAAGTAACATTTCTCCAATTCCGAACTTGCAGATTAAAACATTATTAAGTCTTTTTCTTAGTACAGTGCAACCTTTCCAAAAGCAAAACCATTTAGGAATTGGGAGTAGCAAAATTATGTTGTTGTTTAGAGGTTGTTGTTGCTCTAGGAAGGTCAAACAATTTAATCATGCAGTAGGAAAATACTGTCGCTGCTCTGGAGAGGCTGTACATTGAACAAATCGGGGGCGCGTAAAGTTTTTTGTTCCAGTATACCCCATCCAAGGCTTAAATACACCACACCACATCACATCACATCACCTTAAACCTTCAGGACGTCAATACATCAAAGCACGCGCATGAGTACCTCAGAAAATATAAACTATTATATATTGAAGTATACGACATTATTTTTGCGACTTAATGTGATCTTTCTAGTCTTTTTTAGAATTTTCGAACAACTCTTCCACAGTACCCCCTCCCCAAATGAACCTCCCTCATGAACGCCCTATGAACCTCCCAAGGGACCTCCCATCAGGAGGATCTCCCACAGGGACCTCCCCCAACGGACCTCCCCTCCCCCAAGGGACCCCCACAGTGACCCACAGGGACCTTTCCCATCCAGGGACCTTCCCCAATCCAGTGACATTCCCCCTGGAAACCCTTCCCCGGGACCCCTCATCCGGGTTTCGGGGGAGGTGTCCTGGGTAATGGGTTCCGGGTAAGGGGTTCCAGGGGGAAGTACCATGGGAGGGGGAAGCCCCTATGTGTTCCCATGCAACCTTCCCCCGGGAAACATCCCCTAAAGAACGCACCACAAGGACACCTCCCACAGGTAACCTCGCCCAGGAATATTTCCCAGGAAGGTTACCTTTAAGGGTTATGAAGGGTTCTCTACGCAAGGTCCCTGGGAGGGCCCCTGGAGGGGCACCAAAAATAACCAGCTCCCGAGTCGCCAGTTTGACCTTGAACAACGGATCTTACGCAAGACTTATATCTAATTCGAAAGAACATTGACACTTGAATTTTCTAGGAAATGTGTTGACGCACGAATTGTTGTCTAAAACACTAAGTTTTTTTCAATTAACCTGGATATATTAAATAAGATTATGTCAATGCATTTAAATACAAATCTTAACCCCTTATTTTTATTGTATCGATAACATTGAATACAAAGTCGTTTTAAATATATAGAAATATACATGTTTACCATATATAATCCAAAATAATTTTATTGAAAAAAGAGAAATTACCCCCCTTAGATGTACTATAGTTACCTATTATCAACTTATTTTTTGATTATTTATTTATTCGCTTAAAACCATTGTAGGATCCATGCGTTTTTGGCTGCATATCATGTATGGCCTAGTTGAAAGCACGAATCATAGCACAGCTTTATAGATATAGACGTCCACCAGTATCGGAACATTATGGATTTGCACTCGAGGTGTTTGTTCTGGTACAGTGCTACGCGGCAGTGACAGTCTCGGTGGCATAGAGCACAAATAAAACCTGATGCTGGTTTGTCTGCCTTGGCTGAAGCCTTTCTTCTCGCTTTCTTTGCATTGTGCTTCTGAGCAGATGATTCTTCGAAGTTGGCGAGACCGTTCTGTATAGTACATTCCATTTTATAGTACATAAAAAAAACTGGTGCAGTAAATACATACATTAAAATACCTTGTATCAATAATCACATTCCTAGGAAGAATTACAAATGTCGTAATAAAACTAATTTAACTGGGAAAATAATTCTGAAACAAAACAATAAAAACAACAATGCTACCATTCAGCTGACATTAAAATGATTGACAATATAATAATATATGATTTTAAAGAACGCAACATATTGCTTTAGATGCCTGTACAGTGCAACCTCTCCAAAGCAACACTCTTTGGGGGGGGGGCAAAATTATGTTGTTGTTGAGAGGTTGTTGCTCTAGAGAGGTTAAATTAATAATTAAATAATGCAATGGCGAAAATCATGCTGTTGCTGAAGGGAGGTTGTTGTTCAAGAGAAGGCCGCTCTAGAGAGAGGTTGCACTGTACTCTTTATGATATACAGAGTATAAACATGATAACATGTACCAAATTAGATACATGGATGTCTTATAGAATTTGTCATCAATAATTGGCCGAAATCCAAGCTTTGAGATATTGCTAAATGATGCAAGGGGAAACTGCACTTAGCGACCACTCCACTATTAGATATTAGAATACTACAATTAAGTGTTACACCTTAATATAAAGGTCACTTGTGGTAGGACTGTTTGTTTTATACATCTTTAATTTAAATCTGTACAATTAAAGGTTTCATTGTTAGTTAGACTGAGGATATTATATTTTGCACAAATCACGTTATGAAATATCAATAGACATTGTCATCCATCCATATTGCACAAATCACGCTGGGAAGTATCAATAGACATTGTCATCCATTCATATTGCACACATCACGCTGGGAAGTATCAATAGACATTGTCATCCATCCATATTGCACACATCACGCTGGGAAGTATCAATAGACATTGTCATCCATCCATATTGCACACATCACGCTGGGTAGTATCAATAGACATTGTCATCCATCCATATTGCACAAATCACGCTGGGAAGTATCAATAGACATTGTCATCCATCCATATTGCACACATCACGCTGGGTAGTATCAAGAGACATTGCCATCCATCCATATTGCACACATCACGCTGGGAAGTATCAATAGACATTGTCATCCATCCATATTGCACACATCACGCTGGGTAGTATCAATAGACATTGTCATCCATCCATATTGCACAAATCACGCTGGGAAGTATCAATAGACATTGTCATCCATCCATATTGCACAAATCACGCTGGGAAGTATCAATAGACATTGTCATCCATCCATATTGCACACATCACGCTGGGAAGTATCAATAGACATTGTCATCCATCCATATTGCACACATCACGCTGGGTAGTATCAAGAGACATTGTCATCCATCCATATTGCACACATCACGCTGGGAAGTATCAATAGACATTGTCATCCATCCATATTGCACACATCACGCTGGGTAGTATCAATAGACATTGTCATCCATCCATATTGCACAAATCACGCTGGGAAGTATCAATAGACATTGTCATCCATCCATATTGCACACATCACGCTGGGTAGTATCAAGAGACATTGTCATCCATCCATATTGCACACATCACGCTGGGAAGTATCAATAGACTTTGTCATTCATCCATATTTCACAAATCACGCTGGGAAGTATCAATAGACATTGTCATCCATCCATATTGCACACATCACGCTTGGAAGTATCAATAGACATTGTCATCCATTCATATTGCACAAATTACGCTGGGAAGTATTATACGCGGCTTTGACTACTATCCACGTTGCACAAATCAAGTTTGGAAGTATCATTCACAAATCACGTTGTGAAGTATCATTGCTTCGCGCCCACGATTTTTTTGTGGCAATGGACTCGGATTTGATAATTTGGAATCCTTTCGATCAACAATTTACTTTTTTTTTGATACGAGACAACGAAAAAATCATTTCGATTTTCTTAATCATGTTCCTAATAACACTGACACATGATTTATGTATCATTATTAGAAGATATTTATCTTGAATCATAGCCATGCAAATTTCGTCAATGGACTCAGATTATCACGTTTGAAAATAAAACGACGTGGTATTCTTACGACACCGATGGTAAATAAAACGACGTGGTATTCTTACGACACCGATGGTAAATAAAACGACGTGGTATTCTTACGACACCGATCGTAAATAAAACGACGTGTTATTCTTACGACACCGCGCGTAAATAAAACGACGTGCTATTCTCATGACACCGTTTTTAAATAAAACGACGTGTTATTCTTATGACACCGTTTGTAAATAAAACGACGTGTTATTCTTACGACACCGATGGTATATAAAACGATGTGTTATTCTTACGACAGCGTTTGTAAATAAAACGACGTGTTATTCTTACGACACCGCGTGTAAATAATATGACGTGCTATTCTCACGACACCATTGGTAAATAAAACGACGTGTTATTTTTGCGACACCATTGGTAAATAAAACGACGTGCTATTCTTACGACTACGTTTGTAAATAAAACGACATTTGGTTTAAGGTCGAACAGTAACCCAAATAGTAAATGGCTAGTGTTTACTCATGAACACGGAAAATTCCAAAGGCATCCATGTATTGTTTTGTGCGGAGCTTTGTGATTGCTGTCTCCGCAGCAACATTTGTACTTGTAAGACATTGTTTGCACATTGTTTGGGAAGTATCATAAGACACTGTCTCCCGGTCTATGTTGCACAAAGTACGCTAAAAATTTGAAAACATGCGTATTCTAGAAATATTAGAATTTGAGGAAAATCTCACCAGTACGTATCTCAGATGTTGTAATTATGCCAACTGCAAACCTTTTTATCACACAAGCCTTACAACTGTCAAGCTGAGCATTAACTAACCAAGCTAAGTGCATCCAGTTCTTGTGTTGTCATGAAATAGAATTCAAGTTTCAAGTTTATTTCATTCACTCAGCATATATATACATATGAAATGAGTGTACAGTATGGAATTAACATATATAATAGTATACCAGGTTGTACATGTATGTAAAACTGTAAGGAATTAAATACAGTGAGGATACATAAGATTTACATCGGAATACAGAATAAAATAAAAAAAAAGTTATGTTGAATAATAATTAGTCAGGTGGGTTTTTTGTATGCTCAAGAATTTTACTAATAAATTTACCCAATTTTATAATATTTTTATTCTTTTCTGTGTTCATAGTATTTTGGAAAGAGTAGATATTTGGATTAAAACAAAGTTTAGGATTATAACAAGAAGCCTTTGTACAATGTACATTACAAATACGTCTTCCTTAACAATGTGTCCATTTTCTTTCGTTAATGGACTTTTATCACAGTCTACTGCTACTAAGTATGTTTTCTCAAATCTCAATATGGACATCAATTATATTTAAAAATTACCAGACAATAACTAGTGTTTGATCACGCATTGTGACAAAGGTTTAATTGAAACATGAATTAAGTGAGCCCGTAAAGCGGCATGTTGCTTATTTTGAAGTGCATTTCATTAAGATCTCCAACTATATCTGTACATTAAGATTGCATGAAAATTATGTTCTGAGTAACTTAAAATATATGTATTAGGTTTTTTAGTATTACCTTACTCTTTAATGGGTTTAATGCGATAACCATTCTGTCAGTTTGCACGGTACTTGCAAGATTCCTAACAAAATAAATAACACACACATACAGTACAACCTCTCCTAAGCAATAACCTCCAATCAACCACACCATGGTTTTTCCCACCTCACTATTAAAGTATCTATTTGACCTCTCTCGAGCAACAACCTGGTAACATCAGCATAAAGTTGCTACTCCCAAAGGGTATTGCTTTGTAGAAGTTGCACTGTATGCACTTTGATGAAACATTTTAAGAAATTTTAGATTTGCTGTCTTTTTGCGATATTAACATAACAATTATATATCCATAATTGCCATATATCAAAAAGCCTCTTCTCAATATATCCTACATTAATTCAATTTGTAGATATAAACAATTAAACATGCATAAAAAAGCAATTATTTGATAGTGTAACATCATACAATAATAGCTAATATGCACTTAAAAATAAGTGTACCACAAGAACTTTCCATGCAATTAGTAAAGCACTTCTTCATTGCAAAACATTCCAGTGAGAAACTTGAATTGCATACAACAGAATAGAACAACATTATTCCGAGAAAATTGCAGATGACAAAGCATTTCTTGACACCCTTTATACGTGCTCAGATGTACTCAGTTCTTAAGTTTTTGCTAATGAATAAAAAAATGTAGTTGCGCTATAGACAGATAAAATAAGTTCAAATTTTGTGTTTCTTGTGCAGGAAACGAGGAAAACAATACCGTTATTTACGTTCAATTGTAAAATTGCTAAAACTATAACTAGAAATAAAAGGGTATATCTCGGAAATTGAAATTCAACAAATCAAACATTTTCAATTTTTTTATCAGGCGTAGTTTTCCTCTTTTACATGACAAAATAGATTGTTGTTCATAATAGTTTTTTGAAAGCATGCGGTGGCATGTTTTAATTATAAATTTAAAAGCGAACACTGCTAAAATCGTTTAACAATGGAATAAAATATTCTGGAATACTTTTTTTCTGATAAATTGTGACAAACAACACAGACAGTTTTTGCTACAACTCTTTTGATAAAACGCTATAAGGCTATGGAAACAATATAAATTTATACTGTTTGAAATTTATGTAGCAATTCTTGTCAGATATAGAATTACACACTTCAAGAAATTGTATTTTTCAAGCAGCAAAAGCATGTGCAATTGGGTTTGTCAGTTAATTTATTGTTAAGAGTCCAATATAACTTTGCAATAATTGCTGAATCATACATCTCAAGTGCTACTCGAGATGTCATTTAACCAATAATTGAATGAAAAAATAAAACACTTGTATTTATGTTTATAAAGATTATATTTGTAAATTGCCCATTATCATTTAAGCACTGCAAAACCCAATGTTAGCTGTAACAAGAAAACAGTAGTGAACAGATAACATCAGAAAGTACTAAACAGAATATTTTCTTGAGTATTTAAGTCACTTTGTCTATTAGTTTTATAATGTCAGATTCAGTACTCTTTATTCCGAATTGTCAGTAAATGACAAAATAATTGTATTTTGATCTTTAAAAACCATAGTATATTTTCTGTAATGGATTCGCACAAAAATGAGTGCAATCTGTATACAGTGTATAATATGTCATTTGAATGTTATTGCGACTCAACCAGCAAGTAAGGATTCAGTATTGTCAAAGACTAATATACATACATATAATATTATAAATACATTGTATATCTTTATAAGTACCTGGTATTGTTGTAATGGAAATTGGTTATGCCAGAATATGGATTCAGGTTTTACTACTAAATAAAGGAATTGCACTAATAAGGATTCTAGTAATAGAAAATTATATATTTAGTCTTCTTCTTTTCCTTTATCAGATTTGTAAATAATGTTCTCGACTGACATCAAAGAAGCAGCTAGAATTTTATTTTGACAGTTTTCACTTGTAATGCTTTATAAAGGTATTGCGTTTGTTTCTAAGGGTGAGAAACCTGAAGTCAATAAACCGACATTGCGACACGATTCAATAAAACATGGCATGTTTCAGAGATGGGGAGGCGTTAATGTATTATCTAACTGTCCCAGTCTTCCAGTGATGCTTTATTAGATTGTGGAAAAGGTTAAAAAGTCGCGAATGCTGGGGTCAAGCTTGTAATAGGATAGACAGCACAGCCAGCCAATCAAATACCACTAATTGATATATAACAAGAACGACATACTATACACATCTCTGTAAACGTACCAAGATGACGATGATCTTTGACATGAAGCAAAATAAAACGTATTGCAAAAGCATACAATAAATTAAATGTTCTGAAAAGTGCTTTAATGAATTACTTGTGAATTTCTACTAAAAAATGCAAGTACCGCAGTTTTGTATTTTGTCTTGAATAGGTACTTTCCAAGGTGATAGTCTTTTCATTTGGGTTTAAAATTTTAAACCTTTTTTCAAAATTGTTTCAGTTATCCAATTCACTTAGGAAGTTTTTTTCCTGGACGGTATTCTTACCAGATGAGTACTAACTTATCTTTCTTCAAGAAACAGGCTACTTCTCCACACGTGGAAGAAAATCGACCACGTTGTCAAATTTTCATGGAGGCGTATGAACAGTCGCAACCGGGAATCGAATCCGGATCGCCGGGTAACACTCCGGCACACTAACCAAGGACGCGACTTAATAGATAGTCTAATACTTGATCTACTGTGAGTAATGGACCATTTAAAGCCACAATATGCCTTAAAATTGGTATTATTTTCAATGTACAAAATACCTCGCAATATTGTGATATTAAAATGTTCCCAAAATGGTACAGAAGGGACCAATAATCTAATGTTATAATTTGACCGTTCCTGTCTTGTGAAAACAATATTTAATATTTTTTTCGGAGGATAAAATACGACGTTTTGTTTGCATTTTACATTTGCCGAGCATTTCCGAAAGCTTCGTACGGGAGGATGGTGCCCAAGAGAGGGCAGCTCTGGAGAGGTTGCACGGTACATATAATCGACACGTAATCCCTGGCGCCCGCAAATTAGAGGAACCAACATTAAACAAATTCATGAATGTAGGAATTTAGGAACTTTTCCTATCTGTATACAATTTAAGCTCGAATGAATATGTACAATGAATAGAAATGCTTCATCTTTTATGCTGATTACCGGCTATATCCATTTTTGACAAATACTGTAACAGGGACAGTACGGCAATGTTTAGGGGAGATTACTGGTATTTGTATTCCTTTATTAATTGAGTTGTCTGTTGTGTATTAGTCATGGTCAAGTGACTTAAGACCAGTCAGCTGACCACACCTTTGTTATAATCAGTTGGAGAATCAGTCTTGAAGAGAGAACTTGATTTAGAGTTCTCTTCTGTCTTGAGAAAATCGATGTTTTAGATGTTTTGATTATATGATGACACCATCCAGTCATTGAGATTGTATGAGTGATAGAACTTATTGTACTTGTCAGCAAGATCCAAAACTCGTGCTGATCTATTATGTGAATCTGTGATTATGTGAATATTATGATCATGGGAACTGCATGAAGAATACATCATATATATTGAACCATACACCACCCAGTTAATTGTCTTCTCGACACACTCTGGAACATTGGGAATTTTATCTATGAACCCATAGACCCAAAAGTTACAATACTGTATTTTCGTTTATTTTCATCGGACTCACTTTTCGTGGTTTTTACAAAAAATGGCTATTTCGTGGGGACATAAATTCGTGGATTTTGATTTTTGAAAAGAAATGCCTTATCTCTGCATTTAAATCGTGGGGATTAGATTTCGTGGGTCGGCTCATCCATGAAATTAAATCCCCAACGAAAATTAATGATTCCAAAGTACTTTCTGATTATCGAAGACTATCGTTGACAAATTGAACCACCACTGGTACGCTTCAGACACATCAAGTGTTAAATCATATCTCTTGACAGAAGCATAACTATATTGATCGAAATACTTTGTGTAGGAATGCAATTCGATACTAGTACTGTAGAGTGCGTCTGTTCAGACCCGCCTCCGTCGTCGAATTGTTAAGGTCGCTGACTTCAAATTACTGTGACCTCTCACTGATAGAGGATCAAGGATTCGAGCCCAGCTACCGACCATGTCTCTTTATGTGAGAAAGTAGGCAGTTGTTTACGCAGGATGGGAGTCTAGTACTGGTTCTTCCCGTGAACGTTGGTAAGGTGAACTGTCGGCAACATATGACCATGACTGTTGAAAAGGGGCGTAAAAACAAACAAACAACGTCTGTTTAGTTTAGGTCACTTCTGTGAATGCTTTTAAGATAAAAACTCTGGCGAGACACATAAAATTATGTGCCTCCTGAGACATAGTAATTTCCTTGAACTACGCCGACTTAATATCATTGTATTGTTGAGTTCCTCTTCAAAATAATTCTTTCCTGCAAGTTCTTCTCGCATGGTGTGTTTATAGGGACACTATTGTTTTTCAATACTGCGTAATCCGTATTTCTTTCATTGTTCGGAACTCATGTACACGTGTGAACGACATAAACTCAGGGTTATATATAAAACACATCTGTAAGATTACTAATACCCAGTCAGACATACATGGCATACAGTGAAAACTGTGAACATAGGCCACCCTTTTGAAAGACAAAATGTGACCTTAATTAACTAGTGGCCTTTTGTTCTATATACTAGTACTCAATGCTTGTTTTAAAAAGAATGGTCTTTATTCACAGGGTGGCCTTTTTTTCGGAGATGACCACTAACGCAGGTTTGACTGTATACCAACATTGCTACCAGCAGATGACTCTCCTTAATGAATGTATTATTTACTGGCTAAGTTTTCGTTACCATATACATGCACTGAACGTATAGAAAGCTTCATATTTTGACGGCCCGCTTCCATGATAGAGTGGTTAAAGTCGCTGACTTCAAATCACCTTAACCTTTCAGTGATATTTAGAGGGTCGTGGGTTCGAACCCAGCTACCTACAGTGTTTCTTTATGTGAGAAAGTGACAGTTCAGTTGCTTACGGAGGATGGGAGTCTAGCGCTTGTTCTTCCCGTGAACGATGGTTAGGTGAACTGTCCATCTCTATGATTCTGACTGTTGAAAAAGGGCGTAAAACTCGACTAAACAAACAAACAAAATAATATCTGAGATAACATTATGCTAATTTTTTCCCCTAATAAATATCAACAACCAAGCATTACCAAATTAAACCCCCTACATTCCTTGTCAGTTTTCTCCTTCATTAACTTGAACTCTTTTTGCTGCATGCATGTGTTTGTATCATATTGTATGTTGATATAATGTATATACTAAGTCAATTAATAAATATTCTGCTCTGTTCTGTTCTGTTGTTATACGACTATACCCCAGCAGAGCTATTAAAAAAGTGTCTTCTAACGTTTGTAAGAACTCAACTTTCACGTGGACATTACCCTTTACCGTCGTATAAGTCAGATGCACGTACTGGTATTTTCTTCAAAAATGTCTTCTTACAGACGCTAAGAAGACGGTTCCCTTAGACAAACAACCATTTAATCCTCGGCTTCGCCTCGGACAAATTGGTTGTTTTTCTAAGCGAACCGTCTTCTTGCGTCTGTAAGAAGACACTTTTGAAGAAAAACTCGTACTGTATCTATTACATACTGTTTTATTCTCCGAGGCAAAGCACACAAAGAAACAACGATTCGATACATAAATACTGTATTTTCATTTATTTTCGTTGAGCTCAATTTTCGTGTTTTTTTTACTAAAATGGCTATTTCGTGGGGACATAAAATTATAATAAGTAGATTTTGATTTTTGATAAGAAAGCCGTAGCATTAAAATTCGTGTGTATTTGATTTCGTGGATCAGCCGACCTACGAAATCCACGAAATTAAATCCCCAACGAATATTAATGATTCCGCAGCATATGAAAGACTTAACTATACTATATCTATGCAAATATGTACAGTACATTAATTACACTGGAACAATCACTCGTTGTACTTTCAAATATAATCCCATAGCAACAGCATGAATGTTGAAATCAAACAGTAATCCGTATAAGTCATTATAGAAGCTTGATACGAGTACGGTATATATCTACTGCTTGTTCCATTATTGTAGAAAAACGCGTCGTGACTCATTCTAAAGTGACTCATATCCAATAGAACATTTACAAAGTTCTAGCATTAAAAGACGAACTCATAAAAAGCAACCTATTGCCATGTTTATCGCTTACAAGTAGTCAAGTTTTATGCTAGTTTGTACTTTACTAAGTGTACTAAATAAGAGTACATGAAAATAATTGTTTGTTTGTTTATATTGGGTTTTACGCCTCTTTTCAATAGTCAGAGTCATATGAGGCGGACAGTTCACCTAAGTGTTGATCCTGGGAAGAACCAGCACAAGACTCCCATTCTCCACAACCAACTGCCTACTTTCTCACATAAAGAATCATGGTGGGTAGCGGGGCTCGAACCCACGGCCCTCCATCAGTGAGAGGTTACAGGGATTTGAAGTCAGCGACCTTACCTACTCGACCACGGAGGAGGTTTGAAAATAATTGTGAATTTACTTTTTAATTAGTATACAGTGAAGTCCCGATCATCCGAGCTCGGAAAACCGAAATCCTGGTGTTATCAAAAATGAATTTTCGATGCCGATCCCCCCGCCCTATACATTTCAATGTAAAATAAATTCAATTATCTGAATTGTGTTATCCGAAACCATGTATTATCCAAAAAAATATTTCGGTTCCGACGATTTCGGATAAACGATGTTTTACAGAACTTCGTGTAAAATATGAATATTAATATTCATCTGGTTTAACACCTGAACTAATGTGTGGCTAAAACGAAAATGGAGGTGCTTTTCGATAAAGAAAATCTAGCGCTCAACACAAAGGCAGTACTTGCACTAAAGCTCTTTGAATGTATTAAATATGAACGTCTCATTTTCATAACTTATATGACGTGCGTGCTTTCAATGTTAAAAATAACCCCATTCAACCGTTCCTGCAAATATAATGTTTCCCGTAGAAGCTTAAAGGTATAACTACTCACTCCATTATTTAGACTTCAGTCAGAAGAGTTAAAGGCTTAATTTACATCTGGGTAAAACTTCTCCAATTAGCGGAACATTGATGATATTAACAGATATCAAATTAAAAATATTGACCGTAAAATTAATTAGAATTTCTTTGAAAACATTTTTAATTAACTGGTAAGTAACGAACGACGCTAATTGGCGGTTCTAGTGAAAAAAATCAAAGTGCTGGAAGTACTCATGGAAACTGTACTTACCTGGACTTACACGGGAACTAGTTTAACAATTGCATGACGGATAGAAAAAACGTCGTACAAGATCCGCATCAACATTCAGTCGCGCAGAGCGAGTGACGGCTGTGGAGAGCTGAGCTATAGTTCAATTCCAATTGTACTCCTTTATAAAATATCCCAGTGTTGTAGGGGGTAAGAATAAAATAGCTAATCAATATTTTGTTGCATTTTGAACTTTATTTAACTTAAAAGGCGTGGTGCGTCATGGTCATCCGTAATAAAAGTACAATACTCTACTTATATCTTCGGTCCAAATAGTCCATTTTGTTAGTAAGACAGTTAATTGATTTGATTTCGTATAAAATATTAAGACTCAAAGTTTATCTTCCTTAATTCATAATAATGCATCTATCCTAAAAGTACTTAATTCTTAATTTAGTAAGAACGTGCATTTTCCAACAAATCTAGACGTACATAAAATGTCTCCAAATTAACCCACACCTATCATACTTAAGAACTATTTTGTAAGTACAGACTAACCTGTAAACAAATTCCACCCTTAGGAAACACATAATGTGGCCTTTATTGACAGATGGCCTTTATTCGAGGGTCAATTTGTTCTGCATAATCAATGACATTATTTTGAAAGAATGGCCTTTTATTCACAGAGTGGCCTTCTACTGAGGTGGCCTCTTACACACGTTTGACCGTATAAAGAGACACATGTTGAGGTAAACATGCATATACAAGAAACATTGAGGATGTCACAGCAGGACATATCAGTCCTTACTAAAACTGATTATTGAATGGGCTTAAAATAGAAATAGAATTTGTAGATGGTAAAATAATCTTCTCCGTATAAACCACTTTCTAGGCAGTGTATGGTTCTTATACAATGTATCTTCTCAGAATGAATAATTGCTTGGGACACTCTAAAGTAACTTATATCACTATGTTTTCTTAACTAAAAATGCTTTTTACATTCCCTGACACTGGGATATAGTTACATTTTTTCTCTCTTTCGTGAAACGACGCTCGCCATAATGATATTTTTATTCGACAAAGCATTAGACTCACACAGAAATTTTCACGAAAAGAATGTATTACAACATCGTGTCTAATTGACAATAAGTTCATGACTGTATTCAGAAACTTCATATACAAACTTATGACAAAGCCCTAATAACTAGTATTGTTTTCTTCCACCGCAACACAAAATAGTTAATGTTTGTTTGTTTGTGTTGTACGCCCCTTTTCAACAGTCAGAGTGATATGCGACTGAAAGTTCACCTAACCATAATTCCTGGGAAGAACCAGTACTTACACTTGATCTCATCCTCCATAAGCAATGCCTACTTTCTCACATAAAGAGACAGACAGGATCGGTAGTTTGACTCGAACCCACGACCCTCTATACAGGTAAACTGTCCGTCTCATACGACTCTGACTGCTGAAAAGGGGCTTAAAACTCCAACATTGTCAAACAAACCGATTCACTTAATTCCTTTTCATAGACAGTATACTAACCTGTACAAACTTACCCTAACTTACCCTTCCTCAAGGAGCCAGGCACTTCTCAACATAATTATGGAGGGAAATCGACATTTTTCTCAAATGTGTCGAATTATTAGTCCATCACACTAAACAATGAACTAAACTATGTCCACAGCCTATCATTATATCTTTATTCTACTCTAATACAGCCGTTAAGTTTTTAGTCCTATCCCTGAATAATATTTTGAGTATAAGTATTTTACAGTTTGGTCAGCACATTTAACACATTTCTATAAGCATTAATCATGTCATCACGTTTATGAAAGTATGTGAGTACCTGTGAATATCTTTTAGCACTTTAAGATATTTCTTCATTGATTGTTTACCTCCGCATGTCGACCCGTATGTTTTAACAAGTAAAAATGTTTAAGTGAATGATATTCCACAAATATCAATTTCCCCTAGTATATCATTTCACATTTTCTATGTCTGTTTTCTGGAGAAACAGGTGGAGAGTTTGTCTGTCCAGTTAAACCGCATCCGTGGCGTGAGACGGTTCGAAGCCCAGTGGAGACTGGATAAAAACTGATGTGCCGGTTGTTGAGACGCCAACTAGTTAAATAATGATTACCACAGGCCCATCTCAGCCAGGCGCCCGGCAAAAAGAGAAGGGATTCGGGAGGTACTGTGCGCACAAAATATACTTAGGTGTCTCATAAGCCAACTTGGCTGACCCTTTCAATAGGGGTGACACTATAATAAACAAAACCTTTACCTTTTTTTACTATCTTGATTATCCGCAAATGTCTATCCACTTATCCACTTTAATGATGGTCGGTTAATCTTCTTAAATAAACGAAGTTTTCAGCTAAATTAACGTAGAGAACATGTTCCTTGCCAAGACGCAAAATCTTTGTCATTAAGTATTGTCTTTTCTTGTAGTTTCAGACATCGAGTTAAATAGTTGGCTCCAATATATCGCTCTGTCGAGTCCTTGTAGTCCTCGACTATCCATATTTTAAGAGTGTTTATTGTCCGTTAGGGCAAAGTTGTACAATTCTAACGATTCGCAAACTTCAGCTACAGCATGATATGATTATTGGTGTCCGATTTAAACAATGAGAGAAGACTGCATGAATATGTTTTATTTGTTACTTGATTCACAAATACACAAAGGTTATTGTTTCAGTAAATGGTGAAGTCGTGTTTTGCTCATCCTGAAACAAAGACATGCCCAGGTCCCATCGATATAATCTCCCGAGTAGTTTGACATTGAGAATCAGAAAGTGTTAATGGTTAAAACCAATCTCTAGCCAGAGTTGTCGTTCGTGATCACTCACATACATCTCTGTCAACGTCTTAAAAGTAGTTCAAAAACATGCGTCCGATTCGCCTAAGTTTCCATCTGATACACAAAGTCAGGCTTTTGTTTCACTCTTAATGCGCATTTGTTGTCATAATGTATCACACTTACTTTGACTTCGGTGATTTGTTTCCATTTCAGCGATTTGACTTACCGACCTAACTGACTCACTTTCCGTCGAGAGATAGTGCTCTTGGTGCTGTGATTTCTGGAAAGTCAGAACATATTATTTCTCCAATGTATCACACGACAGATAATTTTTTCACAAAGGAGTAAAATTTGTATCATTTGTGGCTTAATTCCTTGTTTTTCAAGAATCTTGCAAAACGCTCAGAATTTAACGAAGATGTCAGCGGGGAATTACAAACGACAACTCTGTGTAGAGATTGGATTAAAACCACAGCAGATTTCTTACTTGGAAACTCTCAATTTTGTTCACATTCGTTTCTCATGATTTATTGCACCAATTAAATTATCAGAACCCGTTGCAATTCTTTCTTAGATTATCAACAGACTAGATGACATTGTCAGATATTTTGCATAATATTTCCCTGATCTTCTCTTCATCCATATTTCATAACTTCAAACGTTGGCTTTCTTCTCATACTTTCTTATTAGTTATTTAAACAACATATTCTATTTCCTGTTGATACGGAATATCAAAGATATCTTTTAGACACCACATTTAATTAAAATCCCATAAGCATATAAATGTATTGGTCCTGGTAGTTTCTGTTTGTTCTATAACAGAGGAATCCGGAGTGTTTTCCTCCCGTGCATACTTTATAGCAAGAAAAAATGTTTCCGAAACCATTATCGTATTTTTTTCAATATCATTGAAATAAATATTATTTATAGAACACCTGTGTTTTCTCGCAGTCATGCTATGCACACGTAGTAAAGTGACGTCACGCGCCCTACATATTTCAAGTTTATAAAAGTGAAACTAGTGTTTTCAGACGAAAAAGGGATTGTTTCGGCGGTAATAATTATCTTGGGATGATGTCAGCAATTAAATGTTTCTGCATACATTTTTCTACAGCAAAAAGCTAATGGGGCTTTAAGTCGGACAATTATTCTGACTTGTATGTCAGATCTTACATTAAGTTATTTTGATAAAAAATCAAGAGTGTCTTAAGTTTAAAGTTTTCCTTTATATTATTTAATTGTTCTATAGTAATGACGTCAATTTCATTAGTTATTAAATTTTCTTCAAATTTGTGAAAACAACAGAAGATTAATCAAACTCTATTCCAGACCAAAAATAATCAAAATAAAATCGGGTAGGTTTAAAAAAATAATAAGTTCGGAAGTGAGCAGAAAAAAGATTTAACTTTACATTTAAAATCGTTTTATTTGCACACACAGTTAAATTATTAACATGAAATTTATACCAACTTTTAGTTAATTTTATTCATCTTTATGAATTTTTATTTCATAGAATATCAATATAAATGAATAGAGCTATCGGTGTTTTCAAAGAGACACTATAAATACCATATATCCGTTATATACGACGCAAACGTTTCCCCCCAAAAAGTGAAAGAGAAAAAACTTAAATGAGTTATGATAATATATAGTCAATTTGGTTCTTTGTTTTTGCATTACATCGTTTTGAAAGTGAAACATATATAGTGTTACACCCTGTAGCATGACTAAATAAAAACTTCAATAATGATGCATTTAGCTTCGAATTAAACATACACACTAATAGATTATCTTTATCGATAAAAATGTCTTTAACCAATATTACTTAGCCCAAACGGGTATAATTCGATCAAAATGGATTCCAAATGTAAATAATAAGTCGTTACTCTTAAAGGGGCATACCCTACAACTGACAAACATTCTGTGAAAGTGTAAAAATGTGTTAGATGTATATGTAAAACAATATATAATGGATAATTGCAAGAAGAACTTGGGTCATAAAATGACTAGTTTAGGTACTAGCCGCAAAAATCATAGCTATGAATAATAAATCACTTCCACCCAAAAATTGTACAACAAATTCCAAAGAGTTTCCGATCTTTTATGGAAACTAATATTTTTTGTGATTTAATTTTTAATTGGATGAATTTTTGGCTGAAACTATCTTCGTCGGCTTTTTTCTTTACAAGCTTTTAATTAATTATCATTATGCCTTGATTCTAGATGCACCAAGTTGTAGGGTATGTACCTTTAAGTAGTCATTGTACGAGTATCTGTTAAGTCTTAATGTCCCCTCAGCGCTTCCGTACTTTGCAGAATGTTTTCAGCTAAGATATTTAGTTAATACAAAAATCATGTGGTGTTTGAAAATCCACAATGCTGTCTGGAAGCTGACACAAACCACAGGCAGAATGAATGATATAAATAATAGGGCGAATGACATGTAAGGTAATAAACTATAAGGACAGGTTTCACATTTCAGCATATCTCTTCCTAAAGGCTAATCCACAGTGTTGTTTTGTTTTATTACTTTCCGTCGTAAACAAAATCTTCACACAATGATAATGCCGCACATCTTGAAAAAAATACCGCTGTTTTTTTCTTCTAATTTTCCAGAGATAATAACTTTTCAGCTGAAAGCAATGGTTTCTGGAGAGATACATGACAGTCTCTCACTTGATTTTCTTGAATATCAATACGCTCTCCTGTGACACACTGGCATAAACTACTGGATAGTCCTCTTTGTAACGAATAGTCAGAAGAAAATTATAGCTCTATCTTCTCCGGCGATTTATTACATGTGAACATTTCTTCAGATGAAAGCCATTTGTTGATGCTGTTCTACATTTTCATCAGGCATTTTGCGAGATTTATCTTAACCAAAATCTGACTGATTAAACATGTTCTTTATATTCCTTTGCATCCTCTTTTAGTATGTTTTCGTCTATACTACGCGTTTTAAATGTTTGGTTTTCAGTCCCTCTTAATTGCTCCATAGTACACCTTTGAACTTTACTCGCTTCATTTATCGTCGATCGGATTCTGTTGTTTTTGGTCACAATGTTATGTTTTGTTCTTTCCACACAGGGGAGTGTAAACATGGCATTCCGAGAATATATGACGTTTTTGCGTATATTATACGAACATTACTGGTGTACATAATACTTACTTCTAAATACAAATATCATATCCCATTTTAATGCTCTTTTATTCTTGACTGTCCAACATACAACAAGAAAGTCACCCCTAGATATTAACTTCAAAGAATGCCGGGAGCAATCTCTTGTCCACAAAATCGTACTCACATGTCTCACACATAATGTGGAAGAGTGCTTTTCAGAAAAATGTATGCTTGTTACTGTACTTAGGGAAAACAACGGCGTGTTTGTATTTCATAGTCATTTCTGGGCGAAAAATTATAAAATTGTTTCTTATTGATGTATTTTTGTAGAATGTTTCTAACATATTGGTAGTACTATCTACTCGTTCATGTATGTAGAAATGTATTACTGCACTTTCGTTAACAGAAATATCTTGCGAACTTCGTCTGTCTTTCGTGTAGTATATTTTTTGTTTCGTTCTTATTAGAGATGTATGTTCTAATGTATGTCGGTGTTGATGTGAATCGTACTTCATGATGATATATTATATGTGGGTTACTAAGAGAGGATTGGCTTTGCCTGCTGTATTATAATGTGGATGTAATTGGGTGCTTTTGTGAGCTCAGTGGTTGAGTTTTGAGCGTTTAATTGTTCACGACGTATAGTGGTTGTTGGTTGGAGTGAGCCATGCTCTTTGTTTTACAGCTCTGCAGAATTTGCGGTAAGGTGGAACTATGGGCATGTTATATAACCTTGTAATCTGTTTACTTCTCTATTTCTTCAAACTATTTGTAATATTGCATTACATGTCGATGCATAATTGATTACATCAATGCTTTGAATTCGCTATTTTGTTCGATGTAAACAATCTCTAAGAGCATTGTGCCGTAAAATGCCAAATCACAATCTCAAGACCATAATTATACGCACAACCAAATCTATATTTCTGGCCTACTCTGAATAACGGCCATGATATGGAAAAGGCAATTCTTTTAAAAACCGTCATTGATTATCATAGTAGAGCAAAATGACCTCCGAAAAAAGTCACCCGTCAGTAAAGGTCATATTTTGTTTTTCTAAAGGATGGCCTATGTTCAAAGGTTCAAATGTATATTTTGTATAATGTTTGTTAAAAAGGGAATTAAGGGTCTTTACTGTAATCGGTCCTCAGCAATGGAGCCCCCAAAGATTGTTCAATTTTATCAACTGATGTACAACTCATGTTTACAAACCATGCAGCATAATTACAATAACATGAACAACTATAACAAAACGTTATAGATAGACGAATTACAAGAAGAATATTGGTTTATGTTTTTTGTATGAAGTTGCTTTTTTCATAAAGGATATTGACTGTATACTCTATTCAATCCTCAATTAAGGAGAGTATAAAATATTCATATGATATGAGTACTACACATTATAATGACAATCATGAGTATTTGACAAATTAATAAATTCATGTATATAGTTCACACGCACATGGTAATATCATACCCTACATCAATGAAATAAAATCAACCCTAAATGTTAACGAATTCACCATAAATCTGAGCACTATCATACAAATCATTGAACTTCAAATAGGCACACAGAAACTTATCTAGGCAATGCCTTCATGATTTACTTAATTGACAACTATTAATAGATTCAGTCATCACCATTAGCCAATCAAATGGCCAGGATTAGCCAAACTAGTAATAGACACTACACTATATACTCGCAAACAGCTATAATAAACTAATACTCATAAGTATAATTCGTCTAGAAAAATACTCTCTTTCCAAATCTAATACTATTGGTCTCTGAGCAACAAGATATGTAAATCGCGTAATATTTTCATCTGAATATTCTGTTAAGTTTTCAAGCAGTATCGCTCTGCCTCCCGAGAACGGGAGCGGGAAAAACCAATATATCGGTAAAAGATAAAAATTGAATCTTGCTGCTTCTGTATGTTCTACGCTTGTAGACAATAACTATGTTATGCCTATCTCAGGAGTGACTTAAAATTACCGTAACATAGGAACTGATTCTGATAAAACTATGTGTACATTCATTTGGAATTCTGTTTAGGACATAAGATATATTATTATCAAGCTGAGAGGTAGGTTTTAGTTTTTAGATTTATACATGAGTCTTGGCAATGTTTAATTGTTTTTAATTTTTGTTTTGTCTTGGTATTTATTAAGTACACTTGTTAACTGAGCTTGTTTTAATGGTAACTTAATTTTTGTATTAATCTCAATTTACGCTGAACTAAGCCTTTAAAGTTATTGTTTTTTAAAAATATATTTCCTGTTCGCACCTTAACACATTTACAACTACTGAAGTTTATATTGCACTAATTTTATTGTTGGTCGTCCAAAAACAAGAAAAATAGTACCAACTAATTATTATTTAATAGTATACTGTCTAGTATACATGATGCTTAAATTTTCAAATAATTATTTCACCAATAAAATAGTATGTTAATATTTAAGCGGATATAAACAGGTTATATAACGCTTGAAATGAAGTGTCTGTTTACATAGTTTTATTGAATTCGCAATTTTAAAGAGCTCACAGCTACATAAAAAGCACCTTTTCTCTGATAAATGTATTTACAAAGCTTAGAAATCTTCTCGATTTTTAGTTTTTAAATGGAAACATGATATTATAGATATAGTATACGTTTATATCGTCCTTGAAAAACACACACCTGTAGAATTCGCCCGAACATCTTGTATATACGTGATTCATAAACTTTTAATATCCCAAGATCAAACATATTAGATTATAGTAGGAACGGTGTGTTTACATCTGGCAG
The DNA here is from genome assembly GCA_964023205.1 of Lutraria lutraria. Lineage (NCBI taxonomy): Eukaryota > Metazoa > Mollusca > Bivalvia > Venerida > Mactridae > Lutraria > Lutraria lutraria. The sequence goes on along the minus strand of OZ026837.1, from coordinate 16,304,642 downwards.
CTGACGTTCACGTTTATTTCCTGTTTGTTTTCTTTAGATGATAGTTGGTTGTCGGATCCCATCTTTCATCTTCTTCTATTTCTATAGTAATAGTAAGCATCATTTACTAATTACCATGGCCATGCGTGGGTGTTTGTAACAGAGATAGAGGTGCTAGGTCACCAGAGCTACTCAATCCACCTAGGACAACCTAGTAACGTAAAAAAATGGTGCAAAAAACTCACACCTTTGTTCCGTTTTTCAGTTTCGTTTTTGTATTTTTAATTGTCTGTATTAACATTGTTTGTAGGATTTTAAGTATAGGTTAGATCTAGTGCATGTTTCTGTTCTTCTTAAATAAGAAAGCTAAAAGGAAGGGTGGTGACTGTACCTTTTTTTATTACAAAGAACACCCAAATATGCATTCTGACCATCTTCGTCCTCCACATGCGTAGTGTGCAGTAAGTTAGAACGTCCGTTTTATATTCTTTTAAAATAAGAAAGCCCAAACATTAAAAAATCATTGTCACTGATTTGATAAGAAAGTGGGGCAACACTAAGATATGAAAATTGAATTTAGAATGCCTTCACAATAAATAAACCACTGAATGTCCTTTTTAAAATCTTCCTCTTATTCAACAGTGTACATTCAATCATCTTAATTACACTGATCTATGCAAAATCAATCATACTTTGATTCATTTTGGTCTAAACATGTTTGTATTGGTGTCAAGCACATCACTGCTTTTTATGAGTACACGCTGAAAATAAATATTAGCCCAGTTCCTGATATATTTGTAAAATTAGATTCGAATCAATAAAAGCCGTGTTTGGTTCCAGCTATTATTCATCCATTAACAAATTATGTATTGAGATATTCTATATCGTAAACTCTCATGAGGCGTTTTCCAATAATTTCAACTGAACTACAATGTACTGTAACAAGGTCAGTCCTGCAAAATTGTTTTGCAGGACGTCCACGTCTATTCAATGCTTTACTGTTGTATTTACACACAACAGGTGCACACTCTTGGTACTTATTAACCATTTGTGACATTTCCGTCATTAATATTGGTATAAATAAGATCATAATATAAATCATTTTATGTACAGTCAAGTCTGTGTAAGCGGTCACCTCCGAATAAAATCCACCTTGTGAATAAATGCATGGGAATCATTGGTGATTCAGGTAGAAATGATCTCCGAATAAAGGCCACGCCAAGTCAATAGCAGTCACCCTGTGAATAAAGCTATTCTTTTGAAGACCGTCATTGATTTGTTCAGTGACGTATAATACAATCTATCATACGTATCATATTTTTTGGTTTGAAATGACCTCCGAATAAAGTCTACCTGTCAATAAAGATCGCATAATGTCTTTCCGAAGATTGGTCTTTGTACACAGGTTTGGCTTTATTACACAGAAGGAAACAGGAAACAGAATATATCAATACTGAAGATATACTTTAACCCCGGCTTAAAGATAGCAGCAGTAGTATAATTTTCCCACCTTACTCAACATCGTAAACGTGTTCCTACATCTCTGACTGATTTACCGTTGTATCTTCCGGAAAGCGTATCTGAAGATTTCTGAATGCTATCACATATTTCATTCACCATCGCTTTTTTATAATTTGGCAGCATCCACAGAAAATGCCAGCTGATTCCGAAACGATCCCTAATCATCAGAAAATCAGAAAAAACTCGTGTTGTTTGAATGATTTATTCACATTCTACAGCTACCAATAAAACTGTAATAGTTTCAGCTTGAGGGTGCATTAATCATTGGATGATAAATACTTGGTGATGATAATGTCTTAATTTGATGCTTAAGTTTAATTAAGTAAATAGGTATGTGTCGCCATTACAGGTTTTGATAGTTGGCAAGCGTAAGCACGAATACCAGAGGGTATACTTAATTGATAATTGCATCCTAGCTGACGTAAATTGGGCGAGCAAATACTTCCATGCCATCAAACATAACGTCGTACGTGTTTATTGCATTATCGCATGATTAGCGTAATCGGGAATACGTCTTGAACTATCAGAATGGTATTATGTTAGGTCTACACTGCTTAGGAATAATTTTGAGCATAATTCGATTGTAAAAGCCTAGTTTTCTAAGCTATAAAAATCTGTTTTAGCTACTAATGTATTTAACACTAATGAGACCTGGTTCTATGAATTGCCTTACTGTTCTATCAAGACTTATTGTGATTATGCAATACTAGATTATACACAAGGGCCGTGGTAACGTGTTACAACAATTAAACTATAATCAAGTGTTACGACTGTCATAAATTCATTCAATATCATGGTCATTTCAGGACTCGGCGCGCATGAATTGGATACGGTCCAAAGTACTACGTCAATGTAATTTTTAAACTAGTTCCCGTTCCGTATAAGTTTAGTTTCCATAAGTACATTGATTATTTTTTTATAAAAAACCTTGTTGCTAAAACCTTTAAAGTTATCACATCGTATGCAACCAATCCATGCAATTACTTGCTTCAATTCTTGACATAATAGTACGCCCAGATTTCTCGAAGAGAGAGAAATGTCTTAGAAAGTAACTGCATAGAAACCTTGATCTCTTAAGTGCTGGTTAAATATAGTCCTGAGACTTTCTAGTTGATGTTAGAGTGACAACCATTAAACTATGACCCACTGAAAGTCTGTGTTCCATATTCTTGCTCCTAAATCTGTGTACGAATTAAACCATCAGGTATGTAATTTACTACAAAATGTAAATCAGCTAATAGTTTAAAGTACCTAATGTACTCCTGCTTTGGACTGGATTAACGGATTATATGCTAGTACTTCAGAAATTAAAAATCACTTCTTCGCGGGGTTTGGCAACTTTGATGTTTTGTTTCTGAAGTTATACATAGCACGTTAAAGCTTATTTCTTGTTTAATTTTAACAGCTTGCAAATCAAATGCTTCTTGGCAAGCGCAAAAATCAATTCCGACAGTTCAGTCTTACTCCCTGAAGATAATTCTGAATCAATTTCATTCCACAGGTCACAAAAATACCGACCACATTCAATACACGAGACAAAGATTCTGAACCAAAAACATACTTAGGTTAATGGAATCAGAAAATTGGAATATTGCAATTACTCTAGAAAACTAGAATCAATTTTGCAGAGCAATTCTTAAGCCTGTTGATCTCATTTATTGGTGTTAAAGAAAATCACGTACATTTCAAGTTGAAACTTTTGCTGATTTTCTTAAAGCAGGTGCACGTAGTTTATGGAAGTTAAACACATTTTTGAAGCACATTTTTGGAGCAATTGCTTTGATATGTAATTGATGCATATGACATACGATGAAAACATTTATTTACGAGTGAAATGCTTGTTAAAAATATCTATGTTATTGAAAGTGTCAGCATTTCGACTCAGCAAATATCATAATTATCCAAATAGGAGAGGGCTAAATGTATCATTATTTTGATTTTTTGATGCAACATTGACTGCAAAAAAGCATTTCAACAGTACAATTCAAAGTTTTACTCTATCATTCACTTCGTAATGTCTATAATTAAAGACATTGAACAGCTACTATTTAAAGACATTGAACCAGGAATGCGAGGCATGTGACTTATGGACCAGAAAGTCCCCTAATTCCACAGTAGGGGGTAATAAAACTGACAGGGTCATTGATAGACTAGCACCTGTTTACATAATATGTTACTCTATGCTTATAAAAACAAAAGCAATTTAGTCATAAACTTATTATCACTGTAAATCAATAAAATGTATTACCCCACTTTTTGACTAGGTGTCATGTCTACAGACCGTGACCAGACTGGTTTTATCTGATTAGGGGCAATAAAACAATTAAGAGATTAGACCACATGTGGATTTTTTGGGGGGGGGTCACTTATATAGTAGCTGTTCAATGTCTTTAAGTGACCCCCCCAAAAATCCACATGAGGTCTTATCTCTTGTTTTATTGCCCCTAATCAGATTAATCCTTTCTGGACACGGTCTGTAGACTTGACACCTAGTCATAAAGTAGGGTCATACATTTTATTGATTTATGGTGATAATAAGTTTATGACTAAATTCCGGTTGTTTTTATAAGCATACAATAACTGATTATGTAAACAGAAGCTAGTCTATCAATGACCCTGTCTATCTTATTACCTCCTACTGTGAAAATAAGGGTCTTGCTGTTCCATAAGTCACATGCCTCTCATTCCTGGTTCAATGTCTTTAAGTCAATATGCGTAAATCAATGCAATATCGATTACGTTTGTTTGAAGAAAATGAAGTAGTGAAAGCCAAAGAATTGATGCATGGATGCACAGTCTGTTGGTAAAACATATCTTATCTGTAAATGCAAATATTATATCCCAGATGTTGTATAAGTCATCATTGTGGTTTTGTGGTCATATATTGACATTGGAGAAATAAATGAGTCTGCGTTAATAAATGTTGCTGTATGACTTCATACAAGATATTCATACAGCACTTCTTTTGATTAATTGACCAATATTCTTGGAAGCCTACGTCTGGCACTAACGAGGTACGATCTGAAATATCATTAATTGGCCATAATGATTTCCCTGAAAAATAAATTTGGTATGTTTCTCTTTTTTAAGTAATTTTACCGAATTTTCAGTAATTAACACTCTGTAAAAATGCAGTCAAGTCAAATACACTACATGTGTAAGTAAAGCACATATCACTGGTGATCCTACAAATATATCTTCTGATCACTACACACATACTTTCATGTAAACCCTTCGATGAACTACATTTGGGGAGGGGAGCGAGGGGAGGGAGGTGAAGACAATGAGAATGTTGTCAAGAACATTAAACGGGTACTAGTAACAGACAGAATGGGGGAGAAATGTACGGACAAATGTGAGAAAACGTTGATCTGTTTGCAGACAAAACAGTTGATATTTTAATCTCATCAAATTAGTGGCTTCCATGTGTGAGCACTAGGTGAAAAGATTCCTGATAAATAGTACAGACTAGACTCTCGTGTGAAATACTGGACTTCAACAAGTCTGTGTTCTCAAATGAACGGAACAGTTACGCAATCTGAAAGTTAATCATATACATATCTCTACAATTATCAGGACAGCGACAAAATGTCTTATACGTATGACACCCTTACAGCAATGTCCTTTGACTAATCAGATTGCTTCCAAGACGATCAAGAAAACCAGAAAAGAAAAGCGGGCAACCTCACGGGAATAAGACCCACGTGACTTGGGGAAGACTTGTTAATCAGAAGTGAGTTACTAAAATCACTTTTAACATAATTACGAAAAAGGCAACTGTGTATACTTCGTAGACTGAGTGGATGGTTTTGTAATTTGAATGCACCTGCCTTACTTTGTTCAGATGAATTTGGCATTCCTTATGGTTTTGCATACTTATATGCTCATACTCTATGGAGGGTACATTCCTCTGCTCAAAATAAATTCTTAATTGTCAATGTGTATCGTTCCTCCTTGAATTTGTTTGTAACAAAATATTCTTCACATACAGCGACTTAATCCTGGACGTTGATTTTATAAATTGATTTTGTCGTTCAAGGATTGTTTAACAAAATAGATTAGTTAAAACAACACATATGCTGTTATTGAAGAGGAGACAAATTTTACAGTGTGTCTTGAAAGTAGACTGATGCAGTAATAGATGCCTATACCCGCACGTGATTATCGGATACTATTAATGATATAACTATTTGATTATTTTGTTTAGTCCAAATTTGAACCATTGCTTTCAAATGCTTAGATTTCTTGATTACTTCATCAATCTCCTTTTGGAGACGTTTCCATAGCAGTGTCAATAGATATGTTACATATTTGCGAATGATTCTTATACATGTTATATAATACAGCAAGTATATAGACCTGGAAGCATTTGTTTCCATTGTGGCAGTGATTTGTGTACTACAAAACTGACATGAATGATAAATTATAGACACAAAGACAGTCTAGGTGGTGTTCTGTAATGTCATGGACATATCATGTCTGCTTTTCCACTGCAGTAATTACTGCTAAAGGATCTTGCACTTCCTTAAGCAATGGGGACGATCGGCAATTTAGTCGTATGTTTATTTTTTGCTTCCTCTATATCAAAATTGAAGTTGGGCCCGTCAAGTCAGCTTACATCCCCCGTTGCTACATCCGTTCCGACGTGTAACTCATAACGGAGGTTAAGGTTTGTATATCACTGTTTGTAATTTTCAATTTGGTAGGTGGATTTTGGATTCGTGAATTGTTTGGGACAGACTGTAATTTCTGTTTTCTAGAAATCCTTTTAATTTGTCATATACATTCAGTATGTTAGCAGTTGAAAACTAAACATCATTTATATGTGATTTAGTGGTTCCATGTGTAGTGAAACATAAATCCAATGACAACGATAACTGATTTACTGCGGTTATAAATAGAATTTGCGACCGAAATTGTTTTATAAATTTGTTTACAGATATATGTATGAAAGTTCTTAGACCATGCACTTTTTAGATATTTATTACCTGTCTTCTATCCAGTGTTTTGAATGTAGAATGTTTTTCGTGTATCATTTGCCCATGAACCGTATTTATTTCATATTCTGAACTGTTTGATGTTTCTCATCCTGGTGCTTATGATAGATATTTTAGATTTAGCGATATAATATATGTAACAAACTTAATACAAAATTAATAGCCGATGTAGATTAAAATGTATACATAATAGTTTTAGAACCTCTTTGATGTGGTATTTGCAGGATGTTAGCAGATGCATTACTTGTTTGAATGATAGTACTTATTGCAACTTCAAAGACATACTTAAATAAAGAACGGCACTTTTATCAATTACTTTGGCATTGTTGTTTACTAAATGCCCGAATGCATCTATTCTTTGATATCTTATTAGTAGTTCTGTTAATATCTTGTTGCGGATGTTAAAGACGGTGAATGTTATTATGTCTATCAGACAACATTTTCCAAGATGTCCAACATGTCATGATCATGGCAGTATGGTTTTGTAATTCTACCGATGGTGATGGAATGTAGCTATCTCTGTAAGACAGGAATTACTACCTAAACATATCCAGGTCTCTGTGATCGAATACATTGCACTTCTGTGGCTTCGTATCAATGGAATTTGATCCGTTACTGTCATATGAAGATCAGAAGAAGCTGGTAGTGGTGTTAATTATGGTCAGTGATTTTACAATGCGCATAATATATATATACATTGCAACCTCTCCAAAGCAACGCCCTTTGTGAGTAGCGGAAAGCATATTGTTGTTGAGAGGTTGTTGCACTAGAGAGGTTGAACTAATTGTTAAATCGTGCAAGGTATTTAACGTACGAGTTGCTTTGTCATTGAAATATGTAATGATATATACTATTACGTTTACAGCCGTAATAATTCTGACTGGTTCTGTTTCTTCTATGAAATACAAAAATAGCAAAATGTTAATTTCAGGGACAGGGAAATATATGCTGCAAATAGGAGACTGTGCAGTAGGATTAAATGACATACATATCAGTCTGAATTAAAGCTGACTTTTTCGTGTTAATAATGATTCCATTCGCACACTTGTTCACCTTCCTTAACAGGTATCAATTCATCAGCTTTTACTAAGACTAACATTTACATAAAATAAATGGAACTAAATTACTCTTTCCAATATAAATGTCAAAGATGTATAATTCAATGTGATAAATCATTCAGAGGAAAACTCCTATGTCTTTGTCTCGTTTGATAAAGTTTAATGGTATTCCGTTGAAATGAGAAACATTGGCCAAATTAATGTAAAATAATGTATCACTTCCAGAGAATATTAGTTTTATACAATTTCCAAGAGTTTATCTTACCTCACATTACTCACAATGAAACTTTTTCCTGAACAAAATCTCCATAAGAAAACTAGGTCCTCGGAACGTTTTAGATTGAAACGTTCTCTGAATAATAACGAAACCATAGTAATTTGAAAAGCGCTTTAAATTCCATACAAAACGTTTGAGTGTAAATCATTTATTCGGAATCGGAAATTGCAACAGTGTCTTTAATTACCGTAATCGAATTACATGAAGGCGCGACGGACGCAAATGAAAGACTCCATAAGGACGCCGTACCCCTACAATTGCTTGTTACAAATACTACACTGCAGCTGAGTAAGATTAAATGCTCAATTATTATGTGGTTGAACTTGTCATTGGCCATGCAAACTTAATTAACTTCAATCTGAAAAGGTTTCGTGTTTTGTTTTATATTTTGACAATGTCTGCAGTCTTCCTGTGAAATTCGAAACCTAAAATGGAATTAAATGAATAATTGCATTGAACACTTTAATGGTTGTGCTGCTGCATATATGATGTGTTTTATTTATGTAGGTAATTGTTAGTGTCTGTGCTTATCTGAGGTGATTTGAGATGAGAATTTTGCTGAAGGAACTTCTAGAATGAGAAGAGTAGAAATTCGATTACTAGTATCCGAAATAGACGGGTTCGAAAAGTTAGTTCAGAATATCCATGGTTTGAGATAATCCGTGTCTTGGTAAATCTAGATATTTTTGCATTTGTCACAAATGTTAAAATATCGGGACTGAAAATAGCATCTGTATAAGTAAGCTCGTGAAATGTGCCGTAGATAAGAGACATTTTTTTGGCAGACAATTTTCCATTACGTACGTATAAAAAGAGATATTTACTAGTCAAACATATCATTCAGATTATTTTTAACACCCATTACTGTTTATAGTGGGTCGGAAATTCACGATAGTAGGATATTTAACACATTTGTACAGATTTAAAACTGATATGTATTATGTTGTTAGATGATTGTGATTGTATTTGCTAGAAATTGATTTTGAAATTTTGATGCATAAAATAACTGACAAAACTGCAAGGATGGTGTCGTTTCCTGAAGGACAATAAAAGTTTTGAATTATCAATCTACATTAGAGCATATTTCAGGATTTGATAGAATGCATCAAAATATAGATCTTTAGGTTTTTAAAGCTGAATAGCATACTTCGAATGGTTCAAGTAGGGCACTGTCTTACGCAAGAATGCTTGTAGTTTATTATACAGTATGGTTTCTGATTTAGGATAACCAATGGTAATATAACAAAACGTTGATTTATTTTTCAAAGCTTATAACAAATGCAAACGTTTATATGTAAGTTTTGTTATTTCAAAACCATCAAACACAGTGTTAGTATACTTTTCTAGACTGCTTCTGGCACATTTGCAAATCGTTTCGATGTCTAAGCCATTCCTTTCATTTACCTATTTCCATTTTCACCGTTTTTCCTCCATTGAAATAGAAGTTAAATTCTCTTTTATGTGATGTCTGAGTTAAAAGTCTCTCTATTCTAAAGTTATATTCCCGAAACACGAATCATCTTGCTAGAAAGAAACATCTACAATTGTATCAAAAACGTGTTCTCTGCTATTTCTAGTATCGATATTAAAACATTGTTCCACTAAAGTAGTGCCCAAACGGATGAAGATGGATCACTCATGTATAAAGTTTGGTGTCCTCTTTCCGTCGAGTGGACAAAACAAAATTGCAATATTTCAACTCGTAGTGCGAGTACAAACTTAAGGCTTTTTAATATAACTGCAATGAATCATTCTTATTTCTAGAATATCCAATGTAGAAAGTATTTAAACTGTATGATTGTTTTGAAGCTGAACAGAGTTCAAAAAGAGGATACAAAAGCTCTTGCAAAAGCCTTTGAATTAGTGGAGCTAGTATCACACATGATATTCACCACTTACAATACTTCCATGTTTCCATGTTGGAGACTGCATGTTAATATTTTGTTTGTGCTGTATTCTTAATAAGATTTATCACTCATCTTTACTTTGGCTGTTAATAGTGTTCAGAAAGGTTCGTGTTGGATGGTATGTTGAACTGGAACTGTCTAAGAATACGGGCGATGTCCATATATTACGCTTCATTCAGAAGTTTTACACTTCACATAGTATAACAGGCCGCATAGATTTTAGAATATTTGATACATAAAATTAAATATATGACATCATAAAAATATTTAATGCAATCCAATACCTGTTCCATACAAAAGTAAAATGATATAATATTTCAGCGTAAGTAAACCTTACGATGTAATAAAATGACAGTATACGTCAGAGCAAGTAAACCTTACGATGTAATAAAATGACAGTATACGCTAAGTGTGTTGAGTATCATATGAAGAAAGCAATAGTCGCGCTCATAAAATATTCAGAATGGACCATGCTGGTCGATTATATATGTTGAGTAGTGTAAAGTCAACAGACAATGCTTCACCACAACGGAACAGTAGGTGTGAAGCGGCTTGTATATTATTAATAAATGAAAACAAAAAAGCCTGCAATGCTCACATAGACGATGTCCCAACGATTATTTTTTTACTGGCTCCGGTTTAGAAAGCATGACATAAAATAATCTAATGTCGACTTCGTGTCAAGAATCCCAGACTCAAAACAAATATATTATATTCAGTTCAACTCGAGCAAAAACGTATACAATCTTAATTTCTTTAAGGTCATTTCAAAGACAGATAATTAATTAAAATAAGGCCTCATTTATTTTCCTTTTTGTGTAGCCGACTTCTTTTCATGTCATCGTGCAAATTTTCAAAAATTGGTAATGAGTGTTTTGTTTGTTTCTTTTTTGTCTTAACCAATGCCACTTCCCTTAAGAATGGCCTAATTTTGAAGAATTTTCAGTCTCTTAACTTAAACTAAAAAAAGATAATAAAAATGTTAAATGGAATTTCATGAAATTTTATATTTGAACCCAGAATAAAATGAAAAACCTAAATCAAAAGTAAAAATATAGTATTTAAGATTTATGAATGACTGATCTGCGCTTGAAATGAATTAGAGTAAGAAAAAAAATCACATTCTAGGGGAGGAAAATAAAAAAAAGAGCACTGCGACCCCCATATTTTCGCTTAAATGTTTCTATTATCGTATGCTATGATCATGCAAAGTTTAAAAAAGATTCTGTCAATACTTCTTAATTCTACCTCGTATGATGTTTATGTGAAAATTGTCAGATACGTCCTAAAGATAAAACTTTGGACTTAACGAAGTCACAGCAATGATGAACAAGTAATTACTAGTTAGGAACTATCAACACTTGACTACAGAGGTCTGCCCTATCAATTACTAGATAATAGAATAAAAATTTTCACCACACTTCAGCAGTTCACTGGACATGTCTCGCACAGATACAATGCCATGCACATTAATTGCACATATTGTGATATCCTGAGAAAATCGAATTGTTCGCTCGTGGACAAACACCAGACGTAGTAAATATCTCTAAGGAATCATATTTATATATAATTTGGTTATAAATGATAATAGTCAATAGTTATGTGTGTGATTTGATCTGCTGCAGCTGACAAAAGCGATTGTTTATGACCTTAGATAATGGGAATGTACAATACAACATACAAAGTTTAGTTCTCCATAGTATCCTCAACCTACAGAGCATATTAATACAGTGCGTATTGGCGTGTTTGTCATAGAACGACATGTGAACATGGCAACGGCAGCGTGAACGCCCTACCATCTACACTACGCAGTGTTTAATCCTTGGGGATTACTGTTGCTTATTAACAAGTCCATAAACAAACTTGCTTTCTCTGGAAGATGCTTAATCTTGGTTGAATTGCTAATTTATTAGGTCATTCGATCGATATAGTAGAAAAGTGGATTACATGCGACCTCGAATCATCTGCAATTTGAGAAGCAGACAAATTAATGTAATTTAGAGAATAGCCCCCTGAGAGAAGTGCCTCTGAGTACTATGTATTTGGTTTGATTCGATTATTCATGCGTTTCGTATGTATGAGCATCGTGTAATGGTAAATACGAGTAAACCTAATGATTACAAATAGACATGTGATATCATGCAAGATATCATACAAGTCTATACAACTTATTCATCGATTGTTTTAACGACGGGTCCATTCGACAGATACTAGTATGGTCACAGAGAGTTGGGAGATAAGAGTTGTTCCTGGTTCTTAATCAATCGTGCTTGGTGTAAAGCAACGACACACGCACCCTCTTATCATGTGTTTTCTAGATACAGTATTTAGCTCGGTAATTGGTATGGGGCGCAGAAAAAGCGTCCCTGAGAAATTCGGAAGGCGGAAATAGATTCGAACCCACGACCTTACGTTCAGTAGTTCAGTGCGCTACCACTGGACCACTGATCGCCCCTACAAGTTTGCACAAAAGTATCCCACATGTTCCACTTCGCGCATGTTAGAGAGTTTTTGTCCTCTATCGTTTGTATGTTCTAAAGTGTTGGATAGGCTTTGGGTTTGCGGGTTTTTTAGGGAAGGTAGTGTTTTAGGGAAGATGTATTTTTTATGCGTTTTTCATGCATTCTTTAAAAAAATGAAAACCGTCATTGTCTTGGCCTAATACTAATATAGATACTGAAATTGTATTAAAAATGTTAACAGTTTACTGTAAAAAGAAAGCGTGTTACATGTAATACCATTAAATGTGTATACTAGACAATGTTGTTTTTCTTCAACTGTATTCCGTGAAAACCTTTACGTCATCAACAAGAAAATTACTGTAATCAAAATCCGTCGAGGAAAATTACACCGAAGTACTTGTCTGGGTTCGTTTATAATCTCAAGTAAATCGAAAATATTGACCTTAGATATAAATGTCTACGGAAAACACCAAACAGAGCACTTTTATTTCGATAAATAATTGGAAAATTAAGACGTTATATAGACAACTTTACTTACCAGATAAAAACATCAAATACGAGTTGGTTAAACACGTTCGTTGCGTGTCTGAAGTAAATCATGGTCTTAATGTTACATCCGATTGAATGACATAATGTCTGAAATCACTGAATGTGTCAAATTCCACCATGCAATACAGACTTTTTTTGCACAAGATGCTTATTTTGCATAAGATATTATGGTTTGTGTCAAATAAATGACGTTTATTGCTCCTAAGAATTAAGATTTCAGATTTTGAGTCAGAGTTTTGCTTGCAAATGTTGTACATGAATTATTTATATGCGAATTACGATATGTTGCACTTTCTGAGAAGTATCGTTAAGATGGCATAATTTTGTTTCTAGTGTATAATTATATACTGTGAGTGAAAAGACAAGACCTTTACTTGTTTCCATTTGAATTGACTACTAGTAATGGTTATTCAGTAAAGATTGAAATGTTCCCTTCCAAATCTATTTACCAGCCTCCGTGGTCGAGTGGTGAAGGTCGCTGACTTCAAATCACTTTAACCTCTCACTGATGGACGGTCGTGGGTTCGAGCCACGCTACCGACCATGTCTGTTTATGTGAGAAAGTAAACACTTGCATAGAGAGGATGGGAGTCTAGGACTGGTTCTTCCCAGGAATTATGGTTAAGTGAACAGTCTGCCTCGTATGACTCTGATTGTTGAAAAGTAGTATAAAACTCAAATAAACAAACAAACAAACAGTTTCCATTCTCTATGAGTCATTCATTCGGTTACATGAACAAAGCCGGGTACCGTTGTCATTATTCTGATCTTTTGTTATCAGCATTGACTATCACATACAGAATATACTATAAATAAAATTATTCGTTGTTCAGGTTGTGAATGAACTCATTAGTTGGCATGAGATATATAGAAAATAATTGACTGTGCATTTTAGAAATGTATGTTCCAGAATTGCCAATCAGTGTTTTATGGCAGTATAAATGGCATCTCAGATGTAATTCAATTTTATTTTATTCTCAAGGGATTCATCTGAATAAGATATTTTCATCATATAAAACATTACAGTTATTTACTGGATTTAACGTTTTTCTAGACAACGAATTGGACAATACGAGTACAAATGGTGAGGCAATCATGGAATTCATCGCTGGATTAATGGTGTTGTGCACGCTCAGAAATCACCATTTACGCGTCGTGACATACGTTCGGAAATGGGCATAACTATGTTAAATGTTTCAATACACATGTATGACAATCACGTTTGTGCAGTTATTGGGATGATAAAAAATGACATTTTTATTGATTAATTACCAAATGGTGACACTATCATTGAACTGAACAATATGAGAGCTTATGAAACTTGTAAAGATAAGTTAACAGGCAAAGATGAAATCGGACATACTTTGATAGTTATTGTAACGAACTGTACTGTGCGAACAAAAGATAGGTGTCTTATAAGTCAACTTGGCTGACCATGTCAATAAGGGTGACAGTATGATAAACAAAACATTTACCTTTTTAAGCAATACCAAGAGATTATCTAAACCAGTTGTCTTCTAACAGAGCGTCTAGAAATATTCTAGCGAAAGCAGAATTACGGATTGAATCTGCAATTAAATGTTCTAGATAGTGTTCGTGCTGAACTGAAAAATTAATTCAAGTGGCATAACTACATGCATATTCATGCATTACTGTAATTCTCAGACTGTCAGAATGCTTTCGTGCTTAAGTTTCAATGTATTTGTTTCCGCCATCGTTATAATCTGTCCATACAAGAATGGAAGAGTAAGTGTAAACATGAAAAACAAACATATACGGTTAGTAATGCAATAACGTATGTATTTAGTTGCGTGCGAAATATATAACCAAGTTTTAATGGCAAACTTTAACACCAATCTTGCACAGTGTATCTGTCAGACATGCATATTTAAGGTGTGATTTGTTTTATGTGTTTTCTGCCCTTTGAATCCATTTATATTCAACATCACAAAGTCCGTTCGTTTGAATACGTTCTATGGTTGGCTAGAAATAAAAGAAAATACAAATTGCACCCAACACAAGCTCATCTTCAGTGAGTCGATTCACGCAACAATCTTGTAGAAGAAGCATTACATTAATTACTTTGTCAGTGTCTTCATTGTATGTTCATAAACGTCTTTCATACTGCGCATTACTCTTTAATTGAATCTGAATCCTCATTCATTCGAATATTGACTAGGAGCCCTTTTCATAATGTAATGATATTGCTTCCACAGCAATAAGTGTACCAGCATGCTCTCATCAGGTTAATACCAAATGCGGAAAGTTCACAGAAAATAAAAAGGGATAATTCTTCATTTTGATTTTTTGAAATGCTGGCGCAGTGTTGTCAATTTTAAACCAGAATCTGTATTTGACGTTCATGCTTGATCAGAAGAAAACAATGTCTTCAATATTGAGTTTACTCACAGGAACTTCATGCGACAATTACATAATAAACTCTGAGCACGTGGTTCGTAAGGCATCTATGTTCATAACTATAGGGCACTCACCAATCCGTTAAACGTTACGCCAATACTTTTATGGCCTTATTTATGGTTAAGCAGTAGTTTAATGAAAATGTGAAAGAGGCTGTGAAGCAAGTAAAAGAAATAAAAATACTGTGATTATTCATGGAAGCTAAACTTACATAGACTTTCGCTGCAACATGGAGCGGGAACCTGTATAATATTTGCATGGTGAATGTAGGAAAACGTGGTACTTTTTTCCGCATATTTCATGCGCGCCGAGCGTTAGAGACAGCCAAGGGAATATATGGTGGCTGATTTATGCCATGTCGTATTTTCGCTTTTTCGCCACAACAAAGCGAAAATGCGAAAAAGCGAAAATACGACGAAGTCAACTTTGTCGTATCTTTGCATTGTTGCATTTTCGCATTGTCGTGGCGAAAAAGCGAAAATACGACAGATGAAGGGCGACAATACGACACTAAAGATGTGTCGTGTTTTCGCCTTACATCTGTCGTATCTTTGCTTTTTCGTGGCGAAAATGCAACAATGCGCAAACACGACAAAGTCGACTTTTTCGCATTGTTACATTTTCGCATTGTTGCATTGTCGCATTGTTGCGTTCCGGTTACGCATGCGCAGGTAGTTTACATAAACCTTATACAAGTTGGTGCGCATGCGCTTGTACAACCGGAACGCGAAAATGCAACAATGCAACAATGCGAAAATGCGAAAAAGTCGACTTTGTCGTGTTTTTGCATTGTTACATTTTCGCCACGAAAAAGCAAAGATACGACAGATGTAAGGCGAAAGCACGACACATTTTTGGTGTCGTATTGTCGCCCTTCATCTGTCGTATTTTCGCTTTTTCGCCACGACAATGCGAAAATGCAACAATGCAAAGATACGACAAAGTTGACTTTGTCGTATTTTCGCTTTTTCGCATTTTCGCTTTGTTGTGGCGAAAAAGCGAAAATACGACATGGCATAAATCAGCCACCATAGGAATATGTTGATACATGTAATAGTATTGTTTTTCTTTGTGAATAACATCTAAGATATCATGACCATTGTTGATGGTGTCTTCTTGTTTTACAGATTGTTGAACTTGTTATATCTGATCTTAGATTTCATAAGAAATGTCTGAACATAATCATTGTATCAAAACGAACCCCGTTTCAAATCTGATAATTTTTTAACAAATATCCGTTGAGTGATGGAATGTCTTGGGTTTTGGGAGGCGCTGTAAATGTCCTTTAGCTAGTGCCTTCTTCTTGATAAGTTTTTATGTACCATCTCTTGAGAGTCTGCGTACAAGAACCCATCTGTTATCTTGCTGAAATTCATTCTAATTACTCCCGTACTTATGTGACCTCAGTATTAAAGCGTGCTAGTCTGTTCTGTTACACATAACAACCGCCGACATCGAACCGTTGTTAGACATTTCCATTATCTGAAATGTCACTAAAATGATTGCTTTTAGTACGTTGATCGGCTTAACGTATCGTGAGACAATGTAGCGGATTGCTGAAATACACTTAGAATTGGTTTTCATTTCTTAAATGAAGACTATATGTACTATATATCGCCTTTTACGGTAAAAAAAGTATGTCGTGTTGTTTTATACACTGAACATTTATAAACACTGAACAAAATTTATAAACCCCACCATAATAAAATTAGATTTATCGGTACTTGCACAAAAGGCCATTGATAAATTTAACCAAATGGTCCCAAGATACATATTTCGTATATGTTAAAACTGGTAAACAACATGCCATTTGTCCTAGTGTATCCAAGCAGAACGGGTGGTGTACTAAGTCTTTATGAAATTTGGCTAAAATTACACGCATATCCAAATATGGTGTAGCGGTTTTATATGTTTTCTTCAGTACAGTACAACCTCTCCAGAGCGGTCCTCTCTTTAGTAGCGACAACCTTCCTTTACTAACAACATGAATGTTCCCCACTGAACTATTCAACTATGAATTTGACCTGTCTAGAGCAACAACCTCTCAACAACAACATAATTTTGCTACTCCCGATGGACGTTGCTCTGGAGAGGTTGCGCTGTATATTACCTCGTATATATACCCGTATAATACACAATCTCACGTTGAAGTATAAGTATCATAGACAGGACATTTAAATACCTAGCCACTCGCAACAAGAAACGTCAGTAATTACTTCCCTTGCCATTACCATTAAGTTCTCATTTTGTCTTTGTCCTTGGATTTGAAACAATCAATAATCTCATCCTGATAATTCCATAACAACAACAACAACTTTATCTGAATGATATAGGCCACTGACCCATTACGCATAATTACATACATACAACTTCAGTTTTGTGCGTCAAATTGTAAGAAAAAAGAAAAAAAGTTTGCATGCATTTGAAAAGAACATAATTTGTATCATATATGACGGAGTCCGAGTCATAGCAAGTTGTATATATTGCTATTTTCATAATAGGCATATTGGTTTTGGTCTGCCAAAACGTAAATCATGCCTATAAAATCATAACGCTTCACCTACAATAATAAAACATTTTATGTCGGTTCCTCTTGACAATTTCTACAGGACCTGTGGATTTTCAGGTCAAAGGCAAAGGTCATCTGGAGGGGGCATTGTGTTTTAAAACACATCTTTTTTATCTGAAATTTATTAGCATTACTCAACAAGAAACGAAATCCATTCACTGTGTAAAAACACCGATTTCACAAATGTAACTTTGTTCTTTCGACAAATTTTAATATGCTTAATGAGCGAAAGAAAAGAGTAAACTAAAAGTGTGTTGAGATAAAATTATCCTTCGAATTATTAAGCGTCTGGCGTAGCTGATAAGCCCAGATAATGTGCATTGCATGCTTATCACGTTTACGAGTATATTTATGCTACATACGCCCTCGAACTACATATATAATGCAAGTTCTCACTCTATGTAAATCCATTATTATGTTTCTTAGCACATGCAGTACAACCTCTCCAGAACGTCCCTCTGTTGAGCGACAACCTCCCTGCTATAAAATCATGATTTTTCCCATTGTACGATTTAACTATAATTTAACCTCTCTAGAGAAACAGCCTCTCAACATTATGATTGTGTTACTCCCAAAGGGTGTTGCTTTGAAGAGGTTACACTGTAGTTTTAAATAATTTATTTCTCTGGTGTTCAACATCGCACCAGCAACCAGTCATCTGTAGATTTTTTCAGTTTAACAGTAGAAAAAAACCCAGGATGTTTACCAGCGTAAAACCACCGAACCAACGTAAGTTAACTGGTTAGCTGTTAATTGAGTGTAGGACATTAGTCCCCCGAATATTTGCCCCAATGACAAAAAAATGGTCATGTGGACAATTGCCCCTCCCCCAGTAGAAATGGTAGGTTGAACATTTGGCCCCATTGCTTATTTTTAAGTGGACATAATCATTTGGGGTCCTTCTAAGACACACGTACATACGCTTCAATCTTTGTCACGTGTTTTGATATTTTTTTCAAAGAAATTTCTATGTTTCAAACTTTGTCAAGTGTTTTGATATTTTTTTGAAAAAAAAATACCTGAAAACTTACGGCACCAGGATTCGCGGTGCCCAAATCACAAGACAATAAAAAAAATTATATAATTGTATTTATTTTATCGTTTTAGTTTGATACCGGTAGGACATAGATTTATTCTATTCCTTTAAATGGTTTACTTCTATCTGATACTCTGGTATCCAAGGAAACCAACAAGATATTCCTGAATTACAATAATCTAATATTCTGTTACTGCTATCAATTCTCTGATGTATTTGACAACGTGTACGCTTTTAATATTCTGTCGTGAACCGTTGAAATAAATTGTACTATTGTCATTTGTTAAAATGAAAAAAAAGTAATTTGTTTCGATGTTTCTTTCCTTACGCTCGTTTGTAAATTTTACATTGAAACGTATAGGGAGAAATCGGGAAGGAAAATTAATTTCCGATTACACTATGTTTTCGGACAACCCGTTGTCGAATAATCGGGTTTAACTGTACATTATGTAACATAACATCATATTTATTTCATCCTCGGTATGTGGCGCATTTATATATCAATAATCGATAGTTCTGAGTCAAACTGTATTATCTAGAACTGTGGATTTTCATCGAATGTTGTCATATCCAATTAATAATACGTTGATAAAATGATTCAGCTGTGTGACAAAAAATATTATTTAATAAAGCAGAACAACGTCTGGGAATTTATTGCGTCTGTCATATTCACGAAAAAAGTACTGAACTTGGTTACAACGATTTTTTACATACTTACTGAAGCAACATATACACTAAGTTGGTATCAAAATATGCAAAAATGCATTGGCCACACGATGCTTTACTGAACCAGCAGAACACAGTTTTTAGTGTGAGTTTTTAGGCGTCTTGAGTTTATATTGAGATGTTATGCCCAATATAAAAGTGCATACTTTCCTTTTCGTGTTAGAATATTATACTAATAATTTATATATACAAAAAAAACGTATCTGGGGATTTCAATTACATTTCGATCGTTCGCATTTTTCGATGTTTCGCATTTCGAACTTTAACATCAAATCTACGTTGAAAATAGAAGGAAATTCGCCGGGACAGACGAACAATTTCGACTTTTCGCATTTTTCGAACTATCCCATTTGAAACTACTGTAGTTTCTGTATTTATTATTTTGCTAATTATATAAGTTTGATCCACCCAGGTTCGAATGGGAAAAATCATGACTCAAGCAACAAAGTTATGTTTTGCGTTTAGTGAAAAATAAACAACCAAACAGACTTAACGAAAAACTCAACGAAACATTCAGACGAAAAACGAAAGCATAAATCGAAACCAAAACTAAACCAATTCTCAAAGCTAAGAAAATTGACTTCTCCAGATCAGTGTGACCATTCAAAACATGAATATTTAACTTTTTATACTTAGTTACAAAAACCGACCAATAATTCCAAGATTCTGTAGGATTTTAAAAAGGGCTTAGAATGAAGCTCTCTGCCTGAGGATTTAAGAAACTATTACAGATCTATTAACATATGAAATAGAAACATTTGTATTGAGCATTTTGGAAACCATCATTAAATTATTAAATGTAGTACATTTGTATCACATCACATGACTTGCCGAATAAGAGAAACTGTTCTGGAATGAGATTTGAGCTCACAGTGTTCAGTGGCTAGTGGTTAATAGTCAGAGACTTTAACCACAGAAGTCCCGATGTTAATATACCCCGATGTCAATCTTTCATACAGATCGTGTAATATTGTCGTGGAATCAACTTAGTATGATGACAGAAAAAAACATGGCTTACAGTACAGTTGTGTACAGTAAATATTCGATGTTAAGACCATATTTTGGACCGAAAGAACATTGTCACGAGTGCCTAGTTGTGCTATTGTAAGAGGCAAGTCCTCATACATACTACAAAGTTACGTACATCGAGTGTGTCAAAAAGACATTTGTTGAATTAGACACTAGTACATTTTGTACTGTTTCGTACAGAGCCAAGATGTACTCAATATTTGTCTAGGATTTGTTTCATACACAAGCTTATGTACGTAGTAATTGTTTATATTTGTAATAATGTATACAGTCTCTAGAGATCAATCTGATTATTGTAGACAAATATATGCATAACCAAAACAATTGGCAATAAACTATAACTCTATGGATCAAGATAAATATACTTTTGAGGGAATTTCGATCCTGTTTGGCAGGGTAATTTTGCACTGATAGTTCCAATAACTCAAAGTTGGCATCTCTGCAAGTTATAAGAATAATCTATCATCAAACTCAGAATAAGTCATTTACATCTTTATTCATGACAATCGTTTCCCACAATATTTTCAACACATATTAATGTTGTTCTTATTTCATTTGGCGTAAGGAAGAATAGATAACCTTATCGTAATTGTTCTCATTAATTATGAGTAGAATGTGTGAAACAGTAAATGTCTTATCCCATAATATCTCAAAATATCAGAAGGATCACTTGTGTTGGCTGTGGAACTTGCTTCATAATTTTAATAC
This sequence comes from Lutraria lutraria, assembly GCA_964023205.1. NCBI lineage: Eukaryota > Metazoa > Mollusca > Bivalvia > Venerida > Mactridae > Lutraria > Lutraria lutraria. Next base: position 16,283,406 of record OZ026837.1, on the reverse strand, counting down.
TACAGTGTTTTCGCTTTCATTGAAATTTGGTTATTCAAGCATCATATGCAAGAGTGTACAAAAAGGACACACGAATATTGAAGCATATCTGTATATAACATGTTAATACAAGGTAAATGTTTTGCTTATTATAGTGCAACCCCTTTTGAAAGTTGGTTTATGAGACACCTATCATTTGTTCGCACAGTACCTACCGAATCCCTTCTCCTTTCGTCAGGTATAATGGGCCTACAGTAACCATCACTGAACTAGCTGACGGCTCACCAACCGACCGCATCAGTTCTAACCCAGTCTCCACTAGAGTTAGAACCTTCGATCTCCCGCACCGAAGGTGGACATCCGAACCACTCAGTTACGGTTACTGTTTGTATGCACGGGCTATTCGAGCACTAAGTATGGGATCACTCATGCTTAGTATAATAACAAGTATTTCTTTGAATCTAAATTAATTATAGGTGTTGTTTACTTGACTTATGATATAACACTTATAAACTGCTCGACATATTGTCGCAGGTTCGAATCTCAGGCCAGGCACATATTTCATTAGGACGAGTTGACATTTTGATATCCGGTATTTTCTCTAAAGTAAACTTTTTACAACATATAGGGTGGTTGTTTTAAACTGGAACGAAAAATGTTTGACACAAAACTTATTACAAACTGCGTTCTAGAATGACGAGAATGCAGTTCATGAATCGCTGACTAAAAAAAGAACACAATTCGCAATTCAAAAAAGAATCGCGGGTATACAAGCACAATTAATACTGGTATTCTAAAGAACAATCTCTGTCATTGAAAAGTAAATAACTGGTTTGGGATCACTCTTAGTCGTAAACATCTCGAATTATTTCTATTTGTGTATTTATTCAAATAAAACGGGCTTGCAGTCGTGGGCAGATAGGCGGGATTTGGAGGCCAGGAAGGCACATTAGCGGAGGTACACAGGCGGGTGGAAAGACCAGGCATGTATACCTGGCAGATGCAGACAGGCGGGTGGGATACCTGACAGAGGCAGACAGGCAGGTGGGATACATGACAGAGGCAGACAGGCGGGTCGGACACCTGACAGAGGCAGACAGGCAGGTGGGATACCTGACAGAGGCATACAGGCGGGTGGGACACCTGACAGAGGCAGACAGGCAGGTGGGATACCTGAGAGAGGCAGACAGGCGGGTGGGATACCTGACAGAGGCAGACAGGCGGGTGGGATACCTGACAGAGGCAGACAGGCAGGTGGGATACCTGACAGAGGCAGACAGGCGGGCGCTAAGACCAGGCATGTATACCTGGCAGAGGCAGACAGGCGGGTGGGATACCTGACAGAGGCAGACAGGCAGGTGGGATAGCTGACAGAGTCAGACAGGCGGGCGCTAAGACCAGGCATGTATACCTGGCAGAGGCAGACAGGCGGGTGGGATACCTGACAGAGGCAGGCAGGCAGGTGGGATACATGACAGAGGCAGACAGGCGGGCGCTAAGACCAGGCATGTATACCTGGCAGAGGCAGACAGGCGGGTGGGTGGAATACCTGACAGAGGCAGGTGGGATACATGACAGAGGCAGACAGGCAGGCGCTAAGACCAGGCATGTATACCTGGCAGAGGCAGACAGGCGGGTGGGTGGGATACCTGACAGAGGCAGACAGGCAGGTGGGATACCTGACAGAGGCAGACAGGCGGGTGGGTGGGATACCTGGCAGAGGCAGACAGGCAGGTGGGATATATGACAGAGGCAGACAGGCAGGTGGGTGGGTGGGATACATGACAGAGGTAGACAGGCAGGTGGGATACATGACAGAGGCAGACAGGCGGGTGGGATACCTGACAGAGGCAGACAGGCGGGTGGGATACCTGACAGAGGCAGACAGGCGGGTGGGATACAAGACAGAGGCAGACAGGCAGGTTGGAAACATGACAGAGGCAGACAGGCGGGCGCTAAGACCAGGCATGTATACCTGGCAGTGGCAGACAGGCAGGTGGGATACCTGGCAGAGGCAGACAGGCGGGTGGGATACATGACAGAGGCAGGCAGGCAGGTGGGATACATGACAGAGGCAGACAGGCGGGCGCTTAGACCAGGCATGTATACCTGGCAGAGGCAGACAGGCGGGTGGGTGGAATACCTGACAGAGGCAGGTGGGATACATGACAGAGGCAGACAGGCGGGCGCTAAGACCAGGCATGTATACCTGGCAGAGGCAGACAGGCGGGTGGGTGGGATACCTGGCAGAGGCAGACAGGCGGGTGGGTGGGATACCTGACAGAGGCAGACAGGCAGGTGGGATACCTGACAGAGGCAGACAGGCGGGTGGGTGGGATACCTGGCAGAGGCAGACAGGCAGGTGGGATATATGACAGAGGCAGACAGGCGGGTGGGTGGAATACATGACAGAGGCAGACAGGCAGGTGGGATACATGACAGAGGCAGACAGGCGGGTGGGATACCTGACAGAGGCAGACAGGCGGGTGGGATACCTGACAGAGGCAGACAGGCGGGTGGGATACAAGACAGAGGCAGACAGGCAGGTTGGAAACATGACAGAGGCAGACAGGCGGGCGCTAAGACCAGGCATGTATACCTGGCAGAGGCAGACAGGCAGGAGGGATACCTGGCAGAGGCAGACAGGCGGGTGGGATACATGACAGAGGCAGACAGGCGGGTGTCCCACCTGGCAGAGGCAGTTGTATCGGGAGACCAGCCATTTATACCTGGCAGAGGCAGACAAACTGGCAGGAAGGTCAGACAGAAACACTGGCGGAGGTAGACAAGTAGGCTTTTGACAATAATTTGGAACCTAACCGACCAGTCAGTCATTACTTTCCTCTTTTCAGAAGCTATTAATAAGCGTTAAGTTACTGAAGATGTTAAGTGAAGAAATGTGTTAAGTGAAGAAAAACGTTAAGAAGCATGTCTTATCTGTAAAACGTCTGTAAATTACTGATAAGCCTTAATGACTTGTACCATGTAAAATGATGCGTTATATATCTAGTGTTGCTAACAATCACGTACTGAATATTCAAGTTCTTAATATTATATAAGTTTCGTGTCTCGTGGCAAGAAATTGTTCACTAATTTAAAAATAAAATGAAATTGAATGTTTTTGCTAGCTTTAAAAGTCATTATTATTTTATTTTATCGCTAATACATAAAGTTCGTTCCCATAATATAAGAAAACTCGTAACAATCTGTCTATGCCGATATCTTATTCTGACGTAATGAGTTCTGAAAATGCGATTATTTCGATTTGACGACTTCATAATTTCATGTATATTGAATTGTGTCACTTTTATCTAATCTAACGAACATTGACAATCGAATTAGCGCACGATAGAATCCAGAGTAATCTTATTTTTTTCTGTTAATTTATCTCGGCATCGTAAACTCCGGGGATTTATATAAATGTATCGCTGTTTGTAGCATTAAAACTACAAAATTAATTTTCTTTATAACATTGTTATACAATACGGTTTGACGTCATACAATGGATTATATGGTACGTAACGGTATTACTATTATCATTATAACAGAACAGACAAACGTCTGACTCATATAATAGGATGGTATACCCAAACCAAACTGATAGACATTGCTTTGTCTTTAGTATATGCTTTGTACAGAAATATGGAAGAACTGGATTAAAAAAAAGAAAGAAAAAACAACAAAATCGATTAAGTCTTAAAATATCCACAACGCGTATCGGCTTATGTCGACTAACATCGTGATTACTCGTCAACGGTCGTAAATTCATAAAATAGTAACGTTTTGTAAGATTTACCCGGATCAGAAAGAGTCGGTCGCGTAACCAACATGTAAAAGGATGGCTCAATCCATTGTGATATATACATATAGAGTTTAACGTCGTACCAACAGCCATGATCAATAGGCAACTTGAGGAAAACCCGAGGCACATTCGCGTGCAGAGTCATCAACCATTCCGTAAATTAGCTTGACAGCTTCCTCACATATGAAAATCTGGTCCCAGGTGATTCCAACACACATCAATGAGGGGCCATAGTTTCAACCATCGAGAAAGTAATCAAATCTAAATGCGAACCAGGCCCCCTGGCTATAAAACTTGAGGAAAGTCTTCGAGTTTAAATCTCAATTCCATCCCCAAAGTATTTAATATACGGTTTACAAGATAAAGCTAAGTAATGTTTGGAAACAAGTTCAGATCAAGTTATATATATGCCATCAGACTCATTTATCAAAAACACCATTATTGTCTGATCATCATTAATTTAGAAAAGAAATGTTAAAAGACAAGAATTAAGCGTTGAGATCGGAGACCGATCTAAAGTTTTATGACCTCGGACCCTGGTGTTTATTCAGATCTTCACATTGTCAATTAGGCAAACACTTGGGAAGTCCATTGTTCAAAGCTGATACAAGTTAATCAAAGGCGACCGGTAACCAAAGTATAGTTTTATTAAGCAGGATATTGAGTTGCTTTGAAACATCTTTTGAAGTTACATTTTACTCAGTCATACTTGATTATAGAACTTGTTGATTTAATTAAGCGAAGCCTGTAGAAGGCACCATCACAGTCGTCATTGCAAGGTCTCATATAATCATAATTTACAGGTGTCGTCTGCTCGTAGATATCAATTTTGACATGAACAAGATATTTTATGGCTTCAATATTTTTATGACATGATCTCCATCTCCTAAAAACATAATATTATTGATCAACGCGTAATATCACGAATCGATAGCTCTGCGTTGAAGAATATTAAATTTAATCAAGATCACAATTCTTTCTTATTGACGACATTTTTATTCAATGTATGTACAGTGTAACCTCTCCAGGGCAGCCCTTTCTTGAGCAACAACCTTCCTTCAACAACAGCATGAATTTTTCCCACTGCATGATTTTATCAATTAATTAAACCACTCTTGGGCAACAACCTCACAACAACAACACCATGTTGCTACAAACAAAGAGAGTTGCTTTGGAGAGGAATATTTCTATGTGTTTGTTAATTGTTTCGCATAATGTTATGAATACTGATTTTGTAATTTGAGCCGCCCCGTGAGAAAAGGGCAAAATGTTCAATGTGTTTACAAACTTTACATCCATATTCATTCGGAAACATTCAGAAACTTGAAAGGTCATTTCCCGCGTTATGAACGCCACGTAATAAGTTTATATACGTGTCAACCCCCAGTCAAATAATCATGCATAGGTCAAGAACCATTCTAAACCATTCATGAATAGTTCAAGTAAAATTCATGTTTTCATGGATTTTACTTGAACTACGTATTCATGAATTGTTCCAGAATGGTTAATAACGTATGCATTTTAGGATGATTATCATTATACTTGATTGACACTGGTCGTATGCTTTTGGTATTGTTTATATCATTTGTATGCGCTTAACTTGCCAGTAATGCTTTCTTTAATCTGTGTCTCTGAAATAATATTATGCATTTTATTATAATATGTATTATTATACCACACGTGACTTATTTACTATAAAGTCTTATGTGACGTCAGAGGGTGACAATCCGTAATGTTACCCAGTGACATTACATTTCGCTAACGCCTCGGTCGACATTACTTGTCTCGGGTGAACATTACGTTCTATCACCCTATGTGGGATGTGATATTTATATATTATTAACCCGTGTTTAGCGCAATATGAGTCTTAAATATGATAATAAACTTGTTTATCTGTGATCTTTGATAAAATTGTTATAACATGTATGTAGTCGGGTTTAAAAGCTCACTAGAGCTTGCGTTATATGTGTGTGTGTGTGTTAACAGAATAACGTGGAAAAGACAAAGGAACGTATATGCATAAGTGAACGTAGATTGCAAGGCACAGTGGTTCTTTTAAAATTCCAAATTAGATGTATCAGACTTTTATGTCTTTAGAAAGTCACAGTATAAAGCAATTGTCTTAAAATGTATCTAATCCCCAGACTGCTAATTTAAATATCGTAGACAACATTATGCGAAATATAAAACACGTGGCTGATAAAGAACAGCTGGAACTAAGATCACGCCACCCCCAGAGAGTATTCCGATCAAGTTTGAAGGCTCCGAAGTTTAGGCTAGCACGCAAAGAAGTTTGCTTCATAATGATTGTGTGTCTAAAATGTAAGACAAAGAGTCCTTTGCTATGTTAGGAAGCTATTAGATTCCTTCAGTTTCGTACGTCGTCAATATATGAATGCAATGCCGTGGTACAATCGCTGTTCTACTGAAATTCACCAACGTTTTCAGCCTTCGGGATAAGTACGATGCCACAATCTCCGTTGTAGGGGGCTGTGTTATAGCATTGATCAGACGAGGATGTCCTCGTTTTACTGCGGTATATTTTCTCCGAAAGTCAAATAGTCATTAACAATGGTGTACGTCAAACACTTAGAATAACAAAAAAAAAAAAAAAAAAAAACTCATAACTTTTATAATAAAATTAATATTTGAATGACGTCATATTATGACGATTTTACATCATTTTTACAATATGATGTCATAATATTACGTCGTCACGAAATATGAGGAATTTACAAACTAATCCAAATATTTAATGACACAAGACCAAGCTTTAATGCATCAATATAATAATTTTATTACGGTTTGTCATGCTAACATAATTATTAACATGCGTGCTGTTTTAATTCAGGAAAAACATTTACGTGGTTTTCATCGCAGCTTTCTATAATTACAGTGCAACCTCTCCAAAGCAACACCCTTTGTAAGAAGCAAAAGTGTGTTGTTGATGAGAGGTTGTTGCTCTAGAGAGGTTAAATTAAAAGTTAAATCGTACGATTGGGAAAAATCATGCTGTTGTTGTAGGGAGGTTGTTGCTGAAGAGGTGGTCGATCTGGAGCGGTTATACTGTACTAATTTTGCTTGGTATTTATCAAAGAAGGAAACTTATTATCATACTTTGCAACTTGGTGATATTTGAGGGGAAGAGGGGGAGGGTCGGGGTCAGATTGTTGATCCGTATAAAAAGTATAGTACTACCTGTCCAGAGCGGTACTCCCTTGAGCAACAACCTCCCTTCAGCATGATTTGTTCCCACTGCATAATTTAACTATTAATTTAACCTCACTACAGCAACATAATTTTCCTACTGTCGAAGGGTGTTGTTTTGGATAGGTTGCACTGTATATTAAGCAACACATTAATGTCATATTATTTTTGCTTTTCTACCATCAGTCTTGATATTTTTCCTTTCATGGTTATGTTAAATGCTTTTAGATTTTTTCGAAAAGGGCGATGAATATACACATATGTCATATTTAAGTTTGTGTTTTTATATACTTTGTGCAAACAGGTTCGAAAATATTTTGAGTAGGCCAAAAATTGTCGTGCTTCCGGTTTCCCGAGGCTATTAGGGGCTGACCCTAAAGTTTCAAACTGCAAAAATCATAAGTACGAGCATATTTGAGAACGAATCATACGTCCAAAACGCGTCAAGAATATTAAGGAAAATATTTATTATAATAAAAGAAAACTGTTTTGCGATTTACATAATTATTAGTACCCTATTATTTCAAAAGGTAACCGCAAACTTGACTATTTTGTTCTAATCACACCATAGTTACAGTACGATTGTATTATGTACATTGTATTTCACTTCAGATTTCCTTATAATTTCAGGCTGGTTTGGGTGTACATTACAGCAACGGTTGATGATTGATTTATGAATAAATATGATGGTAAGTGAAACTTGTAACATTGTAACATGTGACACAATAATACAGTATCACTCATCTTGCACTTAAAACGATACAAAAAATAAGCCATTAAATACAAATTCAAGGGCAGATAATTCAAAAACAAGAACTGTGATCTCCAATTTTTTTTCTTTTGGTTAAAATGTTTCTAGTATCATATGCTATGATCATGCAAGTTTTTTTAAAAATCTGTTCATCAGTTTTCATTCTGCCTAAATGTCTAACTGTAGAATATGTTCTTAGACGGCACCTGTTTATGCGAGGCCTCTAAGATGTCAAGGGAGTAATATCATGTGTGATAATACGCCAATAAATTAATGCTGTATAGAATTACTGTACCATCGACCGCCGATTTCCTGATATCTATAGTCATGCAGGACCGAAGAGGGGCCATTAAATCAGTTTTTTTCTCTCGTTAGTCGACAATGGTATTCTCTTGTCTACACACCTTCTCGTTAAGATTCGTAGCTGTTCAATTACACCGCGGTAATTCACCACAAAACATGACTTAAGACTGGTATTTGGGGATTAATTATGCACGTATTCTTTATTTATAATGTTTTTTCCCCGGAATGTGCGAACACAGCCGCTGGGAAAAGACATCGTTTAGCTGTCGGTCGTTTGGGGCATCTAATCAATTTCTTTACGCAGTTAAACTGCATGTAAAAAATAGTTTGTAATATTAACTCACTGAATGAAGCTTCTGTTCTATGCAAGATTAATAGAATTGAGTGCTCAAATAAAAAAACTATAACCTAGCTGTTAGCTTAGATCTTTTAATGTCTTCTGGTTATACTTGTGTGTATGCAATAAGGCATTCCGTACTAAGAATCAAGATAATGCAATGATTAATACCCCACGATTTCAACCTTATAGATATGCATGTTAATAATGTTATCACGAAATAAGAAAAATCAGGTATGAAGATTGAAATAGGTATTGCATAATGCTTGTGTTCGCGAGCGATAATTCAGGGTAAAAAGTTTAACTTTACAAAGTTTACAGTACAGTACAATACCTTCAGGGCGACCCCTCTCTTGTGCAACATTCTCCCTTCAACAACAGCATGATTTTCCAATCTGCACGATTTAACTATCAATTTAACCCCAACAATATCACAGTTTTGCTACACCCAAAGCGTGATGTTTTGGAAAGGTTTCACAGTATATTGGTACATACCGTGTCTGCAATACGCATACAGACACTAACAAAAATGGATTCCACAATTTTCGTGGTAATAAAAACAAACCACGCACCAAAAAAAATTCAGTGTTAGATTGAAATTCTCACAAAAATATTTACCGCTTTTTTGTATTTATCTCTTTACAAGTTCCGGCTTATATACTAAGGTACTGATCAAAGTTTAGCTTGAACAAATGTAAAAAATACATGCTCTAGATTGTAGTACAAGTAATATTATCCATTATAGATCAGGGATGGTCGGTAACGCGCTCGATAAGTAAATAAATAAATTCATAAACAGATAAACAGTGGACTAATTAATAAAAAGTATCTGAATTCTCAAAGGTGCAGCTGGTTTTGCGAAATAGATAGACGAAAGGCAAGTCCCTCGTTTTCCAGAGATTAAGCATGATTAGAATTTCTTTACAAATACCATAAGTATGATCAAACTCCCCGCAGCGGTTACCTCCCTTGATCAGTATATTAGCAAAGCGTGACGTAACCGGCGTGAGGAGTTCGATGTATGATAATTATTATGTGCTCATTGTTTTTATGTATTTTTTTTTCGGAGAAATGGAGCCATTTCCTAAGAACAAATTTGATTACTTTCGAAATTGACACAACTGTGTCTGCATAGTTCTGGCCTAAAAATGAAACGTAAACAGAGTAATATAATTAACACATAAAACATGAAAAAAACAGATACTGATATGATGTATTAACATAATTCAGAAATTATGTCAGGTGTACAGTTATATCATTTTTTATTTTAAAGTGCCAGTTGTGCTTTTACAAATAATGGTCAAAACAGCAATTTTTATACAGAAATGTAATTACAAAGACAGTCCGTCCGGTTTACTCCGACGGCAGGGCACATGTCTGTTAAACGAGAGGGTCCAGGTTCGCAATTCAGAATGGAAATGAACCGGATATAGTGTAAATTGTAGATTAACGAAGTAAAATCATGCAAGCAGTGTATGCAAACGATGGAAAGAAACAAGCAGGCAATTGCACCACGATTAATTATGACATAACGCCGAGTGATTTCGATTTACAGTCAAACCTGTGAACAAAGGTCACCATTGGGATAGAAATCTTGAGTAATGTAGCCTTTATTGAGAGATGACCTTTATTCGGAGATCATTTTGTTGTAATTAATATCAGATGGTTTTCAAAAGAAATTCCTTTATTACAATTTTGGCCTTTATTCGGAGGTGGACGCTAAAACAGATTTGACTGTTGTATATATTCAAAGACTATTTGTACGTGAGTGTTCCCTACGATATATTCCGTTTACACAAAGGCGGGCAAAGTTACTATTACACCAAAGCACGGTTTTACTGACACCAAATATATCGTTGTAGAAACCATATACACCAGATTAAGACACTGCATCCAAATTGAGAACACTTTCCAAAATACATCAGAGGAGTAACTACACACATAAACATGGGCGTCAGGGTACATTGAACTCAATGGGTAATAAATACTTGATACCAATCCCGCAGATTCTGACGTATTTTTCATTACCAGTTGTGATAGTCATTAACCTTACGTAACTTTAGTATAGTTATTCACAGACAAATTATGATCTTTTTAGAACAGTTACTATATTGCCATAATAAAAACTGAACTGCGCAAATGATAATAAATAGTCCAGAGCACTACTAGATAATTTGTGAGACATTAACCTCTTTAAGCTGACGTCAAATAAACCGATTTACGGATAAATTATTACCCTCCATTCTTAAAGTAGTACATGCCAATGACGTGTGATATTTTTGGTCTTGATGATCTATCCGCATTTTTGTTCTTATATAGCAATAGTTTAGTTTCATATCTACATAAAGCACGTCATACTAAATTTAATTTAAACCCTATTTAGGTTTGCCGATCAGATAGATTTTAATTGTTGTCGTCCTTAGTAAACTGCAGCCTATGTTTGTTTAAATGCGTTCCAAAATATGTCTACAGTAAATGAAGATCAAAACATGTTTTATTCATGGATCACTTCTTCATCTTAATCTTACATTTATTGAAACGGAAGTAGTTGAAACAAGTGAGATACTCGGTGGTCTAAGTGGTAACGCTCGGGACTACTTAATGATAGATCGATTCTCGGCGCCACCTTTAGAATTTCCCCGAGACGCCGCCTTCTACCGCCTCCAGCTACCGAGCCAAGTTAACTGTGTCTAGAAAATCACATTAAAAAGTCTTTACACCGGGCACGATAATGAACCAAGTTAAAAAACTATTCGAAGTAAGAGTTGGGATATAAATGCCCGGTTCTCCTGTATCTTATCTCCTCTTTCGCTAGGGCGGCCCTGAAATGACATTAGCTGTCGTACGGGCCGTTACACAGCAGATAGATAAATAAAAGTAGAAAAAAACATGTTTAACTCGAAGCAAAAATCAACTAACTCGGTTAGCTAAATTACACCAGTATCGTTATACTTTTAAACGCACTCTCTCGTCTTGTTAGTCTAATAACAATAGAAGCTTGTGGCAATATCCTCACTTCTAAGTGTTGATATACGACAATAACTATTGATGTCTTCTAGCATTTCCAGGAAACTATTTCGTGTTTGACTTGGCTGACAAATCGAGCATTGTTAATGCTCAACACTACAAAGGAATGTACACACGTCAGACGACGTCGTTGCCCGGCAACATTTAAATCAGCTCTCAAACAGATTAATTGCGCGTGCAAAAACCTGGTCATTCATCGTACCTTGTCCTTTTTATATTCTCATTATATTAATCGGTTTAAATGGCTGCATAAACACGTAACGGCATGATGTATTTCCTTTATATACTCGGTCTAGAATACATGATATGTATTTTGATATTTCACCAATGGGAATGACGTAAAATATTTGTCTCGTATACTATTACAGACGTCATTTAGTGTTAATCAAGTTTCGAGTGTAAAATGGAGCAGTTAAAGATCTGTTGTTGAACGTCCCATTCAGTAGCTTTGATCATTTTGGGGCCGTCCCCGAAAAAGGGAGATGAAATACAGGAGAACCGGGCTTTTGTATCCCAAATGTTCTTTAACGTGCCCAGTGTGAAGCACCGATACATACCTCATCCGTTTTTCTGTGATTTCTTAACACAGTACTGAAACAGCGCCATGACTGAATACTTCTAGAATGTAGAATAGTTCTTTGTAACGCAGTAATAATTAAAGACAACTACATACAGCGCCCTGCAATAAGTCACAATGATGCCGAGTGGTTAAAGTAGCTGATTTCAAACCACTGTAACCTCTCACTGATAGAGGGTCGTGGGTTCAAGCCCAGCTACCGGCCATGTCTTTATTTGAGAAAGTAAGCAGTTGCTTATGGAGGATTGGAGTCTAGTGCTGGCTCTTCTTAGGAATGATGGTTTTAAAAGTGAACTGTCGGCCTCATATGACTCTGACTGTTGAAAAGGGGCGTTAAATACGATAATTATATTAAACAAACAAACAAAACGTTCTAGAAGTAAACAAAAAGCCTTTCAACGCCATACGTGCCATACAGTCCATTAACAGGGTAACTACTGTCGTATATTTATATTTATTATAGGTCTATGCCGTAAATAAGGAACTATTTCGGAACCACTTAATTTTTTTTATTAATTCTTAGTCAGAGAAGCGCTATTTTAAAATTATTGCTTCCGAACCCATTAATACAAAACATGCTTTCCTATTTAACCACAAGGCATACTGTGGAATCATTCATTTTCGTTGGGGATTTAATTTCGTGGATTTCATGGTCGGCTCTTCCACGAAATAAAATCCCCACGAATTTAAATGCAGAAATAAGGTATTTATTTTCAAAAATCAAAATCCACGAATTTATATTCCCACGAATTTAGTTATTTTAGCAATAACCACGAAAATCGAGCCCAACGAAAATAAATGAAAATACAGTATTTAAAACGATTAACGATTTCTAGGCTTGTGATATCATCTCTCAAACGTGTTCTGATCGTTATGTTTACTTTTAAATTAATTGGATTTTTGTAAAATCAGGTTGCAATTAAAAGTTTTGCTGATTCAATCAATAGTCGGATAATCAATACAAAATCAGGACTGCATATTCCGTACAAGAAGGTTAAATAAATTTTCTCTTGATATTAAGTATATCTCGGTTATTTACAAGATTGTACATGGAGTCTATAACTAATAACAAACATGGCGTAGTCGTTGGTACACGTATACTTTTTAATATCTAAACTACACCTTGCTTTTTTAAGGAAAATTACTTATTGAATTAAATATACATGTATAATACCTTTCTCAACGAGTATGTGCTTGAAATGCGTTCATAATAATTGATTGATTTTATGAATTGGTAAACAATGTGTTAAAACATGTTAGTTGATTTTATATCAAAATGTGTATGTAAGAAATATTGCATAAATCAATGAACTAAATACAGTACAACCTCTCCAGAGCGGCCCTCTCTTCAGCAACATCCGCAACAACATCCCTTCAACAACATGTTTTTTTCCCTTTTCCCAATGCACAATTAAACCATAAATTTATAATGTCTAGAGCAAAAACCTCTGAACAACAACAACAACAACATGGTTTTTTGCTTTGGAGATGTAGCACTGTACACTGTACTGCATTCCAATTTCGGAATTGTATAATTAAAAATTCTATAGCAACCAAATTCTTTTCGCAACAAATATATGATTAAAGTAAAACATCGTCATTATTTGTAAAAAAGTAATGCTCCTGCCAACGTTTGATGTCTAACAAAACTTATTATCTGTTGCAGGTCAATGGTTCAAGATCCCATGTCAGCCCGGACGAGCGTTCGGACTCCAGCACAATAACAAGAGACAAGCTCTATGTCAACCCTAACCTCCTAGAAGCCAGGTATCCCGGCACGCCACGTGTCAGTCTCACGTGCTACACTGGATCGCCGAGAGTCAGCACGAGTTACCATGGCAACCATTCATCCATTCCAAGTCTAGATGCTCTCAGTTTGAACAAAAATCGACGACGAAGTACAATCCATTCCTATAACTTGGTCAATTATTACTCCCTACCTCAAGACGCATCGAACAATCGTAATGTCCGACAAATGACTGAAAGAAAGGCCCTGAAAAATGTTATCGTATTAGGGCTTTCCTTCATGTTCATCCATACAGCGTTTGTTTCAATTCTTAGCCTGCAGAGTATTATGAATCCAGAAGGCGGTGTTGGCGTGGTATCCATAAGCTGTATTTACGCTACGACTGTCATTTCATGTCTGTTGGCGCCTTTAATCATTAACACCATAACTCCTAAATGGACAATGATTGCAGCTTTTATTCTCTTCACCGGATATTTTGCTGGAAACTTTTATCCAAAGGAGTTCATGTTGATTCCTCTTGGCTTGCTACTAGGCTTGCTTGGTGGTCCTCTTATGGCGGCGCAAATGACCTACATAACAACAGTAGCTCTGACTTATTCACAACATGCTCTAATTCTGGATCAAGAAAGTGTTGTTAACAAATATATGGGAATATTCTGTGCTTTCTACCGAATTAGTTACATATGGGGAAACCTTATAACCACGCTTGTTCTCACAAATAATCAAACTCTAAGAGTGAATGAGGACACTATTAGCGAATTGTCAATAAATTCCTCAACATCATTCTTCACGCCATCCAATGTGACTATGTACAGATCATGTGGTTCGTTATCCTGTCAAATGAATTCCATGGAACGACCGGTAGAGAAATATGATATTACGAACAATCCTTTTATGTATGAGACAGAAATACCAGATAGTATTAAATACATGCTTCTTAGTATTTACCTCGGTTGCGGGGTGATGGCAGCAGTCATTCTGATGGCCCTACTTGACAACAATGTAGGGTCTAGACGTATCAATAATGACCTCAAAATAACCACCAAAGAATTGTTTTTCTCAACACTGAAAATGCTGAAAGATTCGCGGTGTTTGTTATTGATACCTCTAGTTCTGTTTGTGGGTTTAGAGCAAGGTTTCATATTCGGGGATTTCACCAAGGTGAGCTGTATATTTAATTTATGCTGTATTTATATACGGCGGTCGGTTCGTTTAAAGCCCCATAAGCTTATAAATGTATTGGTCATAATAGTTTCGGTTTGTTCTATAGCAGAGGAATCCGGTGTGTTTACCTCCCGTGCATGAGTGTTTTCAGACAAAAAGGGCTTGTTACGACGGTAATAATTATCTTGGGATAATATCAGCAATTAAATGTTTTTGCATATATTTTTCTACAGCAAAAAGCTAATGGGGCTTTAACCAGTTAACCAATATTAAATTACCCTTCTAAAAGGAATCGGCACTTCTCCACATGTGTAGGAAAATCGACACTGTCGTCAGATTTTCACGGAGGTGTATGACCTGTCGCGACTGGGAATCGAACCCGGATCGCCGGCTTGCCAATCCAGCTATCTAAGTTATTATAACTCATGGCAAATAAGCCTGAAAATAGTCGTATTAACAGTTACTTTATCAAACTAATAAGGTACTTTTTTCTATTTTATTCTAAACAAATCGTTTCCTATTTCGGAAGTTCTTCTGTGAGAAATATTAAAGTCAGCGCCATAAGATAGGATTGGCCGCGAACTAAAACACGACTTTTTCATCTGACCTAATCAATGTTTTTCTGTAACAAATTCAAACGAATATACATTGTATTCGTTCAAATCGCCTATATCCAAAGTAAAATTTAATCAGTCACTGTCTTTACGAATAAGACACAATGCGAATTATTGGAGTTTCACAAAAATCAGAATTTATCACAGTATTCGGAACTCTCAACAAGTATAATCCTTAATGTTTATTTATGCCAATATGTACAGATACTTTTCTCAATGGATCTGTGATTATACTATTATGATGTTTTACTATACAAACACATGTTTTATCAATGCCATCGCTTGTTTTCATTCTATTGTATTTTAACAAAACATGTTGTGATAACGTTATCGTCATGGAGACGAAAGCCAGAACAGAAACCGACTAAGATACGATCGTTTTACGACCAATCTGGCATAAAAACCCTGTACGCCCAAATTACTGAGTCGTTCAGAAGTTTCTGAGTAGAAAAGTGGATGTCTCTGAAATTCTTTGACAACAATGTCGATTTTTTCCACATGTCGAGGGTTCAGCGCAATGTTCTGTGTCGTAACTCATATTGAAATAAGAACAAGTTACGACAGTGTTGCGCTGAGCCCTCGGTGTGGAGAAGTAGCCGGTTTCTTGTGGAAGGTAAGTTAGTACTGGTTAGAATACAGTCCAGGAAAACTGGTTTGATGAATCGGCCGCTGCATATAACTAAAACAAAAGTCAATGCTGAAAACGGCGTTAATGTCCCATAAGCATATACATTTATCAGTACTAATAGTTTTAGATGTTTGTTCTATAACAGAGGAATCCGGTGTGTTTTCCTCACGTGCATACTTTATACCAAGAAAAAATGTTTCCAAAACCACTATCGTATTTTTTTCAATATCATTGAAAAAAATACTATTTATAGAGCAGCTGTGTTTTCCGCGGTCATATTATGCACACGGCATAAATTTTAGTGACGTCACGCGCTCTATATATTTCAAGTTTACAAAAGCAAAATTCACAGCGAAATTAGTGTTTTTAGAAGATAAATGACTTGTTTCGTCGGTAATAATTATCTTGGGATAATATCAGCAAATGTTGTTTTTTTGGCATATGTTTTTTATAGCAAAAGCTCGAGGGACTTTAAATCCCCAAAAATAAAATCTGTAATTCTGTATAGCGTATCTCCGTAAATCTTAGTCATTGCTGTATTGAGATAGATCGGGCTAGAATACAAGTCACTAAAATATCAATTGATTGAGTGGCTTATAGTTGTGTTTAAAACTGTCTTTCCGGTATTGTAATACATCTTTACAGTTTATGTCAGCATCTTGCTAGCAAATTTACATTCGAGATTGATTCGTTTTAATTCCAGACCATCATATTTATCTAAATAGTGATTAATGAAGTGTCAATAAACACGACATAGATAAATGCAAAGTAAACAAAATTAAATATTGTCTGAACTTCATTTTCTGTGTAACCAGTCTGGCTATCTTCCTAATCTTTCTGTATTTGCTTTGGATGTTCTAGTCGGCGATAACAAGAATCTTGGTGTACATTATGACATTGATAAGTCTTTTATTTTTATGACTGTCTGCTGAATATCCATGGCATATTGCCATCTCTGTAGCAAATGTCTGATTAATTTGGTTATTGTTGAACACGATATCAGTCTGGTACAGGCCATCTAAGGGATTTGCTCTTCAATATGTTTTCACTTTAGATATTTGATTATATTTTGTGTCATTGCCTGCTTATTGTTTCTATTTGGTTAGTCGTAGCACTGAAGATAACACTAAATTAGAATATGGTTCTATACGTATGACAACAGTACAATAAAGGGACTTTGAACTATTTATGACAACGAGTCGGGTTGGAGCCACTTAACATAATCACTGCATGCATCTGTTTGCTTTGATATTTATATAAATAGTGCACCTTATTTGGTCATACATTAATCACTATGTACTTAAGTTTTAATTATCATTTCAGTCCTTTGTAAATTGTACAATGGGAGTGTACAGTCTTGGGCCGATATTGATGTGCTTTGGTGGAGTAAGCGCCCTTGCTTCCATTATTATAGGTAAGGTTCTAATTTAAAAATCACAGTTGCTGTTGCTCCTTGGCTTTTTCTTTAGTAGCACAATCATTTTATGCCCTTGTATCTTCAATGATAAGTGTTTTACAGATAATTGTTCTAAGGCATCGCACGTCTAATCAATATGAAAGCACGAATCATTTCTTCAGCTTTCGTGTAATACAAGTAAATATATATTCGTATCATTTATTACGTCATTACTTGTCTATTCAAGACATAAACCAAATGATGCGTTGAACGTACTGACTCAGACGAGAGTACCAGGTTAAGACAATGCTTCACACTGCCAAAACATAAATCACTGAAACAACTGACACTTAAATGTAACAACAATTCACTTTTCAGGCTGTATTGCCAAACACATAAAACGATTTGCATTTATTACCGCTGGATGTACATTCAATGTTGGATTGTTGATAGTGTTTTGGTTATGGAAACCGGCTCCAGGGGATGTCCCTAACTTCTTTGTTGTTGCCGCTTGTTTGGGCCTCTGTGACGCAATTTGGCAGACACAAACCTACAGTAAGTTCATCATTTCATTTTGTGTTGTCTCAGGTTCAACGTCGCGCCAATCAGCAAGGAAAATTTGGCTATTTTTCAGCTTAAATGACGGAGAAAGACACACAGAATGACGGGTAGAACCACTGATCTTCCGTATGTGAGCTAGAAAGCTTCTTCACATAGGAATTTTCTCTGGTTTTGGAAGGGATTCGAGCCTTAAGCAGTGAGTGGCTAGTGATTACAAACAAAGGCCATAACCACTCGACCACGGAGACTTCCCTCTTAAATCTTATCCTCAAAGCAATGTCTACTTAAAAAAACTATTTTGTAATTATTTAACTTCTTTTGCACTGAAACAATGATATAAAGTCGAAAAATGATTTATGTGTCCATATGCAATAACTGAAATGAATTACTCAATGACATATAAGATTGTTTTACATTATAATTTTGTAGACTTTACATCATTCATCATTAAAAAACAAAAACAGACGGGCCAAATGATGGTTGATTGTAAATATAAATTAAAATACCAAACTACAGTGTCACATATTTTCCCTTTTCCTTTTCAGCCTTATTTGGAGTACTCTTCGTAGATAAACAGGAAGCTGCATTCGCCGCATACAGGATGTTTTATGCCACAGGATGCGCAGTATCTTTTGGTTATAGCTTTTTCTTGTGTGTACAGACAAAGGTGTATATATTAGCGGCCATGTTGACAATCGCTTTACTAATGTATAGTGTCATAGAGATGAAGGTCAAACTACAGAGTCAGCATATTAAAGACATTGTTGCATTCTGACGGTACTTTTAACCATGTGTAATACATGGTCGTTATCTGATTTCCAAGACAATTGAAGATAGCATATTTGATGCGTCCGACATATTCAGTGAACAAAATAAGTTTTTAACCATCTGTTGTTCACGGTCGGGGTAACTATATTGTTGTTTGAATTTTATGAGGATTTATGTTAACCTATTTAATGCGTCCCATTAATTCAATGAACGGATTTTTTGCCCGTATCTATATTAGGACTATTCATTTGAATGGGAGGAAAAATAAGGACATGTTAATACATGTTAATTGATTCAGAATTTAATCTCTCCCTCAGATACAATTGCACGAGGTGATGATTATTGTTGCCATTATTTGTGCAATGAAATGTATTAGTTATCGTTTGTAATGAGTCAAGCATATATAAATGTGAAATCATATATACGGATTTATCGAAAGCAATCGTAAGCATTCGTAAATGGCTCGATGGTTTCCGTAAATAACTCGGAGGCACTAAAGTTTTACAAGTCAAAACTCTTCTTACGATTGTCCATCAATTGAATTTAGTATGTGAAGATGGTATTGGTTCAGTCTATTTTAATGCACGCCTACGTATGTATCTATGTTTGCAAATTACAATGTACATGCGAATGATTTTCAGACGAGAGAAATACAGCATACAAAGTACAGTGAAACCCCGGAAAACCGGTCTCCCTGAAAACCGGACACCCTGAAAACCGGTCTCCCTAGTGAAAACTGGACTCCCCGAAAACCGACCTCCCTGCAAACTGGTCTCCCTGAAAACCGGGCACCCTAGTGAAAACTGGACTCCCCGAGAACCGTCATCCCTGCAAACTGGCCTCCCTGAAACCGGGCACCCTGAAAACTAGACACCATGAAAAGCGTCCTCCCTGAAAACCGGCCTCCCTTACAACCGGACACCCTGATAACCGCCCCCCTGAAAACCGGAATTCTCTGAAAATCGGACGATTTTTCAAGTTCCATTTATTTAGGAATTCATCAAAAGTTCTCAGAAAACCGGACTTCAGCCCAGTCCGACAGAGGTTCTGTTTTCAGATGTTTTACTGCACTTCATATGTAATTGTCACAAACGTTATTGCAGAGTGACGTTAATGTGTTTTTGCATATTTAGTGTATAAAGACGGGATAACACGACCAAAAATGGCAAGTAGGTTTAAATCCGTCCGTTTCTATGCGGAATAAATATGCATTCATACTATTACGAAGCTAGTTTCCACTAGATTGAATTAATTTCCATATAAAATGACTTATTATTTGTTACTTGTTTATACGTGACCCTACTCGTCTTCTCTTGATTATATCAACAGTAGTTCAATTAAGGTAAATATGCGGCCACCGTCGTAGTCCTGTGGTTAGAACGCTTGTCTTGTAACCTGGTGAACTGGATTCGAATCGCAGTCGCTGCACGTCATACTCTTAGAATTTTGGGAAATTGACAAAACCGGTTCCTTGTGAAATTGGTTATTGGTTAGTACTGGTCCAGTACAGTCCAGGAAAACTTATTAGGTGTACCGGTCGCCTTACATAACTGAAAAATTATTCAAAAACTGCGTTAAACCTACTTCAAATGTAAAAAGACAAATGTATTTTATATATCTTGGCCCAAATCTCTGCAATTATCAACAGACGTCGTAGATAGTACTGGTTAAGTGAAACAATCGCTGTATATAACTGAAATATTGTTTAAAATACGGTGTTAAACGCTCAGAAACAAGTCAACGTCAGCATTAAGAAGCAATTCCTTTAGAGCATAATTGTTATATTAACTGTATATAGTGTATAAACCTGAGAGAAGAATTTTGATTTCACCGGTGAAGATGGTTAATATTGTGAATGTATAATTCATGGTTTGAACTATTTTAATATCAGGATGTGTGCTGATGTTGTCTTAAATGTTCATATTTTAGTACCTTGCATCAATTTAATGTTGATTTCTTATGTTATCATTTTGTCGTTTATACTTTATATTTATTGTATAAAATGTTACGTTTTGTTTGATTTGTATTTTTGCCAAATAAATGTTTGTCGTAAAACTGATTTTTGTGATGATTTTGTGGATATAAAATTAGTGTAATACGGTCATTGTGGTCTAGTCAAACCAGTGTTAGGCCACTTTCGAATAAAGATCACCCTGTGAATAAAGGCCATTCAATTACAAACCATCATTTAAAACTCTGTCTGCATACCAATATAGGCTAAAATTTGTCTATCCTAAGGGTGACCTTTGTTCAAAGGTTTGGCATTACGTGACATATGATACACTATTTATAGTTTCGGTACATTTTCAGCAATTTTCTCGGGGTAAACACCGCACAAACAATCATAATCTTATGGCGACTTTTCCAACTTTAATGTGTCGGAAAACACCAAATTCACATAAGTAGTACCATCAACCTACAGAAAGCTAACTGGACAGGTTCCTCACCAGTGAAATTTGCCTTATTTCTGGTGGAATTCGAACTAACATCGGTAGGAGGCTAGTGATTACTGGTCAGTGGCAATTACCATTCGACCACCAGGGACCCTTCATTATCAAAATTAACATTCCGACAAATTATGTTGTATTTGAATAATAAATATATATCACATTTCTAAGACGGCGGTACTAAAATCATAAGCCGAAAAATATAATGATGATCGAGGCAGATTAGTAGTTTTAAGTAGAATCGACGATCCAGAACCGATTTTATCAAATACACTTTGATAAATAAAATGGAAACTGCTTTAATCATAGTAAAAGCGAATTGTGTCTGCGCATGTAATATTACAGGGTGTTATAATTGTTATTACACAATATTGCCTGCTCAGGTACTAGTATAGGCGACTTTACATTGGAAACGCAGGTGTTCTGTAATGATAACAAAAGTGTGCTCCTGTTTGGTATATAGTTGTAAGCCAACTTAAAGTAACAATGGTCAACTTTTTTTCTCGGGCTAACACAGTCATTGCGACCCCCCTCTGGTCGAGTGGTTAAAGTCGCTGACTTCAAATTACGGTAAACTACCAATGGTAGTGGATCGTGTTTTCGAGCAAAGCTATACCTTACGGAGTATTGGGAGTCTAGTATACTAGTTCTTCCCAGGAATGATGGTTAGGTGAACTGACTATGACTGTTGAAAAGGGGCGTACAACTTTAATTAACAAATAAATAAGACAAGTCATTGCGTAGAATAACATATTTCGTACAAACATAACCATTTTAATGTACTCAAACAGGACAAGGATCATTATACTCGAATACTAAAGATGTGGTCAAGATTCAAGAGCACCTAACTAACCGACAACTATACAAGGAATTACAATTACAAAACGTGTTTCCTATTTTTTGATTCGTAAGACAACCCTAAAATAAATTCGTCTCAAAACTCATTTCACTTGACTTTCAATGATCCTCAAGATGTTTTTTTTTAGATCAATTATTATAACAAATGTGATTAATCCTTAAAAGTAATGGGTTTCTACGAAAATGGATCCATTTTTCTGAATACTTTGGGTAATTTTAACATCGCCATTACCAACCGGAACCCCTAGGCGTTTGTTCAAAGAAAACGCCTTGGACATAAAAGACATAAAAGAAAGTCTTAAATTCTGAGAATGATTCTTGAAAAATAGTGCCCAGTTATTGTCAGTTACCGGAAAACACATCAACGCTAATTAGTATCCGTTCGCTTTTCATACGAGGCGTATCATCAGTGACGAAAATGTCCGGGAATGCCCGAATAGTTGCGAATGATTTTCATCTCTGAGCAACCTCGATGCTTTGCCATTCTAAAATCCATTTGTTGTTGGAAATGATCTCGTCGACATGCAGCATGTTCATGCATGCGCATACAAATTGACAGTTGTGGAAGGAGAAACATATTAGTTTCCTGTATTTGACATCGATTCAGATGGAAAACCATTTGTCATGGAAATGCAATTGAATTAATCGTATGACAGAGACTGCAGTTTTACAAAATGTCAAAAGCAGACCGTTCTAATTTTTTGTGTAGTTACAAAATAAAGACTTCACAATTTATCTTCCAATTTCACTTATACAAGAGTACAGGTCCAAAAGTAAAGCTGTCGCGTTATGGTTTATGTTTATGTGTAGGAGAAATACCATCTGATGATCTGAATTATTGCAAGTGCAAACATCAATACATTTATCGCGAGTTGGTATTTATTCATGCGATGAAATGAATTTTCCTCTGGGGTTAAATGTCACACAAGCAGCCAATGCTATTTGGTGAGCTTCCAGCCACAGAGTAACGATAGAAGACCCCGGGCGTATGCATCTTTGTTTAGAACCGCAGACATGTTTTGGTAGAAAAAGATGAAATATCTGAGTGATATTTGATAAAGTCACGTGGTATTAAACCAACTGGGTGCGGAAACCTTCATTTCTGAAAGTGTAACCTTTGAGTATTTACATATATAATATAATTATAATGTTTTGGTCCGTGTTACAATTTAAGGCTTTATATACTATTCCTCCAACGTGATAGCCCCCTTTGTTCCGTAGGGTATGTGAACAACTTCCTCATTTCTGAGCTTTATCATCTCCCCACCGAGATTTGAACTCAGTGGTAAGGGGCTAGTGATTACTGGTCAGAGACTAAAACTACTCGAATACGAAACCACCCTCCGATGAAAGCATGGATAATATGGGCATCATATTCCCACTGAAAGAGAAACAGCTTGTTTCCATCGTTGGAATCCCAGGGTAAGCCATGATGGAAATAAAAGTGTTGCGACAGCGCTCTATGCAGCACCCTACGTCACATTGTCTATTTGTTTAACCTCGTGACTTAAGATCATATGGAGGATTTCTAACCATCTTTTAAAAACAGGTATGATTAAAACAGAGATCTTGACTCAAACTGACTATCCCGCTCAGATATTTGTCCAACTTCCTCTGATATTATGGTTGGCCTGATCCAAAGACTTCCTCGGAGAGCAATTTAAAGAACAATGAATACAAACTATGTTCTGATTTATTCCCAAAACACCCCTTCCATCTTTTAATCATGGATATATCATTTACCTAGAATATGTAGATAAAGTGACAAAGTAAGACTGAAGAGAGTAATTCATTATAATAGATATATCAATCACTTGTATCAATGAATGTTTCAGATCTCTTGTTTTATTGCTATCAAATGCGGCGGTGAATTTAGATAAAAGCGGCAGTCAGGTTTTATGCCAAAATAAAACACATCTCTGAAAAATCAACGTGTGTAGATAAGAGTAGGGTTCATAAAGATAGTAATCAGTATTAACTGTAAAACAAGAAATGGCTTTCAAAAAAAAAAACAAAAAAAAAACAGTCAGCTAAATAAAATACGTATCTAGTCATATCTACTGTATATTAATTCCAATAAATGTTATATGTTAGTCAAGTACGGTATATAACTTTATTTCGACCGCTAAGGAAATTATATTGTCATACATTTTACTTTACAAATTCTACAACCACAAGTTGACGTGGTCTTAATTTTTCTACACCCATTTCACCCAATGGACGGAAGTGTTTCCTCTGAATCATCCAATGAATAAGGAATTTCTTCTGAATGATTATTACGCCATGCCAAGAAATATAGGCCACAAGTGAGCCTAGTCTGGAGTTACTTCCCCTACCACTACGTTTGCTTTGTAATCAGCCAAATCGGGAACCAGCCCAGACACCTTCGCGAATAAGATAGAAAATGTTTATTGTTGCTTGCACATTCTATGTTGGTCTGGTTCCCTGTTTACTTTGGTTCTGAAAATAGCACCAGGGGCAGGTCACTCCAGACTAATTTATGTAAGTTGTCATCAATGTTCAATGTTTATAAATGAAAAAGACAGTGCGTCCTATTCTATTGTGCTTAACTTTTTTTGGTAACAGAGTTTAGAAATACGCATGTATCATGATGAGTGAAGAAAATAACCCTTCGCACATTGCACCCATTTACCGATATCGTGTAGGTACTGGGCAGTACATATATACTTGGACGTTTTAAAACCAAATTTGCCTATAGTTTGCTTCTATAAGTACAGTCAAACCTGACAGTGTGTGAATTGCCACTCTGTGAATAAAGGTATTTCTTAAAAAAAATGGATTCTATAAACATCTAAAACAAATAGTCCTCTGCACAAGCGCCAACTGTCAATAAAGACCACATTTTGTCTTTACCAAGGCTGGCCATTGTACACAGGTTTGACTATGCATGTAAACATTTCCATTCAGCCAAGTCCACTCTTTCTTTTTCGTGTGAGTATGCGAACATGTAGGCATAGAAATTTTCATTGTATTTCCGAAAAGTCCCTTGGCTTGGCTTCATTTCTCACCAATGAAGAATCAACCGAACCCCCCCCCCCCCCCCCAAAGAAAAAAACACAGCAAACACGAAGTGAACACGATGCCAAACAACATGTTAAACTATAATCTGATCATCATCACTTGGTCCTTGTAACTAGTGTAACCATAAAATGCCCACCAATGCTGACATTACACCGAGTACGATAAACACTTTGTCAGTAATTGCTTCGAGTTAAAGGATAATATACGTGTGATTATAATGTAGCGGTGTAGTATATTGTATAATTATAAATTGGCTGAGATAATCACCAGCACGATTAGCTCAGTTGGTAGAGCATCTGGCTTGCAAGCAGGAGGTCGTGGGTTCGAGCCCTGCATCGGGTGCATTATTGTCTTGCTCCTATTACATTTGATGTCGTGAGTGTGTAACTAAGCTAGGGTGAAGCAAATGACTGGGTTAGTTTAAAGAACCTGTGGTGGTCGCGATTAATTTACTTTGAATAAAAAGGAAGGAGGAATGTAGCGGTGTAGTGTATTGCATTATAAATTGGCTGAGATAGTCACCAGCCCGATTAGCTCAGTTGGTAGAGCATATGACTTGCAAGCAGGAGGTTGCAGGTTCAAGTCCCGCATTGGGTACATTATTTTCCTCCTCCTATTACAATATAATAGGATAGGTAGGTTTTCTTACATACTCTAAGTTCGGCGCTAAATAAGGCGACAGTCATGTAATAGGAATTACAATTATTGTCTTACCGGAAGTTGGGTGAAACACTGCAATGATTTGCCTGGTAATGAGAATGCCATTACCATTAACTAGCAGAAGAGCTGATGGAAATTAATCAGGGCTTTGGTAATTAATGCAAACTTCCTGTTTCTAAAAACGTCTAGGCTATAATCCTGAAATTCGCGCGAAATATGAACGCTCAGTCTATTATCATAAGATTGACCTTTTAATAAATTCCAATTAACGGAAGGAGTGAACAGGAAACAAGATTTAGCAGACAATTTCCTGTGTATCCAACATTTTCTGAATAACTCGTTTAATCCCCTCTTCTTTCCGCTGATCAATAGATCTTAAGTTCTTCGAAGACATTTTATAATAATTACTTGACGTTTTCAAAATGTCAAGAAAACTAACAGCAAATCATTTCCTTTGGCGTGTTGAGGAAGCTTTTAATGTGAAAAGAAAAAAATAGCCAGGACGAAAAGTCTAACTTATGCTTGTTTATGACTGTCGAGCGTGTTAGTTTCACCCAATCACCGCATAAGTCTTTAATGTTTATCAGAGTATGTCTTTAAGTTGAGATCCATTAATTATTTGATCTCATTAACGTATCGGCATTGGCTAAAATCACTAAAATAACGTAAAATAATATTTTACGTTATTTACAAAGATTAAATATCATACTTTAATACAAAAAAAGTTCTAACCAAACGCTCAAAAATAGTGTTTTATGGCGATAAATACTGCACCCCTTTATCGACTTTTCCTTATTGCGTTGCGCCTCAGAGCAACGCATGACGTTTGGGGTCATGTAACTGAAAGTCACTGGTGAGGTAGTAGTGAACAGTGTTGCTGGTAGTGAATAGATTTGTGTAACAAAGTGATACAATGTAGACGTAAAATTGCTGAATTATAGACACGTAATACCATCTCGTGTTATGAATTTAATGATATTGCTAAACTTTATGTACTGTTTTTACATTTAAGGATTTCAAACTCTAATGGAAATTCTAAATTTAGAATCATTTATTAGACGTTTGTCTTTTCCGGATGACGTCATTGATTGCCAGTGGGTGCAGTAGTAAGATGCTCGCTCATGAAATAAGAGGTCCTGGGTTCAATCCCCCGGTCGGAGCCTATTACTTTTTTAGTATTTTTTTCTTGATAGAACATTTTTTCTCAATTAATTAGCTAAGATATCAAAGCGGAAGCATGCTTGTGTTTAAAAAAATGAGTAAACATACAAGATAGTTTAAAGCAATTTAGAAAACCTGATCATGTATCACATTCAAACTGTTAAAGCCGAAAATCTAGTAGAAAGTGTTTTATATTTTCACATCTTGTTTATATATCTTTGAAGATGTTTATGATCTAAGTCTTATAGAATGCCCCCATACAGCGGCACTGGTTATAGTTGTTTGAACAAATGTGCAATTTTTGCTTCTGTGAAAACGGGAGTTTGTTTTATGCAAATGCGTTTATTTTAGATGAAAAAAAAAAGTTAAAAGCAATGTTCATTTGTTGCTAAAGGTCATTTTGTTATATGAATGGGTCCAAAATATAAACTGACACAAAAAAACAATTCTACAAAAACTTATTTCATGTGCATTTTTTTCTAAATAGTGCCCTGTTTTTTTTTCAAATTTGGGCAACAATGATAAGAGGGGGTGTGGCACTTCAAATATATAAAAAATATAATGGGACGGTGAAATTTGCTAAAATTTAAAATAAATGTCTTACAGTTTCTAAAAAGGAATAAAAGTAATGAAAGCTGTTACAGACCGAAATCCTTAATAGCCGCACTTCGGTCTTAATTTCGTTTTAAAAAGTATTTCTTTCGTACATGCCCTTGTTCACTCTGTTATATCATTGACCAAATTAGTCAGCTTATAGGTCTACGAGTTATGAAGTAAAATTGATTACTCATTTCAAAGGCTAACATGCATTGCTTTGCGCGGTGCTTCCCAATTGCTGTCTCCGCAGCAACATTTGTACTTGTAGGTCCTTGATTTCTTATACGTTAAGTCAACACACAGGATTTTACGCTCGGATTATTTCTGGAAGAGTTGTGGGTCCTTAATGGTCATTGGTCCAGACTAGTTCTCGTTTTCAACTTTTATGCTATTCATACGGTAGTGCTTTAATGTGGAATAAAAACAATATTTGCTAATATTTAAGGTCAAAGTCATGTAGCTTTCTATTACATTCAATAAATTTGCCTTCTTATACAGAAAAATCTCAAGGAGAAAATAATAAGTTTATGGTTTTGCTTCAGTTCACACTCTGTTTCAGTCTTTGCTCTTTGTCAAAGGTATATTCAATTACATATGTATGCCAAATTAATTTCAAAGCTACATTTCGGAGACATACACTAGTGTCAATTTACAATGAAAATGACATCTTCGAAAAATCTTCGTGGCAGGAACTACAAGACCAACTTGCATATATATTTAATACATAGCATCGCATAACGGTCATATGCAAATAATATAATATATTATAAACCATGTCCTTGCGATTAAAATTGTCCTCGCACAGAAGATACCCTTTTCTTTTGCATAGACTTACATAACTACTTCCGTTCGTCTTCGATTCCCTTTTTGGGCAATGCTATCTTTTTGCTGCTCATTTTTATTAATCGTAATTTTAATATCGCAATATGTCATAATAATGTCCCAAAGCTACATTACCTCGCAGACAATGTAGATATTCTACATTACATCGATCTAACGAACTGCCGTTAATGATGTCATCAATTAAATTCATGCTGTGCTTTGTAACAACTAATTCAAAATAATGAAAATATCTAGTGTTATTCAATCGTAGAAATACTTTAATCAATAGGTAAAATATCTAATATAGTTATGTGCTCATCCTCAAGAATATGACCTGTGTATTTATGTAATTGTGTAGTGATTAATATGTATGGTTTTGTGTATATATATTATGTATATATGTTATAACGATGTACATGTTGTACAAGTTAATAAAGTAAATGTTCTGTTCTGTTCTTTTATTCAGATGGAGATTTGAATGCTTAACCATGAGTCAAGTCTGGGAACACATTGATACGGCAAAGACTTAAAGAACAATCAATTATTTTATATAAAAACACCACAAACACTGTAATTATATTATTGCTATCGCAAACAACATTCTCTCAGACTAATCAATTTAAATGTGGCTCCAGTTGCCTTGAGACAAGTCGATTGGTTTATGGGTCAATAAAACGTAATTTAACGTCAAACATCTGTTAAAACTGTGGACCATAAATTTGGACTGATATCCTCAAGCGAATCGAGGATTCAATCTTCGAAGAGAATAAAATCTTAATTGCATTGTTTTCTTGAAATGTGTTATAATGATATGTATTGGTAAAGTAACAATACATGGACGTGGTGTAATAGTGGTCAATTAATCAATCCACACGTGGAAGCAGATGTTACAATTTTCTCCGAACATATTTTTGAACGTTCTTAAAAATGGTCATAATCTATGATTACATTTTTCTACAAAGATTTGGTAAAATATCTTTTTTTGTCATTTTTCCAGTTTTATTGTGTTAACCTTTTACCGATAATAGCTAAAACAATGGGATAAAGTTTGGAGAAGGGTATAAATTGATTCTAAAATTGTGACAAATTTGTTGTAAATTACGATAAAATATTGTACTACTTGTTAATTCTCATCTACAGAAAACAACGCCACTACGCTTCATAATATATTAAAATCAATATGATTTGATAAAATAGTGCACCCAACAACTTACCAACATATAAAATAAATTGTACTTTCACTCGACAAAACCACAGAAGAGTTGTATATTTATCTTTAAGGGTTTAACGACGAATTTCAACAATTTTCCAGTCAAATACGGCGACCGGTTCACTTAACCAGTCAGACAGTACAAACTTACCCTTCCATTAGGAACTGGAAACTGCTCCACATATGGGGTAAAATCGATATTGTTGTCAAATTTTCATAGAAGGGTATGACCTGTCACGACCGGGAATGGTACCCAGATCCACAGGTTACAAATCCAGCGCACAAACCAATGGATCACGACCGCGACTATATTGATGTTGTACAGAAGACTTGAAAAATGGTTGCAACCTAATTTGGCAAAAGAACATACTGCACTGAATAAAATGAACACCCCCCTCCTCACACACACGCTATAAAAACTACCATGTATCGTCATTTGCTCTAAAGACCATTCAACCAAATTACTAAACTGATAAATTAGATGTTATTTACTGATGTACTCATACGCAAAGTGGTTGTGATGAATAAAGAGTTGCTAAAATATCACGTGCATATCAATCTATGCGGGTGGTTCATCTGTTGCGTTCAGTATGTTAATCCCGTGTCCCATATAGGTGCCGGATCAACCCGGATCTCATCCCGCCGTGTGCACCGTGTAGCTGCTGTGTAGCTTCGCGGCGATCCCTGTTGGTTTGGAACATCCGGGACTATCCTTGGTGCTACTGGAGGTCAACACGGCAGTTTTGGAAAGTTCAAAACTGCCGTCTTCTTCCATGACGGTCCGGGGGAGATGGCAACATCCTGGTAGGTCCGTGTAGCTACCGTGTAGGGTCCGGAGACTGCCGGGTCCATCCGTGCTCACATGGGACTGGGGCTTTAGTCACAAAGCCCATGTGTACAAAAGCACTCAGAATAAAACCCTATCAGATGAAGAATAGAGTTGTAATTGAATTACAAAAAAACTATTTTACTTAGGGCACAATGGTGTGATTATTCCCATGTTTCGTATGAATGTTAGTAATTGAACCAAATTATACATCCAAAATGACCCATTACTCAAGAAGGGATATAATGGTAATACTCTTATATCCTCAACCAACATAATTATAAATTATGCCGTGAATAAATATGTAGGGTACAGAGCAATAACCGCTCCTAATGATTTCTGGCACAAGCCTTATCTCACGTGGTTATGATTTTTTAAAAATTAACCACACTGTATTTCGGATGCATACAGAAAGGAATGACTTGATGACTAATCTTAATGGCATGAAATTATCAGGCAATCTAAATGCATAAGTATGTATGAACTTTACCATGCACTGATGGTAATAAACATGAAACATACCTCCTTACATAGAATGTTGAGTTAGATAGAATTAATAAAAGTACTGAAAACTCATAGGGGCTGACTTGCTCTGCAACATGGAACGGGAACTACAAGTGTAGTTTATTTTACGATTGCATGGCGAATGTAGAAAAACAGTGTACTTTGGTCCGTATCAAAATTTATGTGAAACGAGTGAGTGACAGCTATGGCGATATTAAGAACTTTTGGATAATAAATACTTTTTTGTTTCTCGGTGATTACATTGTGGAAAATCATGTTCATAAATTGTGTTTATTAAGTTTTTGGGGTACAAAACATGCTTTGTTTTCTTGCGTTCAAGACTGTGGAAAAGTGGATGTTTTGCATGTTACGTCGCTGAAAATCCATTATTATCTTAAATTGTATTGGCAAAGATTTTAAGTACTTCATATTACTTGTTAGTTAGGAGTAATAATAATAATAATAATTAAGGCTTTATTTTAAGAGGCTACACATTTGGGTTTCCCCAATCTTCCATGTGGGCCTCTTAACAAACATGAAAACATATTATACAATGAATATTAAACATAAATGAACATAAAGGAGTGCATAGATTGTGGCGATTGGGATGTTGAAAGCACAGTATTATGCTCACTAATAGATATGATTGGAACACGTAAGTAACCCTAAATTACGATCGCAATTTAATTGGTTTGGAAAATACAGGCAACTTTAAAATCAGTTCTATGATGACATAATATACACATGTACTCGTATATACTGCTAATATTGATCTATGACAATGGTCAGAATTTAACAAAGATAGAATTGAATAATCTTATAAAAATATGGAAGTAGAATTGATAAATCCAAGCATACAATGCAAAGAAAGGTATATTCGGTAGACTAGCGGTAACGCGCTGTGCTATTGAACGAATGGTCGTTGGTTCGAATCTCTCGAATTTCTTAGGGACGTTTATCAGTGTCCCCAACCAAACTACTGCATCAAGAAAATCACAGGAAAAAGATCAAGCCGTGTACAGTGTATTTTACACAGGCTACACTTAAGAACCAGGAAAAAATCGAAGTAAGAGTAAGGATACATATGCCCAGTTCTCCTGTATCTTCTCGCCCCTCTCTGGTGTGAATAAAGCTATCCTAGGGGCCGTTAAACAACTAATAAAAAGCGAAGAAATAAGTAGCATCGACACAAATGATGGACAATGTAACCAAAACCATTTATACCTCCCACCTCCCAAGAAAAGCAAAGTACATTATTATCAATTAACGAATACTTATGGTGACAGAATCGCCTTGTTGCTTAGAAACAGAAGGCTGACCTTTGAATATAACAAACGACAGTTCGTGGATCGCCCGAACTTGAAACACCGGAATATTGCACTGCAAAACATGCTAAGTCAATTCATCTTATTGGGATAATGAAATCCATTATTTCTGTTAAATGTGTTTTGTTTTTATCATATTGCAGTATTAGGACAATCAGAATTGATTGACTACAACCGAATTATATGTTGGTTATATTTAATGGAGACAAAAACAAATAATGACCACAGAGGCTTCGGTTTTGGAAATGAATGATATTCTTAAGTGATGAATGGTTATGCAAAGGCTTGTAATATCATTAACATATAGTTCGTTGTAAACTTTGATGTTAAGCATTATCCCGACTATTTGTCATTTTGAAAAACAATGTTTTTGTTGAAACAGAACTGTTTGAATCGGAAAATGCAGACTGTGCGTCTGAATGAATCATTGAAAATATGCATCTTATCAATACTAACGATGGCCGTGTTGATGTAGTTATTGGTTAACAGGCAATCCTTTGGACAAAACGTTTAGAGAACGGCAATATCTTGGGAATGAAAACATTGGAGTAACAATGGAGTGAATGACGTAAGATTATAAAATCGTGTATTTAGTCAATTGGATGGTACCCAGACAAATTAAATTACCAACCATTATTAACCATGACGTGTTCTAGACGTACAGTACCATCTCTCCAGAGCAGCCCTTTCTTGAGCAAAAACCTCCTTTCAACAACAGCATGTTTTTCCCACTGCACGATTTAACTATTAATGTAACCCCTCTAGAGCAACAACCTCTCAACAACAACATAATTTTGCTACTCCCAAAGGGTGTTTCTTTGGAGAAGATACACTGTATCATTGTTTGTTCGAAACATTTTCTTTTAGTCACATTGTAGCCTGTTATACACATTGCATGAACTGGATCCGTGGTCATGTTGTAAAGGGAACCTTTATCATGTTAGGAATATGTTTAACAGTAATCTAAAAAATAATCTCTGGTTTTACAAGATTTAATGACTTATATACATTGTATTATTTATCCCGAGGTGATTATAAATTCTATACATATATTTGATCTCTAAATTCTGAATTTTCATGAACAATGTCATTGCAGGTTTTTTTATATTAAAATTCTAGCTGATCTTGCTACAAGCTTGTTCCTCACGGTATGGTACATAAAAACCCCATTAAAGTCAGACAAATCCTGTTTAACAAAAGTAAACCAATAGCAACTACATAAATAGCTATGCACACTTCATGAATTGTTTATGAACAATTTCTGAATAATTCAAGAAAAAATATTGTTTGCATGAATTCCATTCTAAGGGGTAATAAGTAAACCATCAGTATTCATCGCAAAGAATATCAAACCAATGATTTTAATATGGTGTATGCACCATAATGATAAGTTTAAAGTTGATAATTCGGATATAATCCTGTAAGCCATATGGCCCATGAGGATATGTTGTATAATACAGTGGTATAGCCGTATTAAATGCAATATATATATATGTGTACTTATAAACAAAACAAAATAACATTCGGAAAGAGCAGGAGCACTTGAAAACCCGGTTCTAGATTAATCTATTCGAAGATTTTATATTATTGTCAAACGTATTTTATGAAATAAATGTTTATCGAATTTAACAGGAAAGCATTTACCATTTATACACTGTCACAATTACAATGTAAAAATAACTATAACAATGTAACACAGCCTAATGAAACACAATATGATGACGATTCTACAACAGTAATTATTTAATAACGTGTTCAAAGGATCACTATCATATTCCATACAAATAGAATACAAAGATGATTTAGTATACAGAGATAAAGACGTTTTGAGATAATGGCTAAACATGATTTATTGCCACCATTTTCTGTTCAATTATGAATAATATTTATCGATGTTTCCTTAAGCCAAGAAGATAAGTCAGTAAGTTGAAACGGACAAAGTCCATTAACATCGTTAGTGAAAATAGAGGTTAAAATAGGGTTAATGCTAAGTTTGTCTTAACTTGGCCCCTTAGATAAAACAAAGTACAATTTTGTGACTCATGTGACTGTAAATGTGACTGGTTCAACGATGTCTTTTAAACTTTTATGATCGTGTTTTGTTGATTCCAAATGACCACATCCTTTTAGAGTGTACTTTTTACATACAATCTTTATATTAAGCAAATCAGCATCAATAAGCATTAGCATTTGGCAATTTACAAAACACATGGCAAAGACACGCATACAAATAAATAAAGTTGTACAAATAGGAAATAAATCATTTAAGAATAATAGATTGATGTTCTACAGTGTAATAAACATTATTACAAAACTTACATTTCTTAAAGAAGGAATACAGATATTGATTAGGTAATAACAGAACTACAGTTCAATAGTCATCCCTCCACCTTGGGACCAAAGTTTTGACTGGATCGTATCGACTGCTCATATCGCATGCTAATTTAATTGATATACAAGTCAAAGTCTTAATTTTTGTGGTGATTCGATATCGTTCATTTTACGTTTTTCTCTATGTGCAATCTTCAATTCGTCTAAATATTGTTTTTCTGCAGTGATCAGTTTAGAAGCAACAATATATCGGACAATTTCATGTTGTCAAACTAGTATGTAGGTTTCTTACATTATCGCTAAGTCTTTCCGTTGATCAATAAATCGTTCCTGTTGTCTGCGAATACATCTAATTAGGATTAATTGACATCGTGGGCTAAATTTTCTCTTGAAGCTCGACAGCTGACCTACATAATACAAAACATTAACTCCACAAATAGAAACTTCGTATGTTTGATTATTTTCATTTAATTTTCGTCCAAACGATCCATTTTGATCATTGTCCGTAAAACGCTTGCGGGGTTTCACGTATTAATGCAATCGTAACTACTCGGGCATTCCCGGACATTTCCGTCACTAAAATTACGCTTCGTACATAAGTGTAGGGTTACAAAAATTGGTTGTGTGGTTTCCGGTCACTACTATTTCAACACTAAGCACTCAATTCCAAGAACCATTCTTAAATGGCAGACTTTTAATTTAAAAGGTGTTTATCGTTCGCGGTTGATACAAGGGCATCAAGTTTCCATTGAAAGAGTAACAGTTTGTTTCCAGCCTTGAATTCCCAGGTCAGCCATGTTAGAACAACAACAGGAGTATGCAGGTGGCCTGTCTATTACGTCCGAGACGTTTTCTTTAGTCAAAGACCGAGGAGTTCCGATTAGTGATGATGAGCAAATATTTTACCGAATCTTTTGTGAAGTAATTACATGTATAGTATTTTAATGCTGTAAGGATTGTTTCTGTGATAAAAACCCATTACTTTGTCATTACCAACTGTGAAAAATTGCCTGGCTTAAAAACATCTGAATGTTTGTTGAAATGCTAATTACAAAGCAGAACATGAAAACCCTATTCAGTGAAAATTTAGAGTTACAAGAAAAGCTTCTGATCAATTATTAATTCATTCAGCCATTTCCGTATTATCAGCTTTACCCCAATAATCAGACATTTACACATCATTCACCATGATATTAACTCCATTACTATAAAAGCTGCCTCATGCCTTAAAATCAGTTTAACCCCCTTGTGGCTCTGCTACAGACCATTAGAGGACATCACTAAAATAAGTTGTTTTGCGTATCTACTAACGGACTAATCTGGTTGAATCAGTTCTGTTAAATATTTTTATTTCGATTTATTGTTCGAGAACACTCCCAGTTTGAATAATTTTGTTTTACATATATTATGGAACGTCTCATTCAAAACAATAATTTAGCCTTTCGGAAGACAGTCCAAAGATTTTACTAATCCTGAACGTTTAGATGAAAAGGACGAAATGAGTATTTAAGTATTTTATTTAGTAAGATCTAGTAAGATTGCAACCTCTGTATGGAAGATCCAGGAAATCACTGCAACCGAGATATGATTGAAATGCAATCATGAAGCATAAAGTCGAATATCCGCGTAAAGGTAATTATTTAATCCATAAATTGTGCAAGGATTTTTTGGGGCATGGGTCTTTGATGTACATAAAAGCGAATACGTTTTATTTCAATTACATTAGGTTTATAATTCTTGTCTGGAAACTGTGATCATCAAAGTCTTTATCAGTTATCAATGCAGTAGACGATGCAATGATACACTTTATCGAATAGTATGAGATAATTTTGACTTTTATTACTGATGGCATGTTATTGTAGACGTTTAAAATTCAATCAAATGCAATTTATAAGGTCTTCAGAATAAATTGTAGCCTGATAATTATATTTTGGCTGTTATATACAACATGATTGCTACCGTTCAAACGGTCGTTTTCTACAGTTTCGAAAATAAAGCATTTCCTGATGAAAACATATGAAAACAACATTACCCAAATCATTATGTTTAAAGATAACATGGCACCATTGAGGTAATTTATTCCATAAAGTTTATTAGTATAAATCCTGTACACAATTTTACATTAATTTATTATATTCAATATGTTGTTACAATATCTATCAAATATCTTCTCTTCGTCGTGGTTAACAAAAACAAATCCTTATTCAAAGCTCATATTGATAACGCCATCCAGCAGATAACTGTCACCTAGCAATAAATCACGACCCAGTCATACATTGCTCATGCTGAGACCGGTGTTGACTATATTATCAGGCTGTTTTTATATGTGTGACATTTGACATTGTGTCTAATAATAGGCAATCTCCTACTATCTCCAACTGAGATTTGCGCATCATGTAATTGGTTTATCCTGGCTTGATCTATGTAAAGCAAAAACAAAAAACTGTTTTATATATAAGAAGCCAATACGGCCAAAATATGGTAAAAAAATGTGCGTGTGTCAAGTACCTGTGAGAACATCTTGAGCAGTGAACTAAACTTTATTGGAGACAAATGATACTGAGACTGAATTATAAAACAAAGATATAGGAAGATCACGAAGCAATCTTTACTGTTTACAAGAGTAACAAACACTTTAGATTTTTTTTTAATTTAAACATTTAGGTAAAGTTTCGGCTTTTTATGTTTCTTCGATTCATATGCAAACTAGTACGAACGGAACTTGGATTACATTTATACCATGCCAAATACAATTCATTCGCTTGCATTTATTTTCTATGTCAGCTACAAGGGATACACATAAAGTAACTTATACACTGTCGAAAAGTGATGTGTAAGTTTATTCGATTTTTCCGTATCAACTCATGATTAACCGATTCCATGTCAAGCAATCTCAGTATTGTATAGCAGAAGGTCAATTCTTGAATTCGTACATATTTACTACATAAATAGGCTGTGTCCATCGAGACGACACATAATTGATATGACATAAATAGTATGAAGCAGGAACTGGTATCTCTGAACGTAACGATCTCAACCCTGATATTAATGAAAAGAAAACTGAACTTGGATTTGAAACGAATTGCAACTTGAAAAGAAGCACATAAGGAACATGAAAATTGAGAATTTCAGGGTATTTGCACATAGATTATTTGCTGTATATGGACTAATTTTATGGAATTGTTTTAAAGCATATATCAATGGATATGTCTTGTATATTTGTAATCATTAAACTTATAACAAGATGTATGCGTTGTTTGGTTTTGAGTGTTTAGTGAATTGTCGTGTAGGAGACGTACTAGCGCCAAATATTTCAACGTCCTCAGCAAACATTTGCGGTATACTATATTAACCCCTGTCAAACAGTTATTTATTAATTTCCTGAATTCCTTTTAAAGAGAAATAATGTTTGCTTGTCGCTATCGATACATGGAACCACCAGAAAATGATATATCACGGAATTCTTTGACAAACTATTTAAATTAAATCTGATCTAAAAGAAAAGGGCGAATTTTTTGTCAACCATTTCTGCAAAAGCATAAATTGATAATTCCACATCGCATCATCTTAAAGCTGACACTGATGCTCCCGTACTTCATTTTCTTCAAAAGATGAACCTAATCAAATTTGGGGTCTAGAGTAATATTTTCTATAAGAGCATGATAGAAGAAAATTAATGATAAACGGGTGCCTGTTGTTCGACCTTCATGTTTGTATGATTTTATGTTTAGGGTTGGTTTCTAGTGTTGAGTGAATTAAGGGAAGGCAGTTTTTTTGAACGGTGGTTTGGTTCGTGTGTTTTGTCTACATGGGTCTATTTTAAATTATGCATTAGAAATATGGGGATTTACTAAATCAAAAGGGATGGAACGTATTCTTTTAAAATTTTGTAAACAAATATTGAATGTTAGAAAAACCACGTGTTCCACTGGTATATATGGAGAATTAGGTCGTTATCCTATATTTATAAATAGATTTGTACGTATAATTAAATATTGGTTCAAAGTGCTAATCTCTGATAATATCATTATTAAACATGTATATTTGCAATCTTTGAAGGACTGTGAAATTGACAAAGTAAATTGGGTGTATAATGTGAAAAGTTATTGTGTGAATATGGATTTGCTGTTATATGGCAGCGACCAGATACAGTTAATTGTAATAGTTTTATATTTTTGTTTAAACAGAGACTAATTGATTGTTTTATTCAAGGATGGTATGTAAGAAAAGATACAAGTCCAGTAATGATATTGTTTAACAGTTGTAAATTATACTTTAATTACGAAGATTACCTAGATATTATTCCAAATAACTTAAGATATTTTATTACAAGATTAAGAATTTCAGCACATAGTTTAAAAATTCAAACAGGAAGATATGCACGTAATAAAACTGAAAGAAATGAAAGATTATGTATTTTTTGTAACAGTAGAGATATTGAAGACGAATATCATTTTATAATCAAATGCGCGTTGTATAAGTATAAGGAAATAATTCATTAACCTGTATTACGTAATCAGACCAAACATGTTTAAATGTATAGAATTGTTAAGCAGTAAAGAAAAGAATATTCTATTTCTGTTAGCTATTTATTGTAAAAAAACATTAGAATTGAGAAACAGTATGATACATAATATTGATTGAATTTATTGTATTGCTCATACTCCAAAATGTATTATTTTTAGAATCAATAATCAATGACCTTTGATAATTTAAAGTTAAGTAAATATTTATTTTGCAATTTTGTAATTATAATTTATATATTTGTGTACATATATAGTATATGTAATGACAATGTACATTGTATACGTCAATAAAGTTCTGTTCTGTTCTGTTTTGTCTACAATAATTAATTCTTATTTGACCATATGATTTACAAAAATCAAAAAATAATTTCAGCTGTGGCTTATTTTCTATTTTGGAACAATGGCATTGTCCTCATTTGGGAATATGCCATTTTATAATGTTTTTGTTATAAAAGTAGACGATGATTTTTTGTATTAAAACACCAACTCATTTAAATGAAGATTACACAAACAAACTAATTAAGGACGTTAGGAAGATCAGTTTTCAACATGAATGTAGATCTGTGTAGATGCTTAAAATAACAAAGTAACTGTTCTTTAAATAGGATTTGTCTTCTTAGGAACTGATTCAATTGCATGTTTTGGTATGTATAATAACACCTTGTGGCATGAATAACTTGAACACAGTACGTCACCATCGTATGAGAACATTTTAAGAGAAACTGATTGTAATTTAGTCGCTCATTAAACATCGCCTAGCAACAGAATATTCTGCTGGAATGCACACCAGCATGATCTTATTACTTCCGAATCTCTCGACAGCAAAGACTTTGAACTACATTGATTAAAATTGTAGACATGCTGAAATAAATGAATACTGGTCGACAGCCTAATAAAGTCGTGTTTTCAGGTTAACGCACTTTGTGAAAAGTTCATAATTATAGTGAGAGGTGAATGACATTTTCCCATAAAGGATGGCCTTGGGATAAGCTTGGTAAATAAATATCACAATGAAAAATAACAATTGCATGATTCTATCGTAATTCATATAATAATGTTTGTAAACAACACGTACGTACATGGATTACTTTTCCATATATATATATATATAATTGTAGCACAAATGCTGCAACAAAACTAATTGAATTACATAGTAAATTCCAAATGCTATCTAGAAATGGATGGCAAAGAGAGACAATTCAACTATGGAATAATGATCAATGTCAGAGGAGTTATCAATCTATGTTTAGACGAGGATTGCCTGAAAATACCTGATAACTGTGAATTTCTTTTATCTACATTGAGATACATTACTATGCTATGTATGTGCTTGTGGGCTTTTTAAAAGCCTTTTACGAATTGAATAAGATATCTATCTATCATTACCTAAAGTCATAAACTAAAATCTTGATTTATCTTTGGAGAGACAAATAAGGTATTGATAATAATTTTTAATTTATACTACTAACATCGAAAGTATTTGTTTGTGTCTAGCTAATGGATAACGTATATAGTTTCGGTAGATTTTTTCAAACGTACTAGACACGCGTGATTAAATTTTACGCAATGGTAGTAGTAAAATAAAAGAAATGCGAGTATGGGCAGGTTGACAATACATTTCCTTAAATTCCTAGGACAGTATTTTGTATCATGCGGAACATTGACGCTATCTCCCTATGAAAAGACAACTCTTGTCATTATTGATTTTTTACCTGAGTGTGTGATAATCTAGTGGTTTTCCCTTTACGCAAAAAAAAAATAAATAAATGGTAAGTATTGATTTTAGCAAGTTAACCTTATCAAATATGATTTTTTAGCGTTAAACCGAGATCTACACCCTTGTCGTTTTTTTATGCGATCTGAGTTTAAGGATATTGGAAAGTATCATTTTTCTAGCGAGAGTGAAGGAGCATGGTCGTCAACACAAAACAAAAAAAATCATTATTTTTATTAATATGTTTTGTGTAATTCATTTTTACATAGTTCAATGTATATTGATGTGAATAACATTAACAAAACTAGCAGTAAACTGATATTGTTTGATTCCGATATATTGACTTTATAAACGGTCATGGAAAGTACATAGATGAAATATTACAGCAGTAATATATTTCGGAATAAAACACCTTACACAGTTCTATATGTGAATACAAATTCATTTCAGACTACTAAAGGAAATAATTACATTGATGTACAATTCAATAATTCAATCGTTCGACAGAACAGAATATGTTTTCACGGGCTTGGTTAATTTTCCAATTTTCACATTTCTGAAAAATGCATCTGTTTTTACTCAGCTTGGGGACAAGTTAAACTGACATAGTGATTGTTATTTCCCGACCAGATCTGTAAATCTTATAATATCAATTGTTTAAGATTAAGATTAAAAAGATTAAGTTTATTTGTTAACTGTGTGGGCCAAGATATTATCACTTGTTCATCTGAGCAGAATAAATATCGAAACACTTCTAACTCAGTGTCAATGACAACTTTCGTATTACTGGAACCGAGTCGTTGTTGGAACGCGATCCTCTGATCTAAGAATTGCAAACTAATTATTAGAAACCCTTAAAATAAATTAAAAAAAAAAATTATCAGTATTCAGTATCATTTGTTTTATGTGCTTATAAAAACAATAGAAAAATATTAATGAATTAATTATCACTATGAATCTTTTAACCAGACACTAAGCTGACCGTGACCAGACAGGATTAGACAGATAAGGGACAATAAAACAATTAAGAGAATATACCTCCTGTGGCTTTGGGGGTCACTTAAATAAGAGCTGTTCAAAGTCATTAAGTTTAGTTATTCACTGGTTACTGTCTCAATTTTAAAGTCCTTTTATTACTGTATTTGTAAAGTTAATGTAAAATAACTATAACAATAGTCTGCTTTGTCATTCTTCTAATGATTAATGGATTCATTTATACACAATAATAATATGCCTCTTGAACACGAACATGTTAAACGTGCTCATTTCTAATCGTCAAACTTTATCATTAATTAACATTCAAATAAAATACACGAATATGTTAATTTGAAATGTAATTTATGGATAAACTAACATCTTTAAGACTAGATAAAGACGCCTATAAATACCATATTGCTGAATACATCGTAAATTCTGAAATCAAGACACACCTGGGAATGGAAAGTCTAGAATTATCTGAACAAACCCCAGAAGTTTTTTATGATGAAAAATAGAGACATGTTTATGCAATAAAATAATGTGGTGTTATAATCACTGAGACATGATGCAAAAATAAAAGATAAACGTTTCTGAGATTTATTAGTCAAACTCTAATATAATTTTATGTTAATGTATACAAACACGTTTAATAAATCATAGTTACATTTTATTTTATATACATTTTGTGACTGTAAGTTTGTCGATGTAAATACCAACAGCTGTTGGTGGCTAATTAACTTCGCCTGTAACGACACCGCAATTACATTTTAATCCTTAATTAGTTTTGATGCAAACAACACCGATCTTATCTTACATCTGTGTATTTATTGTAACATTCAGCTGCATTTTAATCACCTAATTAACATATTGTGATTCTAACGCGTGTAAGATTATACTAACACCGCTGACTGGTAAGAAATTATAGTGAAGAAAATGCCATTTTGTCGCATGATTTACAATCGCAGGACCAATAAGGTTGACATTTATTGCACTGTCCGGATTTTGGAAGTAACATTGCACTTACATGAACCAAGATTTATGAAAATATCGTCCGAAATTCAGAATCCGAAAGTTCCGGAATTAAGAAGTATAATTTACATTGAAATATAGGGAGAATTGCAATAGTCTTTATTACAGCGAATATAATTCCATAGTATGTCATTCGCTGAATTTTATTCTGTTGTCAATCGATACTATTTTAGAATTAATCCAAAGCATATTGGGCAAGAACGAAACAAATAATCGAATATTAATTGATTGCCATGAATTGAATAAAAATGTGATTCAGAGAAACACTCAAAGTCAAACACGTGTAATACAGAAGATGATAAAATAACCACATCATTTCAATTCAGCATACATGCTTATGCTGAAAATCATTGAACTGACACGTACAATCTCATTAGAAATCAATAAATACAACATCAAACATGCCGGAGAAGACATTACTGAATCGATTGCTAAATTTACAATTTATTATGAGTAATATTAAACCTGTAATATATTTCTGACTAAGGACAATTATAGAGTTAATGTTTGAATTAAAAGTACAAAAATTAGTTAAACAAGAGCCATGCACTCATTGCATTCAACATCCAATGCTAAATAAATAATTTCAGAATCGCGTGGTGAAGGTGGCTGACACATTTTGAGCTTCGTCAGTATCTTTTCTAAATCAGAAACAGCATCAAAAACATCAATAAACATATGTTTCATTAGAAAACTTT
Organism: Lutraria lutraria; assembly: GCA_964023205.1. NCBI lineage: Eukaryota > Metazoa > Mollusca > Bivalvia > Venerida > Mactridae > Lutraria > Lutraria lutraria. The sequence continues at coordinate 16,239,817 of OZ026837.1, read as the reverse complement.
TGAAAAAATCAGAAGCTCGTAATGTATGAACAATGTTGTTAGCTATCCTCGAAATGAAAATGTCAACTTTTAGTACTTTTGTATTCCGTGACAAGTTGTTTTAGCATAGCAACGCCGGTCATATCTATGTTTGTTACCAATAACTACAAAACAGTCTAACACTATTGATTTAAGTGGTGTTGTCCTAAGAGTTCTAGCGGTTTCATTAACTTGTCTTCCATTTGATCTAGGAAAGTTTCCACTTCCATCAACTTATATTTCTATCTTGTCAATATTCTTTAAAATAAATTCAGGTGCTTTTTTGAATCAACAACTTGTTTGAATATTTGCATTTTTATCCTTTCAGCTGTAGTGAAGTATATTATTAGTTCGCATTTTGTTCCTTCAGTGTCCCTCAGTTTACTAATATTTAGTCCCATTCTTCACCAACGGAATCAGATTTGATCACGTGCTATCATCAGAAACATAGAAATAACAACTCCAACAATGATTCCATAATTTAGATCAATAAAAATGCTGACAGAATTTGTCACTACCCAAATCATGAAGTCACATTTGTTAATTTTCCAAATCTTTGGTAAATCCCGATATTGAGTAAGATTGTATATCATACAAACTATGATTATGGCCGCAAGAACAGTTTCACGAACAGTTTCCTAATACATGTATAAAGAATGACTAAAACAAAGAACACAATTGTTGGTATGGCATTTAAAGTCGTCCTCACACCAAGAGAGTTAATGATCATAGTCCTTGCAGGTGAACTTAAAGTAGGAAAAGAATAAAAGAATCCAGAAATAAAATTCGAAGCACCATATCCAATCAGCTCTTGACTCTCATCAGTGACTTGTCCGTACTTATTCGCGAGTATTTTGGCAAAAAACATACTTATAGCCATTGATAAAATTGTCATTATAAAGGCATCGCTTGCGAAGTTTCCAATATTTTCGAAGTGTGGTATTGCTGGTTTGCTAAATCCGCTAGGTATTGAGCCTACATTTTTTACCCCGAAATTTTCACCGAAATTATCAAAATGTGATATCAAGGAAGCGGCTATACATACAATTAGATCGGTCGGAATGGGCATTCTCATCTTATCCTTGAAACGTTCGTTGGTGCAATTCTTTACTAATGATACAATTACTATACTCGTCAGTCCAATTATTATTTCAGCTATGTCAGTTTGCTCTATTTTACTGAAAAAGTCAATATACATTGGGATAAGTTTACCTGTTCAAGCAATAGTTTACTTTAGTGCCGCACGCTATCGGAATTTGACTGGACGCAATATGCAATGCAACAGCTGTTGTGAAGCCCCCATGAAAGAAACCGACATATATAATACTAAAATGCCCATCTTAAGAATTCCCATGGTCATGAGAATAACTCAAACTAGAATACAACATGCCATGGCCACTCCTACTTTAAAAAGCATTACTTCATCATCTGAAGGTAGTGCTGCATTAGCTTCAGCAAATGATGCTATGAACATTTCCGCCTCCCTCTCTACAACAGATCTTGTTAGTAAAGCCAAGACTGCGTTGGTTCCGACTGATACGTAGGGAGAAGTACCGAAGATCATATATCCTATTACAGAATAGAAGGTGCTATAAAGACCGTTTATAGGTGACAATGACGCCAGAACACTGAGTCCTATTGTAAGAGGTAAGTACACGAAACTGACTGTCAGTCCGGACAAGAAATCGCCGACGAAGTACTAGTAGGCATTAAATTTGTACTTTCGTAGTACCATAAACACAGGAATATAAGACATACGAAGAATTCTTCCAACGTTTTGACCAGTGCAGTAACATGCTTTTGACCATTTTGTCCATTGAATTGTAACCATTCCATTTTCTAAAAAAGAAATAAACATTATCTTTTATTTTCCTAGCAAGACTTTGTATACCGAAATTTTAAATTCAACACAAGGGATGCTCTTATTTGAAATATTGAATATATAATGAACCGAAGAATTTCAGAGTCGCCCGACCACTCTACATACCAAAATAAACAAGTATTCATGACAAACAGACCTTTTCATACATCACCTAAATCTTTAGGAAACTAAAAGAGACATTCCTATCTGTTAAGACTTTTAATAATCTGATCGTGGAATTTGAGATATGTCTGTACATGTATTTATATGTTGCCGTGACTGCGATAATTTAACATTTAATTTTAACTTAAAACAGTATAACATTCGAATTGTTTTTTTAGGTTTTGACACGTTTTTGTAAAATGTATTCATAATTTATATTTTATTTTTATTTTTTTTGCAAATAATACCATTATTTTACACGATTTTATATTGATTTTAATCGGTTTATTTTCCACAAATTGTCAATATATAATTGTTTGCATTTCCCCCATTGTTTTGCCTCCGCACTGTACTCCGCTTCTAGAATTCTTACAGCATCTTGCGTATGCTTTCTACGAGCTATCATAAATGTCTATACAAACTCGGTGCAACTTAATTTATTACTAAATTCATTTTTCGCTGGAGCTCTCTTGAGACAATTCACTTCGACCGTTAAATTATACATAGAAAAGAACCTACCCTTCACACCCGTTTTGATTTCATGTTTCTTTATAGTTTAAGGAAACAATTTGTTGTACAACTCCATTATACCTTCGTCGTGACTGGTACTTAATATAGCGTATACTATATATTGACGGAAGATATCCAAAGTGGGCGGATGCTGATGTACTCTTGTTGAAATACATATGTATGCTATGGACCTTAAATGGACTTGATGTATGTATCCGACGTCGGTGCATACTATATGGAGAATGGCGATAAATTAACATAACTTAATACTTTTGCTGCCGATGATAGAGCAAAATTTAATGAGCTTCAATATACAAAACATATGTATTAATCTAGAATGTATTCTAATTGTTTTACAACTCATGACGGAAAAATATGGCAACCTTTAAATAATAAACATAAAAAAACAGGAACACTGTTATTTAATTTTAAATATCTGCTGGATGACTTTGGTGGAAAATATTTTATTATACTGACGGCTAACACCTACAGGGGTATGTTCTGAGGAAAAAGAACGCGACAGGTCCGATTGTGTCCTTATTTTTATTCCTGTTATCATAAAAGTCTAAACCTTAAAACGATCCATGTTTTATTTCTGTAAAATTTTGTCCTGTGTTTGACTAAAATTCATCATAACTTGACTGAACTATTTCGGTATGAACCAGCCTAGAAAATAAATGCTTACATAGACAAACATCGACAAACCAAAAATTATAGATTAGTTGTAATTACAAGTTTTGAAGCAAACTCGTTACATTGATGTTATTCTTTTTATTACAGATATATTATTGAAGATTGATGCACTATTCAATCATACTTTAAATACTTGCGGTTAGACAAATTAAACGAAACTGTTTACAACGTCAGTGTGTGGTTCACATACTCGTTAATGCATTACGAAGAAAGTTTTTCTTGAATCTATATCCAACTAATACTATGTCAAATGGAGTCAACGTCATAGTGTCAAGGTTTTGAATTAACTCGGTAGGATAACGGACACAAACATCTCCCAAATATTTTGCTTATATGATCATTATTAAACTTGAATGCATTTTCAGGGATATATTTCGTATTCATATTAAACATGCTTACGTTCCATAATACCTCCGGTCGGTTGGAAATAATCAGTAAAATGTTACAACGTGAAGAATGTGTCATTCACGTCCCACTGAGAGGGGCACAGGTGTGTTAAATGATACTAGATTTCAGATAGTTATATTTCAGAAATACATACGGGATTTTTTGCCCATGAGTACACAGTGATAACACATAAACATAAATTCTATGTCCAGGTCGGTTTGCGAAAGGCACACATACATAATACATGAATGGACATGATACAAAACAATGTGTAAAAGAAGGGACATGACAATATAGAAAAAAAACTAAGTTCATGTACAAGATTTACCAACGATACTTGAATCAAATATCATATCTGTATTTTATGGTGGCTGATTTCTGCCATTTCATATCTTCGTGTCTTTCCCCAAAAACTCGGAGAACGACGACACGAACACACGATAAACTACTGATTCTTTCGCCTTCGACCTTGGAGGGCGAATACACGAACACATGAAATATTGAAGGCGAAATAACAATATTCTGATAGGTGAACACACGAAATCTTCTATGTATTTTATGTATTGGTCCTTACAGAATGTGGAAAGTTACCTCTATATTACAATTATTATACTAGATGTGCTAAGTACTGGATAAAATTGTTATCTATGGCAAATAATAGGTTTCCCCGCCAACGCTACTTGATGAAGATGGACAAATAACCTAGGCTTCAAAATAAAAATGTTGTTCCAGTATGGATTTGGCTAAGCATGGCTAGCTAACGAAGTTGGAAAGACAACCTTCTTTTTACAGTTAAACCAATATTTCAAAGATAATATATTTATAGAAAATTCATCCAAAACTCAGTCATACAAACTGTATAAAAGTGCTTCAGACCCTGAAAATAGTATGTACGTCATTAGAATTTACTCTGAAAAAAAAGAATCTAGCAAATTGTAGATATTCGGGGCAGGAATTGATTATTAAGGTCGGAAGACATGAACGTGTAGAAAAGAAATAGGTTTTGTAAAATTTGTCTTATTATACGGAATGTTTTTACTGTTGAAGATGAAATTCATTTTCGTGTTGTATGTCCAGTATATTCAGACTTACGAGTATCTTATTATAAACGTAGTTGGACGCAAAGACAAACTTTTTGAAATAATGAGTGATAAATAAATCGATGGAATATCGTTGTTTTTAAAGTTTTAAAAGCTAGCCTTTGAATTAAGTAATACCTTAACAAACACTTGAAATTACTTTTAGGTAACACATTATGTTTAATTAGTGTAAATGTATAACTATATTTGCAATCAATAACAGTCCACAACTTTTGTATTTAATATATAAAATAATTATTGTCAATTCCAATATTAAGTGCTTATTTGATTAGTGTTGTTTATACAAAATGTATATCATCATATTACATGAAAAATACATCATCAACTTGTTGAATGTATTTGTTATATACTATTTGTTTAAACTCATTGTATTGTATATTGCAAATAATGTTTGGCATATTTGATATTTTGAACAAAGAAATTAAGTTGTTCAATTCATTATACAGGGACATTGTAATAATGCAATTCTTCTTCTAATTCAATAACAAATGGAAATACATTTTTCTAGGTTTTCTAAACTTTTCATATTTACCATGGTGACATGATATGATTGTAACCCAAAATCAATAAAATAATGCTCACCTTCAAGCTCTTGAAGAGTGTCCAAATTCTTAATGCCATTTCTCTAATATTTTTTGTACTTTATTAATAAATATATATTTGCGTCGCCGACAATTTAGCTAAGCCATACATCATTAAAGCCTAATGATTGTAATAATTACATTACCGACTAAATATATTACATGGCACTTGTTTTGCGTTCTTAGTATCAAAGCATAATAGCATAACCAACTTAAACATATTTTGAATTACTCGATTGGACAAGTTTAAACCAATATTCAATCATGTTAACGGCTCCCGTTGTTTTAGTGATTATTTGTGACTACAAATTTATTTTGTGTTTGCCTCTAACCCCTAAAAGTCTTTTACAAAGTGTATATTTCCTAATATATGACTATTATGTAAATCCGGAACGTTTGATCCATGGCTTAGTATGTCTGGTAAAGTAAGTTTATTAGATATATCTTATTTACGTTTAACTTACGTGCAAGGAAATTCATGAGCTCTTTTCAACAATTCCTTCAATGTTTGTCAAGAAACAGTTTTTAATCATATTAAAAAGATTCACCTACAGTACAAACAATACCTAAATATGTAAATTGTTCAACAATGACAAGAGTTTGGCCCTTATTGGTAACATTTAGATCTGATCTTAATATACTTCCCCCCCCCCCCTGTTTAAAAAAGCAATACCTTTGTCTTTGTAAAATTAAACACTTAATTTCCATCTGTCTTCTAATATTTCTAATCCATCATAAAAGTCCTCCTCTATTTCTTCCTATTTTGAATGTTTATGTACTTAATTGTATGTTTGAACAATATAAACACACAAAAACAGTACGGAAAACGAGACGATAAGATTATGATTACATCAGATTATGCTCTATTCACTTATTATACCTAATACACTCAAATTTGATAAGGACCACGGCATTTTGCATGAACTTCATTATTTGAATGGTTTTATCTGTTGGGTAGGTCTTGTGATACATTTCAGGGAAGATATTACTTTTAGAAGGTAGGTCTTGTGTGTTTTCTATTAATCCCATTCTAATCTACATGTATATCCATATACACAATTAGATACTATTGTACAACAGATTTTGTTAGGTTTTATTAATCATTGTTTACATTAGGAAAATGACATAATTATGATATTTTTGTTGAAATACACACAACTGATAATTTTTATAACATAATGACAGATCGTTTAAATGGAGATCACATAAACAAAATAATTAAGAATGTTCGGAAGATCAGTTTTAACCGCGCAGTTGGGTTTAAATTAAATTAAATATAGGTCTAGATGCTTAGAATGGCATAGCAACTTTTCATTAAATAGAATTGGTCTTCTAGGGCATTGATTTCAGTGCATATATTTGCGTGTTTACTATCACCTCGTTGCTTTAATAACTTAATCGCAGTGTGCCACCATCATATGACGCTTTTAGTGAAAATGATTGCATTTTTGCGCTCATTAACAATCGCCTAACAACAAACTATTCTGCTATCAAGAATGCATTCAATCATGAATTTGTACTTCTGAATCTCGCGACATTAAATCAAATGAAACAAGAAGACTTTGAAGACCACTACATGTCAATAGCTTGAAATTACTGTCAGGCTGACATAACCATGATAATAATAGTACGTGAACAGACTCTTAATTGTACACGAATTGAGGTCATTAAAATATTTGATACAAGGGTTAATGAAACATTTCGTAAAGACAGACGGGCGCTAGTTTTCTGTTCGTTTTATGGATACTACTAAAGAATAAATACAGTCAGTGCTGTTTGTCCATTACAAGATGTACTAGTATGCATTCCAGTAGCGCATGAGTTTATATTCGAACATTAAAACCCTTCCAATACCATAAATTGTAAATGATATTTGTATTTGTTTGCCCTGGTTATAACCCATTATAAATATATGGACATATGGATTTTAAATTAATATATTGACCCTCGAATACTAGTAATGCAGGGCTATATATTCAATGACATGTTTTTGCATGAACTTGGGTGATAGCCACAATGCATCTGTAGTCTTTTTAAATTGAAATATATAATTTAAAATTGGTTTATTCATTCGGAAAGTGCATATTCGCAGCGAAAAGTGTGGTAACGCAGGGATCGCAATTATGTGTAAGAAATCATTGTCATTTTGTATTAATAAACTACCATCAGTAGTGTTAGCTGAGATATAAATGGACAGTTTGCAACAGACAAACATAACGCAAATGTGAAATCTCAGTTTCTCATCAACTTTATGATGGAAAACAACTTAGTTTCTGTGCAATATAAAATGGGATGTGACAAAACGTGTACATTCATACCTACTGGAAAGATTATTGACCATGTTCTTGTGGAATCAGCATTCTCCCATATCATCAACAGCTTCGCGATTCAAGACATCTCAAATATTTTCACATCCGACCACATACCGATTATCATAAATATGTGCGCTTCGCTTCTGAAGAGATCGAACCGACCTTTTCGAACTAATACAGCTTGGAACAATTTTCCAGTGAGCACCTGAATCTGTATACTAGTATGCAAGTTCTTAATTATGAATCCTCAACAGTGTGCAAGGAGGTTATCGTCTATAACATCTCATACTGCAATTACAATGTAATTCGTAGCTTCGAATTTCATTTCTCAAGTGTGTTTAGAGATATTCAGAGTGATACACCAGTTAGAAGAGAACTTGAACTCTTACTATGTGAAAATAATAATGATTACACAGACTAACTATCGCAGACTATATCGAAAGAAGAAATTGAACGTGTCATAAAATGCTTACCCAGTATCGACAACATCTTTAATGAACACGTACAATATGGCAGCACTACTCTCTCAGTCGCGCTTACTGTTTTATACAACGTTATTCTATTCAATGAAAGAACGCCAAACCAATTGGGAACTAGCTTGTTAATCCAATATATAAAGGAAAGGGGAAATCAAAAGCGGACCTTAACAGTTACAGACTCAGCCCAACTCTTGCCAAAAATTTCAAGTAAGTGATACTAAAAAATAAAATAAAAAAGTGTTGGAGACAAACAGTATCGACTTCCCATCTCATCTCATCGTTAACGATAAAGTTGTATAAAAACCGTGTTTAATCTCCCAACAAATGGAAAACAATCTCAACATCTTTTCTTGTAACTGGGAAATTTCGGTGTGGTTGGAAAGATATTGAGAACGCTCAAGTCGTCATACAATTTTCTGAAATGCTTAGTGAACCACAACGGTGAAATTTTGAAGCGAATCTCAATACAGAAATCGGTTCGACCGGGCGGAGTACTATCTATATTCTTCTACCAACTCTACGTAGACAAGTTATAACGAAACCTTGAGGAAAGTAATAAAGGATGTTCAGTACTCACGACCAAGACAATCCAGCGTACGCGGATGACATCAGCATCATAGCGCTGTCTCCTTTAAATATACGTATAATGATAGACATCGTTTATAGATATTGTAAACAATGGAGAATCGACATTTATGTAAAAAAAAATGGCAGACATTTTGAATTCTGAAGTTAGACAAACACTCACTATGTGAATGATTTCATAACTACTATTTCTGGAATAGCCACAACCTTGTTGCTAAGAACAACGCGTTTTATATTTATTGTTTAAAAACAAAACGGCTATACATTTATGAATTGTGTTAGTAACATTAATTACATGATGATTGCTACTTTGGTGTTTTGATGTAAAATGGTTTAAATTGTTGTTGAAGTTGTATATCATCAGCAGTCTTTTGTTAAGACATCAACGACATTATCTCCAGAACTTACATCAGATCGTGGTATGTTTATATCAGGAGCGTTAAAGCCCTATCCCACTGGGTTGCGACAAGTAGCAACAAATTTACGAATAGGAAACTGCGACAGACTACACGAATAATTGCGATGAGTTTTACCTGACGGAGAATTGCGTACCTTTTGTACCTTTGTTTTACAATTACCATGTGAATACTAAGAAACAATTTTGCGATTTGAATTGAAATTCGCACAGACTTTGCATACATTTCAGTAAATTGTTTCGCGAATATCGTGAGTTATTCGTGGTAAGAATAGAAATCGGAACTTACACAATTACAAAACAAATGCGAAATATGAAACAAGTACAAATTCGCGAAAGTGTTTGAGAATTATTGTGAAATGATTTTGAAACACTAATGAGAGAGATTATGTCGCAAAGGTTTTTTTCAAATGTCATTCTGAAACCTATCGCTGTCCAATGAGATAGGGTTTTTAAGTCATTTACACAATGTTTTGTTGTAGGACTATGTAGATTAATTTTGTCGCAATTCATATAATGATATATTTACATAATTATCATGTACATGTAATATTTTTCCGGATAGTATTATTAATTTTACAGCAATCACAATCCTAAAAACTTTCAAAAAATCACAATACCATTTATTATATAAATGGATGACAAAGGGGGTAATTCAGACATGAAATATGATGTATGCCAAAAGAGTTAATGTAGTGTCACACTGATTATCTGATCACACTCTGATTATCACTAAACAAACTAGAGTACTGAAATTCGAAGCCACGAATTACAATGTAATTGCTGTATGAGATGTTATTGACGATAAGCACATAGCACACAGTTGAGGATTCATCATAAATATTCACGATTTGTTTCAACATGTTGAAATTCCAAGAGACAAGAAAACGAGGGCCTGCGACTCATGCGAAGAAATTGAGAACTTCAGCGACAGTTTTGAAACAACCTCGCGAATGCCGTTCGCAAGTGTGTCGCTTACAGTCGCAGCCCAGTGTGACAGAGGTTTTATCAATCCATGTTTAATCAAAGATTGTCTGACAATGCCTGATAATTGTTGAATTCGTTTTATCTGCACAAAGGTACGTACAGATTGTTTTGTCTTTGGCCATGGCAAAATTTAAAATTTCATATTTATTGATCAAAACTATCAGACCTTGTAAATTATGACACATACACACAATAACATAGTGTTTCTTTAGATATTAAAAAAGTATTGATTTCTTTGCCATGGCAAAGCCAGTTTTTCTTTGCATTTTTCTAGAAATCTAGTAAAGATAGAAACATGGAACTAACAATTTTTAAATAATGCATGTAAATAACTAAATGCTACAATTTAATAATGTTTTTGTTTCTCAAAAGTGGGAGCTGTATTTGCCAAATACCGGTGCGGCAAATAAAACCAGCGGAGGTTAAATAAGCTATTAGTAGTTATCTTCAACATTTACTAACATTTTTATTCGATACTATGTAAGGTCATCAGTTACGGTTTATAGTTTCAGTAGATTTCAATTTATTAGACGTGCAATCAAATTGGCTGTGCTTGATTAAACGCACTAGAAATCATCTCTTTGGCAATCACACGTTAATATTCAATACAGAACACAGTTATGTAATTTTCCCCTTTAAATATTTGTGCTAATGATGAAGGATTCAATAATACTCAACATTAATATATAGTCTTTTTGAGACAACACATGTGTTAAATGAGCTAATTTTATTATACTTCATCATAAACAGTAAGCATTCAATGAATTGTATACAATACACGGTATATGCACATTTTAGATATATTGCTCAAGTTTGCTAAGCATCAAACATATTTTTGCAGTTACATTTTCCGGTATGCCAGTTATACGTGTTTTGTTTTTGGTTTTTGTTTGCTTTTAATGCATCTGATTAATGATTTCAGAAACATTATAGACAACTGTTATAACAATTCTAATGGGATTTCGGGGTTTACTTAGAATGTGAATGGGGTTATGTTAAAGATGGTTGTGTTGATAATTGGGGGGAAATAGTCTTTGCCAAAGGGAAATGATTAGGGTTTAATACCGACTATGTGAGCCGTTGTTGTCGATGACAGCTTGACACCGCCGTTGCATGTCCTACAAATCAGGTATTTATCATCGCTTGTGCAATGGCGTTCAACTCTACCACAATGACGGAACCAAGTTCCCAGGTGCTTCTTGGTTGGACCTGGACAACAAGACAAACGGGAACATGGGCAAGACCTTAAAAATACATTTATTGTTATACTTTCAAAGAAGAATACGCAACGTTTAAGACTAAAAGGTGGAATACAGAACTTGATGATATATCTGCATCAGTACAATTTGATATCCATCCATTCATATGCTGAAACGTCTCTATTCATTCATATACTGCCATTATGGTCAGATACGTGTGATATGGAAATATCGAAATCCGTTCTTAGAATAATATTGCTGTCTTGGTCACGATTTTGGTCCCGACAAGTCGGTAGGGAATTTTATAATGAACAGATATACGATTTCCGTTGGTAAACATACTATCATTCGTTTAACAAAACCCCGTATAGACTAATTAAAGAATTCAAATATATATTCTCGAATAACATTCAACGCATGCCACAGAAGAAATTACAGATATCGATAATTTAATTTATTATGAGCAAGAAACAGAATGAAATAACACGCGCATAATATTTTACTGCATTCGATACAAAATACCACATATTAAGTATAGTATCAGAATCGTGTGATAATGGTAGCGGAGACAGTGTCGCTTCTGTCAATGTCATTTTCTAAAACAGAAACAGCATCAAAAACGTCAATAAACATATGTTTCTTTGGAAAACGTTCGAAAAAATCAGAAGCTTGTAACGTATGAACAATGTTGTTAGCTATCCCCGATATGTAAATGTCAACTTTAATACTTTTGTATTCCGTGACAAGTTGTTTTAGCATAGCAACGCCGGCCATATCTATGTATGTTACTACAGAACAGTCTAACACTATTGATTTTATTGGTGTTGTCTCAATAGTTCTAGCTGTTTCATTTACTTGACTTCTATTTGATCTAGGTATGTTTCCATTATCTTCAACTTCTATTTCTATCTTATCAATATTCTTTAACATGAATTTCAGTTGCTCCTTTGGATCAACAACTTGTTTGAATATTTGCATTTTTATCCTTTCAGCTGTAGCGAAGTATATATTGGTTGGAATTCTGAAAATCATCATTCCCTTTGTGTCCCTCAGTTTAGTTATAGTGTTATTCTTCACAAGCATGTCTTCAGAATCTGATAATCCAATTACATTACCTGTAGCTATTTGATCACGTGCTATCATCAGAAACATAGAAATACCAACTCCAGCAATGATTCCATAATTTAGAACAATAAAAATGCTGACAGAATTTGTCACAACCCAAATTGTAAAGTCATATTTATTAATTTCCCAAATCTTTGGTAAATCCCGATATTGAACCAGAAGGTCTTTCATACATACAATGATTATTGCCGCAAGAACACTTAATGGTAGAGATACGAACAGTTGCCCAATAAAAAGAATGACTAACACGAAGAACACAATTGTTGGTATGGCATTTAAAGTCGTCCTCACACCAAGAGAATATACGATCATAGCCCTTGCAGGTGCACTTCCAGTTGGAAAGGAATAAAAGAATCCAGAAATGAAATTCGAAGCACCATATCCAATCAGCTCTTGGCTCTCGTCAATGGTTTGTCCATATTTATTTGCGAGCAATTTGGCTACAGAGATACTTATAGCCATTGATAAAATTGCCATTATAAAGGCATCGCTTGCGAAGTTTCCAACATTTTGAAAGTTTGGTATTGTCGGTTTGCTAAATCCACTTGGTATTGGGCCTACAATGTTTACACCGAAATCATCGCCGAAATTAGCAAAATGTGATATCACTGTAGCGGCTATACATACAAGTAAATCGATTGGAATGGGCATTCTCATCTTCTCCTTGAAACGTTTGTTGATGCAAATCTTCACTAATAATAACATTACTATACTCGTCAGTCCAATTATGATTTCAGCTATGTTTGTTTGCTCTATTTTACTGAAGAAATCAATATACATTCGGATGAGCTTACCTGCTCCTGCAAAGGTTTTCACTTTAATGCCGAACACTATTGGAATTTGACTGGACGCAATATGAAATGCAACAGCAGTTGTAAAGCCCCCAATGAACGAAACGGACATATACGAGATTAAAATCCCCATCTTAAGAATTCCCATGGCCATGAGAATAACTCCAACTAGAATACAACATGTCATGGCCACGCTTACTTTGAAGTTCATTACTTCATTATCTGATGGTAGTGTTGCATTAGCTTCAGCAAATGATGCTATGTAAATTTCCGCCTCCCTCTCAACAACAGATCTTGTTAGTAAAGCCAAGACTGCGTTAGTTCCGACTGATACGTAGGGAGAAGTACCGAAGATCATATATCCTAGTACAGAATAGAAGGTGCTATAAAGACCGTTTATGGGTGACAATGACGCCAAAACACTGAGTCCTATTGCAAGAGGTAAGTGCACGAAACTGACAGTCAGTCCGGACAAGAAGTCGCCAACGATGTACTCCTTAAATTTATACGTTTGAAGTACCCTAAACACAGGAATATATGACATTAGAATTCTTCCAACTTTTGGAACACTGCAGTAACATGCTTTCGACAATTTGTTTCTTATTGAATCTTTACTATCCGCGACTACATAGGCATCATTGAATGCGTCCTGTGTATAAACTTTGCGCCGTATTGACAGGGTCTTGGCTGTTGAGCGTTCCATCTTCTAAAACAGAAATAAACATTTTTTGTTATTTATTCGAAATTCTAAACTCAACAGAAGGGAATATTTTCATGCCAAATATTTAAGTTTCGGGAGTGGATGTCTGGTTATATCAGGTTTCACCAATTTATAGATTCAAAAGCTAAACCATAATTACATACTAAAATTATCCCACTGTATAAAGTCCATAGTAAATGTTTTAAAACAAATATTACATTTGGTTGGTCTTGTATAAACCAATATCGCACGTAATTTACAATTTTTTGAACAACGGTAGCTATTCTGTATATTGGAATATAAAACAAATAGCCTTAATGTATCTGGCTTGGTTAAGATCGTTAGACTTTTACGTTATTTACAAAGATTAAATACCATTCTTTAAAGTCCCATTAGCTTTTTGCTATAAGACATAAATGAAAAAAAAAAACAATTCCTGATATTATCCAAAGATAATCATACCGACGAAACAAGCCCCTTTTCTTCTAAAAACACTCATTTCGCTGTGAATTTTGCTTTTGTAAACTTGAAATATATAGAGCTCGTGACGTCACTTCATGCCGTGTGTAAAATATGACTGCGGGAAACACAGCTGTTCTATAAATAGTATTTTTTTCAATGATAGTGGTTTTGGAAACATTTTTTTCTTGCTATAAAGTACGCACGAGAGGAAAACACACTCTAACGTTATACGTATTGTATTGGTACGATATGATACTATTAATACACAAATAACAAAAATGCGTTATAAAATCTCTAGACATCAAACCTGGGCGTCGTTTCAGTTATTGAACCGTAAACATAAGCGGTTTTAATTGGCTATCAAAATTGAACAGGGTGCGTCAAATTCGTTGATTTCATGAGACGATAATGATCCGACACTTTAAATTTTAAATTGCTCAGCTTAAAAACACAGTAGGTGTCATTTTCGAATTAACATTGCCGTCTTTTTTATGACGTATTTCAAAGCAGTTTTCTGTATTTTGTAGCCCAAATGTTAGTCTCGGGAACTGCCTCAGAATGTTGATACTGCTATCATTTTTTATCTATGTAGTATTACGTAATAAACAGGTACGAAATTTCTTTAAAGTCAAGTATCTAACGAACGGAAGACGTTATAAAAAATGAGGCACAGTTCCCTGCTTTATACATTTATAGTCATTTTAAAGCTATTTGTTGTAATACATTCCTATATACAGAGTAGTTATCGTTGTTAAAAAATGTAAATTACGTGCATTATTGGTTTATAGAATATCTATCAAATGAAATATTTATTTCAAATTTCTTGCAATGAACTTTATACAGTGGGTTAACAAATATATAAATTGATAAAACTTCATTTGACCTGGCATCCAAGCCAGATACCGTGCCTCAGATTTTTGACAACGTCCTCCGTTCGTTAGTTACTTGACTTTAAATATTTTTGTACCCAGAACCCCGCTGTTAATAACGTAATACGCCATAAATATAAAATGAGAACAAGTATCAAACTTCTGAGCCACAATTCACTAGGTTAACGTTTCCGCTACAAAATACCGAAAACCGCTTTGAAATGCGTCATCAAATAAGGCGGCAATCTTATTTCGGAAATGACAATTACTCTGTTTTTTTGTAAGTGAGTAATTAACAATTAAAGTGTCAGATCATTCTCGTCTCATGAAATAAACTAATTTCGTTTAATTTATGTATCCCATTCACTATAATTTAGCCAATCATAATCGCGAGTGAAAACCATGCCTAGGTTTGTTGTCTAGTAAAGGATTTAAAAACAAATTATTGTCAATAACAAATCAATAGTATCATATCGTATCGATACAATGCACAACACGTTAGAGATGATTAACGCTGATAAGTAAAGTCGATAACGGGGTAAAGTGCTTATCCGAATAAAATACTATTTTTGCGCGTTCAGTCAGGAGTCTTTGTTGCTTGGTATTTAAGTATAATATTTCATTTTTAGCATGTTAAGCCTGAACCGTTACATTACACTCACTGTCAAACATTTACGAAGCGAAGTTCAATTTTTGAAACATTTGAACTATTCCAAGAAATTACAACCATTTCTATATACCAAAAAAATATTCCTTGTGGGTTTGGAGAGGAAAACGTATTAAGTTATTTATGTAACCACATAAACAAAGAATAATCAGTTCTGATACATAAGCCGTGTATGTAAGGATTTAGATATAGAATGGCTATGCATGGCTTCATATCAGAGCCGAATCCCTTAGTGACATTTGAGACATTTTGTATGGTACCAAGTGAGTGGGGTACTTTAAACTTCAATAACGACTTAAAAGAGCATAAGATATATAGTATAAGTACAAAGATATTTTCTAAAATTATAAAAGGTTTTAGCCTTTAAACGAGCTATATTTCATGTTTGTAACATTTTGTCCTGGGGTGGGCAAAAATTTGTCATAACTTGATTTGGCTATTACAATATAAAATTGCCTTGATGATAAATGGTTGCACAACCAAAATGATGAATATCTGTGCAAAACACACTCGTTAAAGCAATTAAGCTAAATAGTGATGTAATTATTTTTACGCTGCCGGGCGTGTTATAGATTTGTTGGTGAAGATTGCTGCACTATTCATATTAGAAGAATCCCTAGATGTTAAATAATTTAATCATATTTTTAATACTTAATGTAAAACAAATTATGCTTACCTTATTGTTTACACCTTCTGTGTACTTACTCGTCAATGCATTACACAACAAAGGATGTTTTATTTAATCTATATCCAAATGTGTATTTTACAGGTGGCACATTTTTTGCATCTACCAGTTTCTATCTTAACTCGAAAAACATTTTAAAACGCGACAAAGGATTTCTAAACTTTATAGTATTTACCATGGTCAGATCTGACTGTAACCCAAAATAAAAAAATAATGCCTAACTTCTAGCTCTTGAACAATTTCTTATTAATAAATGCCAATTTTCTAATCGTTCTTTTTTGTTACTATAATAATAATGTATATGCAATTCCAACACCCTAGTTAATTAAATACACACATCTTTATACCCTAAAGATTGTAACAATATATAACCGACTTACATAGCCTCTGTGGCGTCGTCGTTCTAAGTCCAAAAGCTTGTATAATATCATGCACAACTTTAACATAGTTTGTATTACTTGATTGGACTCTTTTTAACCAATATTCAATAACGTTAACATATCTCGTAGTTCTAAGTGATGTTCATCTTTATTCACAGTAAACAAACTTATTTGGTGTTAGCTTGTTAACCCCTAAAAGTATCTTGCAAAACTTCAATGGTTAGATTTATATTTAGACAAGGTATGTATGTCCTAACATTTTACTATAATGTAAAGTCAAAACTTGTGATCCATAGACAAGGACTGGTAAAGTAAGTTTGTCAAACATTTCTTTCTTTTGTTCAGCTGACGTGTAAGGAAATGTATGCACTCTTCAAGTTTATACAATTTATTTCAATGTTTGTCTAAGAAATAAAACTTAAATATATTAAATGTTAAGCAATGCCATCAGTTTGGCCTTTATATGTAAAATTCCGATTTTATCTAATTCTAAATCTACCCACCTATTTAAAAATAAATACCTTTGTCTTTGTACAGTAAACACTATTCCGCCTATCAAAATATTCTTCTAACAATAATAATCCTTCCTGTAAGCCCTCATCAAATTTCTACCTGTTCTAAATTCGTCTGTACTAGATTGTATATTTGAACAGTAGTCATACAAAGTTTTTTTACAAACACATAATACAGTACGATAGAATTAGGAAAATCAGCAACTACGCTCTGCTAACTTTTTATACCTAATTACATATATATAACTAACTAGTCAAAATTTGATGACGGCATCTGTTTTGTTCATTTTCTTTATTTTTTGTATAGTTTTATGTGTTAGGTGTGTCTTGTGTTGGTAGTATTTTTATAAGGTATGGTGTTTTCTCTGTGAATTTTTGATGAATTCCATTCAAATTATACCCATGCTCGCAATAGGGAATATGTTAAATAGTCATTGTTTGATGAAATACACATGAAGAGGTTTTTTTATAAAAACAAAATAATCTTAGAATAGGATTGATTGTCTTCTGATGTAATGATTTGCATTTATAATGGCACCTCGAGGCTTGAATAACATTTTAAGTGAAAGTGATTGTATTTTTTGAACTCATATAACATCGCCTAGCAACACAATATTATTATGGAATGCACTCCAGCGTGACCTTGTATCATCATTTCCGAA